>CM076937.1:9413271-10013271 GCA_039566165.1 Maruca vitrata | reverse complement strand
AAATAAGAATATTATCACGAAAGTGCGTGGAACTGAAAAATACGTCAATCAAGAATTTATTATTTCCGTTAGCATATGTAGTTTAATTTTGCATTATTTCTGTTCAATATATTTTAATTATAACACACCTAACAAGAAGCGTTAATGATTAGAGATAATTGATGGAATGCGAACTTTGAATAGTGTTCTCGACACGTCTAGAACAGATATGAAACGCAGATAGCTGTGCTCACTCAGGTCGAAAAACTGCGGAAGATAATTCTCCCGCGGTGAAAGTTGAATTCAGACGATGCTTATCTCAGGCGATGAGCGTGAAAACAGCTGGGATAAGAAGTAATCTACGATTGTAAAAAATATTTTTTAAAAAGAGGTTTTACTTCAGAGTTCACTCTCTTGCATCTATTCTAATATTATAAAGCTGAAGAGTTTGTTTGTTTGAACGCGCTAATCTCAGGAACTACTGGTTCGAATTGAAAAAGTCTTTTTGTGTTGGATACCGGACCATTTACCGAGGAAGGCTTTAGGCCATATAACATCACGCTGTGACCAACAAGAGCAAAGAAACAATGGAAAATGTGTAAAAAAACGGGGGCAAAACCAGACGAAGTCCCTGGCACAACTAGTCTTTACAAAAAAAATAAAAAATAAATTAGAAACTTGCTGTGCGAACAACGTCACCCGCTTGGAAAGAGACTGTATAACTGATCACGAGCGCTGTAAAGAACTCGACACGTCGGGTCCCTAAATAATATGTTTAGAGTCATAATACACTCGATGTATATTCGTAAAATATGGTTAATTACAATTTTTTTTATTTGACTCTTCTCAAAATAAAATTAACTGGTCTCTTTATTTTTCATAAAAAAATCTATTCTGTCTGTAACAAAATCTATATTGAGAAAAAAATATTGTTACAAAACGAGATAAGAGAAACAGGGTCTAGAAAGGACTGGTCAGAAGTCAATCGATCCCGGACCTTTCCCACTAAAACCGGATGTGCAGCAGTCTGGTCAATACTGCAGGAGTCAATGCACAATTGCAATACATTGTGCACTTTGTGCTACTGAACTACTTTATGTATTGTTATTTTTTTTTATTCGTAAAAAAATCAAGTACTTATTATTTTTAAGCATGTTGCCTATATTAGAGTTCCCAAAACATATTACTTATTTATCCAATAAACTGTGAAGCTAAACAGATATTAATTTAAACATAAAAAAAAACGAATTAATATATAACGTAGAGTAAAGAAAAAATGTTTTTGATAAGTAAATCAAATCGAGAATGTGTAATTTTGATTTTATTTTATTTTATTTCGAACAAAAACAGTTACAAATTACAAAAAAAAAACAAAACTAAAAATGGTAATTGCATACAAAAAATTAAATGCATAACTAACAGTTGTTCAAGTTATATTTTTTAAACGGTTTTATTTTACATTTCTTTTCATTAGAAGTTTTCATCCAAAGAAAAAACTACAATTACCATTTAAAAAAAATCTTTCCCACAGCCTTTGCTTAGCGATCACAATTCCTTCATTGTCACTGTAAACCACCCAATAACGTTAACTAGTAAAGTAGTAACGTCAGTATGCGTAGGAGTTGATCGTCTCTTTTCATTGAATACGATCTTCACAAATAGATTAGCCAGAGATGTGTGAGAAACCACGTATTGTTGAATAGAATGAGACAAAAGATATGGATTGCAGATAATTTTTTATTAAGTAACATAAGCTTTTTTTCATACTTTTTTGCACAGTATTTTTTTTTGTTCAGCTCACCTGAAATAATACTGATATTATAACTAGTAGTCTGAATATGCATATAGCATTGAAAGAATTTATACTTTTACTTCTCACTATTACACGAACCTCGTTTTTTTGAAGTCAGTTAATAAAAAAAAGTTTTATTTTCACACTTTATATAAGTTATAGATAAAAAATACACAGTAAGGGAAAATGTAAGTGTAAACTGGAGCCTAAATTTGATATAATTATGTGCTATTGAAAAAAAAATTTAATGATGAAAAAGCATACGTGGACCAATGACTAATTTTCCGCTTTGGACATTTTTTAACTATAATGTCAAATATTCTCACATTTCACATTTGCAATGCAAACAATGTGAACCAATTTTGTTCTGCTTTATTTTGGTGACAAGAACTAACAAAATAGTACTCAAGATTTATTTTGAACTAAAATATTAATCTTTTAAATTGTAGACCATACTAATTCAAACATATTACATGTAAATTCTAATAAAACTAGAGGAAACTATCACAATACCATATTTTACAAACAACAAGATATTTTATAACAAATAACTGTCCGCAAACCTCTTAATTCTTGTCAAGAAATGTTTCAATCCTTTACAACATCAAACGGGATTTATTTTGAAATGTCAAAAAAATATTTAAAAAGTCAGACAAAGTATCAAAAGTATTTATCAGTGTAATATTTGGTCGCCGCAGTAGGAGTGAGGTAGGCGGCGCGCGTGCGAGTGAGACAGACTCACTTCCGTGAGCTCCGTCGGCGCTGGTTAACGGAATGCGCTGGCGACGCGCGGCCTTTAAACTTTTTTAAAACAAACACATTTTTCTCAATGATTTAATTTGATTTTCGATGAAAATTGCACAGTTTAGGATTGAGAAATACCTCTGCTTTCATTTGCACTGATTGGTTTTGGGATTTGTTACGAATTTTTGACTTAAGTTTCGGTTGAAAAGGAGCAGTGGAGAGCTCCCGTTTTCAAATGCGTTTTTCTTCCCTAAATCCTTTTTTGATTTCGTTAATCTTTTTTCAGTAAACAAAAGGCACATTAAATTGTCTGAATTATTAGAAATAATTGTGTAATTCGATAATTTAACAACTTATTTCTAAGATGGAGAGTGATGAGGTATATTTCTTATTTTAAATCATTTATTTCATCGAGTTTTCCTTTTTAATTTGAATTTTTCTTTATAAATACAGTAAAGACAATCATTTAATTATAAGAATCATAAATTTTCCAAGCATTATCTCTTTTTATTAACCTAATATCAATGAATATAATGTTACCATGTCAGTGCTCAGCGCAGAATATTTTCAGGTTCATTTTTTTATTTTAAATATTTTTTTAAATTGAAAAAGTGTTTTTATTATGGATTGGGTACATCCTAAACTGTATGGAATGATACATTTTAAAGTGAAATATGTTTTTGAAAAAAAGATATTGAAGCCAAAAGTTGGGAACTTTTCGGAATGTCAAGACAATCAAAAAACACATTTCTCTAACCTCAATGAAAAATTTTATGTATTTTTTCTTATTTTGAACTTAAATTCAGAAAAAATCAGTCATAATAATAACAGTCAATAGTACATTGACTGTTATTATTATGACTGATTTATTTGAGAAAAAGCGTAATCAAAAAGACAAATACCTATGTTGGAGAAATCTTTTGTTGGACCAATTTTTTCTATCAAACTATTACTTACCTAATTAAAAGAAAATGTCATAAAATGAGCCTATTATAAGATGTAAATATAATATCGTACCTTAATTAGGAAATTATGTCAGAAGATAAGTACTAGATATAACTACGATAGTTTAAATATGACGTCACTCTTATTTTCTGTAGCACCACATACCTAAAGCTTACGTTAAAGTGGGTACAAATATCAAATATATCTCGCTATAACGGTGGAAAAAAATCAGGAGAAATAATAGTGAATTTTTTGTATAGGTACTTTTTAGTAACAAAAATTGTGTACGAAATAGGTACTTTCTGCAAGCATCTACTGTGGAAATATTAAAGGAAATCACATTTTTAATTACCATTTGAACTTTAAATAGCATTAAAAAAAATTACATAATAAAAAAAAAAACAAATTCAGATTTGTAATTCTGCTACAATTACTGACAAACACATTTTTACACAAATTATACTCAACGTGTTTCTCACACTAATTATTAAATTTAGAATTACACAAGATTTTGACTGATAAATCAGTTTTTTTTTATAAGAGGCTAACAAGATGACCTCACTCCACCTGATGGTAAGCGGTAGTGAGATCCACATATGAGGTCGACAGGCACAAAAGACCATATTGGGCCTGTCGCACTTAACCTGAAAACCGTGAAAAAGGAGACCACTGCTGCGGCAACAACGTAAAATTAAAATTTAAAAACAACAATACTAGTAGTACTGAAAAATCGATTACGCCAAAAAATCACGGTGTACATACATATTTAAAATATTAGTCTCTTGAGCACTTTTGAGATATATCAAACCCTTATCATAAGCCCATCATCATCATCATCATCAGCCCATACACGTCCCCACTGCTGGGGCACGGGCCTACCCTAAACTAGGGCGATAAGGCCTTAGTCAACCACGCTGGCCAAGTGCGGGTTGGTCGACTACACAACCTAAGAATTTCTTTGTAGGTGTGCAGGTTTCCTCACGATGTTTTCCTTCACCGTTAAAGCGTCAAATAATCGCAAATATAAATTTTTAAATTTTGAATAACACAGTGGTACGTGGCGGGGTTTGAACTGGCGACCTCTTGCATGGGAAGCAACGAAAAAAATATATAATTTTTTTATTGACAGACAAAAAAAAAATATTAAAAAAACACCTTACATGAACTGGACATGTTACAGAGTTGCCCTTTTTAAGGGCTTCCAGACTAGATATGACCACATCAGAAAGATGTTTATGATTTACACATAATGTTATTTAAACGTGACTATTGTTTTAAATAACTCGAGAAAAAACATCCAAAAACAAAATATTTTTTTTTTAACCCAATCCCACTGCTGGGCAAAGGTGGTATCTATCCAAATCTGTGTCAACTACTATATCTATGTTTTCTTTTAAAGATGGATATAATAGTGGTAAATGCAAATAAACTTAAATCCATACATGACTCACCCAGTCATTGAATAAACACCGATGTTCATCGCACTAATATTTATTTCAAGAGGGAATCGAACCCACGACTCTTGGCCCATGAGATAGGGCTACCAATCCAACGAACCAGTAAAAAAAAATTAAACACCAAATTAAAAAAAAAAACTTCAAAATAATAATGTTAACTGTCAATTACATTGAATCTTGGCTTTTGTAATCGAGGTATGAAATTGAATTCTTTTAAATATTAATTACGATAAACTAGGTACAAATACCTTGTATAAAATAACCTGCATTTGACGAACACAAAATCAAAATCAAAGTTCCTTTTTTTTTATAGGAATTTCACATGCACTTATATAAATCGTCAGTGCAATAAAAGGTAAGAAAGATGGAAGTGACAGGCATTTGAGAGGTCTATGTCCAACAGTGGACATGGATGATGATGATGATGACAATAAAAAAAGTAATAAATTAGTGATTCTACCACTGGTTCAGAACGCCAATTCTACCGAGAAGAGTCCTGCAAGAAACTCGATAGTTATCTACTCTTTTTAACCGATTATCACAAAGCATTGTTAAAAAGATACGACGTAAATACTATACTTAATCATATCTTTAAGTCTACTACTGAGCTACAAAGCTCATTAAGCTCCATAATTTCTTTAAATATCTAATAAAAAATAGTCACATGTATACCTTTTACTCTTAAGACCTTATTATGTAATGTGATAAAGTGCAATAAATTTGATTTGATTTGACATATCAAATAAATAATTTAAAAATTATTATACAAATTATGTACCAAGGAAAAGAAAAAGATAAAAAAAATATTTGCAAAATCAGTTGAGAAAACGAATGACTCTACTTCTGCTGAAGCAGAAAAGTTTTATAAAAGAAAGTCGTGATAGTTACACTAATTATAATTTATAACTAAAGAATATGTATGACCTCACTCCACCACGTGAGGTCGACATATGAGATCGACAGGCACAATGGACCCTATTGAGCCTGTCGCACTCACCCTGAAGGCCTGCTTAGAAGATGTTATTTCAGTAGGCTGGGAAAAACTTACTTTGAAGGGCTATAAAAAACCTGCATATTATTTGATCAATATTAATTTATCAATATTATAAATGCGAAAGTTATTCTGTCTGTTGGTTTATCGCTCTTTCACCACAGTCGTTGGGTGACAACAATGCTCTACCTCAAAAATATCAAAAATGAAAAAATAAATTTTTATGTTTTTCTAAATTAAATTGTGTCAATTCTCTTTAGATAATAAAATAAAAAGCTCAGCAAATTAAGTATCAAAAGTGACCTTTAACCTCACTTGACCTTCGATCTAGCTTTAAAGAGGGGACAAGAAGATAACTCAAAAGTAACTTACCACTATGCACTGAGTTATCTCAAGGACGAAATCCAATAGGTACCTGAAAAAGAAACAATCATTAATACTATAATTTTTAACCGACTTCAAAAACAGAAGAGATTCTTAAGTTGACTCTTTTTTAAATCTAACAATAGAGAAAGATTAAATCAGTCAGTATTTTTTTTTTAAATATTAAACAACTTCACATACATTGATCTGATCCCGTGGTAAGTAGCTTAAGCACTTGTGTTACGGAAATCAGGATCAACAGTGGATACACAAATAAACTTAAATATATTTAATAATACACCCAGACACGGAACAAACACCGATGTTCATCACACAAATATTTGTCCCGAGTGGGAATCGAACCCACGACTCTTGGAACCGTAGGTTTTGAACCTGAGTCACTAACCACCGTTCCACCGAGCCAGTCCAGTGTCAGTATCTACCAGTATTTACTTCATTAAGTAAATAATTAATATTTCGCAATATCACGTCTGATCCCGTGGTAAGAAGCTTCAGCATTTGGGATACTTATATCAGAAAGGATATCTCACTATCGCTATTTGTGCTTTTCGTGGCAACCTGTAATTAAGACAGCACCATGTCTTGTGAACCAAATACACACTACTTAGGAATACTGTCTAGGCTATGCTCAATTGTTACAACCAACCAATACGTGTAATGACAGTTATCTGTTTGTGTACCATAACAAATAAAGAAATAAATAAATAATGTTATGTATAACTATTACTATTGTGGTAAGGTGTACGTTCTTGTTGGTTGTTAAAATAAACAAATAAACGATAGAAATAATCTGAAATGTATAATTAACACACTCAGACAAAAAAAAACACCGATATCGTCACGAAAATTTTTGTCACTATTGAGAATCGAACCCACGACTCTTGGAACAGCAGGCCAGGGTCAATAACCACTGTTCCACCGAGCCAAACAATATTTTAATAACATACGTCAAGATATAATTTTTAGACGATTTTTATGGATCTATGGATAATATTATATCACATTGTGGCATCTCTTTTTTTCAACAACCCTTACATCGGAAATCTGTAGGATTCTCAAGGTGTCCAAAAGATAATGTCTTGTCTGTGGTCCTGTTAAAACCTTTTTTTTTATACAATCCTACTTTCAGGAAGTCCTCACTCCGCCTGATGGTGAGTTGCCATGAGGTCAACTTATGAGGTCGACAGGCACAATAGAACACAATAGTGATTCTGTCACCCTCACCCTGAAGGCCTTTTAAAGCCCCACCTAAACAACCCGGGGTTATAGGAAGGGGGGAAACAAATACACACATTTGTCACTAATTATCTTCTTCGTAATGACTAAGAAGTTTTTTTTATAATAGGGTAACAAGATGACCTCAGTCCACCTGATGGTAAGTGGTAGTGAGATCCACATATGAGGTCGACAGGCACAATAGATGGTCTATTGAGCCTGTCGCACTCACCCTGAAGGCCTGCTTAAATGCCGTTTCACGCCCCGCCTGAAGAGCCCGGGATCATAGGAGGGACAACATGAGCTGGAAGGACATTTGTCCTTTTACGTAATTTTTGGAAATAATTGCAATTTTGCCAATCAACCCCGTTCAGACACACGTGCACTAAATCAAGAGCCAATCACAAAGCAATTAATTGATATAGGAAACATACAGCCAAGTCGTGTAGAACGCCCTTCTCGCCAAAGAAAAAAGGGCAAAAATTACAAAATGTAAAACAGTTGCGTTCATTAAAACGAAACGGTACGGGCCCCTAAATAAAAAAAACGACAAAAATCATCTCTCCCCAAACGAAAAAAAATACATGCTCTATGTATGGAGGGAAAGGAATAGAATATGGGGTTTGCTATGTGTCAGAGTGGGACAGGACATTCTCCCCTACAAAAGAGGTCTATTTGGAATTTTGGAGGTGTTGCCGCTCTGTCGGAGCCGTCGACGTTTTTTTTCTTTTTAAAATTCAATTTGGACAAACAGAAACTCTGTTTCACGAATAGTGGATGCCAATACTCGGCCTAGGAATCATTGTAGTTGGTGAAAAATATATAGGTGTCTCAAAAAGTGCGATATTTTTGGATTTTTAAGCTATGCATATCTTTTATCGCGGGCTTTGAGCGCGGCGACCGAACCAAGAAATTCCGTTACGAAAAAAACCTCACAATCGTCTAACGTCGTTTCAGTTCGGTAGACTTCGGCACGGTGTTTGTGTGCGTGCGGTTAGACGTATTGTACGACTCTACGAAACTCGCACGAATCGAGACGAGCTGCTCCGAAATCGGATGATGCTATGCAATAGCTATACCGCGGCAGTCCCCGAGTGCCACACGTCTTTTTTATTTGTATGTTATTGAATCCTATTTGAGTTAGTCTTTAACTTCCATGTCTTTCCTCTTCTTGACTCCAAGAGCCGTGCAAAGATGTCGACATTGTAATTATGCAAACACCTCTGATTCGTAATAAATTTCGCACCGCAAATTAATCAAAGTGTCTGGAACAAATTTACTGATTGGGCGCACGGATGTGCTACGGCCAAGTCTTGTATGGTTGGAGATTTAATGTATCGTTTGTCACGGCAAATTATAATCTTTAAAGAATGAATATGATCGATTAATTTATTCTGCTAGGGTTAGAAAGTGGTGGCAAATATACAAGATTGCTAAGCATGCATTATAAAATTTTATGTTGCAGATAAATAAATAATAAATGTTAAACTTTTGATTAGACTGATCATCAATGTGTACTAATTTCCCAAAACAAAGCTTTCCCAAAATAAAATATTACACAAAATCACATACCTACATTGATCTGATCGCGTGGTAACTAGCTTAAGCACTTGTGTTACAGATATCAGAAGCAACAGTCGATACGTGGTATTTCTTTTTACCTCCTTAGAGTTCCACTACGATTCTTGTCCAAAATTAGTCAATCAACCACTTTATTGTGCTAATTTTCGACTATCCCATATTCTTCTACTTGAGACTACTCTTCTCATAGACGTGATATTTTAAAGATAAACTCTCACTGACCTCAAAGGGGTAAAAGTTTAGAGGGAACAAATGGGAATAATTCGTCGATATATAAATGTACTTAATACACACATGGAACAAACACCGATGTTGGTCACACAAATATTTGTCCCGGGTGGGTATCGAAACCACGAGTCTTGGAACCGTAGGTAGTGAACCGGGTTCATTAACCACTGTTCAATCGAGCTAGTCAAACATCTTTGGTGTATCCATCATCCAGTAAATATTAACAGTTTCAAACAAAATATCTACGTAGTGGATTTATTGTTGGTACAGTCAGCCAAAAATGTGGTCTACCACCCTACGGTTGAGATTCGTTTGAATGTCATGAAACAGCGACAATTTGTCCTGGCAATAAGATTGTGTCAGTGACTATTGTCAACCTTAGCGATTGTTACATCTCGCAGAAACTTTTGTCAAAAGTGGTAGACCACTTTCTTGGCTGATTGTACAATTTTGTTGTCGAACTTGGCGATTTTTTACCCGATACACATAACATATCAGTTGCATAAGCTGGCGCCATCGTGTGACGACACGGTGATTTGACGAAACTCTCGACTTGGCTCTAGCTACAGACTGGCAGGGTAACCACTAGAGTTTAAAGAGAAACTAATTATATGATATCTTATTTAAATAAGGCTGGCTCGGTGGAACAGTGGTTAGTGACCCTGGCTGGCGGTTTCAAGAGTAGTGAATTCGATTCCCATTCGGGACAATTTTTTGTGTGATGAACATCGGTGTTTTTTCCGTGTCTGGGTGTGATTATGTATTTTAATATGTACCACGATCCACGGCTCTTGGAATTGACAGCCAGGGTCACCAACCACTTTTCCATAGCGTCAGCCAGTCATCATATGTGAAGTGAAGTCGTCTTGATCACTCATTATAAAAAAACATCATAATTAGTTTTCTATGGAGCCCCCAATGTGCAAATCCGACTCGCACTTGACCAATTTTTTACATAAAACCTCAGATCCATTCGACACCGATTGGGAAAGTTGTCGGCGCTCGCCGCGACGGCGCCACCATCGCTTCCGGTAGTTAATCACCATCGCTTGACGTTTCCGGTCCGAGAGAACATCATCTGTCTGTCTGTGTCACGCTGAACTAGTTTCGACATGTCACTACTTCAATACGTAGGTTGACTGGCTCGGTGGGGGTGGGGCCATCCGCTCCCCCGCAAGTCCGGTGATGATGACGAGGCTACTCCAAGCCATCATCGTATGTCGGACCTTTAGGGGTGAGAGCCATCCGCTCCCCCGCAATTCCGGTGATGATGACGAGGCTACTCCAAGCCATCATATGTCAGTTAGGAACAAAAAAAATAGCGCAACGGATAGTGACCCTGTCTTTGGCAACAAGAGTCATGGGTTCAATTCCCACTCGGAACAAATATTTGTATGATGAACATCGGTGTTTGTTCCGTGTCTGGGTGTATTATTTATATATTCTTATAGAAGGTGTTTTTCATTTTCCACCAAAAGAGTCTTAAACCTCTAAGGGTAAACCCCTAATCTACTTTTGTTTTTTCCTAACTGACTTACGATGATGGCTTGGAGTAGCCTCGTCATCATCATAGGAGTTGCGGGGAGCGGATGGCTCTCACCCCTGATCTACTATCACACCAGCCCATATACGTCCCCACTACTAAGGCACGGGCCTCACCTAGTGCGACCAGGCCTTAGTCAACCAAAACTACTGAATCGTTTGAAATGACATTTGAAACACAAATAGTCCAGAGCCTGAGAAAGGACTTAGTACACATTGGTACCTGGCGGAGTTTGAACTGGCGACCTCTCGCATGGCAAGCAACGACCTCAACCACTCGGCCATCGACGCTTTTTGAGTTAGGTTTTACTTGTAAACAACCTAACGCTTCCAAAGCTGCCGGGGAATGATATTTTATAATGTTTAGCAGTATTGAGTATTGAGTATTACTCAGAGCGTAGCCTTCGACGTATAATATGCGCGCGCGCAGAACCTTATTACCAAAGTGTTAGAGGCTATTTTCATTCGCAAGTGTTTTGTCGCATGACTGTTTTGTCCAAAATTATATTATACGGGGTCAAGACTCGAGGTCGTCGGGATACTCAATACATTACCCTCTTTTTAGCTTTGTCGGGTAATAATCATGTCGTTCAACCCACTCCGGTCACGGCGGATAATCTTAGTAAAGATCGTGAACTGCGGTCGACATTATAGTGCACATGTCTGTGCGCAAATATACATAGTGCACTCTCTGTTTCTTAACTCTATTACAATTGTATTTTAATGACATGCACACCTACTGACAAATTTTCATATTATTTATTTGACATTTTTTTTTAATATTATTTGTTTGACTAATTGTATTTGTTTGTATATTTTAATATTACATTTGACATTATAACTTTGACTATTTGTATTAACTTTAGTTTGTAAGCGACTTGGATCTTTATCTGTAAGCTTGCAAATGTAACTGATGAATAAATAAACTCTACAATTTCTCTTGAAAGCCATCCGCTCCCCCGCAAGTCCGGTGATGATGACGAGGCCACTCCAAGCCATCATCGTAGTCAGTTTTCAAAAATTAAGTGTCTCGATGTAACAGTGCTTAGTGACGCTGCCTACAGTCATGGGTTAGGTTCCCACTCGGAACAAACATTACAATATAAATAAATAAATATTTCACAACATCACTTACATCGATCTGATTCCGTGGTAAGTAACTTAAGCAATTGTGTTACAGATATCAGAATCAACAGTGGATACACAAATAAACTTAAATATATTTAATAACACACCCAGACACGGAACAAACACCGATGTTCGTCACACAACATTCACGTGATGAACATTTGTGTTTCATTTCATTTCATTTCATTTCATTTATTCAGTTTTTCTTAAAAGCTAACAGAAAATTTCCAATACGCTTACAAGAATAATAATTACAATAAAAAAAATACATGTCAAGAGAATACAAAATAACAATAGGTATCAAATTTTACAAAACAATAGGTTGGGCGATATCACGAAATAATTAAGTACAGTTATGTCAGCTTGTCAAAAAGTGGATTAGAATAGGTAGTAGGTACATGTCAAAATATCAAAAATTTAATTAAGTAAGTAATGTCAGATTCCGTGTGCGGATATAAAATAATCCAAGTCAGTTAAAAAATATAATAATAACAATAAAATAATAAAATCAAATAAAATAAATGTCATATGTACTAGCAGCTGTCGTTTAAATATAAAAGGGCTTTGTAGATAAGTTGAGAAAACCTGTCAGCAAATATGTCAGTATTCCAGTCGTGGGCGAGCATGTCACCTATGAGGTGTAGACCACGAATGGTTGGTGCATGGGCAGCAAACCTGGTACGTGTGGTCTGTCGCGACAGAAGGCGCGGCCGCCGCCGCAACTCCACAATGCCCTCCTTATTCCAATTAATACGGTTAGGAACCAAAAGCCCCATTTTGCTCACTATTGTTGGACTATCTATCCTATAGTGTATAATAGACAGATAGTGTATTATCGTCTGCATACTTCTCCTGAGTTTAAGAGTATCTAATCCTACCATTCCCGATACGAATATTGACGGATACAGGCATGGGTAATATCCAAATTTTCTCTTGTACAACCAGCGAGCAAATTTACGCTGTATTTTTTCTATCATGAGGATATATTTCTCCTCATATGGGTCCCATACAATGGCACCATATTCAAGTTTACTACGAACATAGGCATTGTATAGTACCCATGCAACCTCTACACCATTAAATTGCGATGAAGTGCGTAGAACGAACCCCAGCATTTTACTTGCTTTGTGTTTGTCAACATTCACGTGATGAACATTTGTGTTTGTATATTTATTTATAAATATCTATGTGCCTATATTGGTATCTGAGACCCATAGTAGCTCTGCTTATTTTGGGGTGAGATGGCCGTGTGTGAAGATGTCCCGGATATTAATATATTTATTTAATTTTAAATCACCATCATCATCATCAGTCCATATATGTCCCCACAGCTGGGGCACGGACCTACCCTAAACTAGGGCGATCAAGCCTTAGTCAACCACGCTTGAAAAGTGCATATGAAATTCAAATTTAAACACAGTGGTACGTGGCGGGGTATGAACTGGCGACCTCTCGCATGGCTAGCAACGACCTTAACCGCTCGGCCATCTTTTTTCTTTATTTAGAACTAGCTTTCCGCCCGCGACTCCGTCCGCGTAGAGATGTTTAGCAAGATGTTAGTAAAACATTACTTATTTATAGCGCAGTCGGTTAAAAAGTAGCCTATATCCTTTTCTAGGCTCTGGACTATATCTGTAGCAAATTTCATTTAAATCGGTTCAGTACTCTATGCGTGAAAGCTTAATAGACAGACAGAGTTACTTTCGCATTTATATTAGTAACGATAGTTTCATTTATTTTAAAACGTTTCGTTATTTTTAAAATGTGAAATAAGTATCATCTAAAAATTTTAGTCTAACCGGACTTATTACGTATCTTGACGACCATTTTGAATCCTGTGCGTCTCAATAAACCCTTTTAGGTTAGTTTTTAACCGCGCCATCGCGAGACTACGAACACAATAGGCCCAGGAATAGCTGAAGTCTATCCCTTCTAAGGGCCGCGAGGTTGCCGCTCCGCGCAGGGCGGCAACGCTCCTCATTGGCCCGTTCAAATTCGGAACGGGCGCATCCGTTGCACTCTTGCGCACCGGTCATAGACCACACCATTGGTCTATCCCCGGCCCCACGCTGCAACGCCTTTGCCACACTGTTTTTTTTTTATCGCCGCTTTTTTTCTAACCTTTTTCAACGAATAGGACTGGCTGTTCTATCGCTATGTGTTGACCTCTATTTGTTTTTTTTTACGTTAGGCGGGATGGGACGGGAGCGCTCGGATTGGTTGGATCTTTTTTTAAATGCCGCTTTTTCTAGGAAGGAGGTTGGCGGTTTTGGGAAGTTTTTTTTTTCTTTTAAGGATGTTAGCTAAGGAAATATAGATCGTTATATGGGATGTTTTTTTTTGTGGGTTGGCTCTATATGCATTTTTTCTTTGAATATCTTGTTTTGAAATAAAAATTATGTTAATTTAGATCTCCGGATTTGAATACAATATTTTATGATTGTGGTTTGCACTGTTTTCTATTTTTATCGTTTTAACGTTCTGCTAACCAATAAGGATGGCGTAATATACTGAATCCAAGATACCTAATATATTACATAGTTATTATGTCAAAGAGGCACAATATTGTTTTTATAAAGAAACTAGCTTTCCACCCGCGACTTCGTCCGCGTAGAGACGTTTAACGGGTAAAACAATACTTCTTTATAGCGCAGTCGGTTAAAAAGTAGCCTATATCCTTTTCTAAGCTCTGGACTATATCTGTACCAAATTTCGTTTAAATCGGTTCAGTACTCTATGCGTGAAAGCGTAACAGACAGACAGACAGAGTTACTTTCGCATTTATAATATTAAATAAGGTTTATGTAAAATAGGCACAATATTGTTTTTATAAATAATTTATATTCATTTAATAAGGAAAATCGTGGTGGTCCTCCTACAATTTGTGGTTTCGAATTGAACCCAATAAATAATATCCTCGTAGAAAAATATCAAGTTTTCCTAACTGTCTATATTTTAACAATGTATTATTTTTCAACAAACTTGCATATTAATGTTCACAAACTTATGTGTAATCGATTCCCATTCCCCATGACAAATATTGGTCTGAATACCATTGTATATAAGGCTAAAAAATAAATGTCACACATAACATAGGTACACTGTTTCAAACAGTCGTTAGAAAGTATCCCACATCCTTTCTTAGGGTCTAAACTATCTGTGTATCAAAAAAATTTTACTTAAATCGGTTCAGTATTTTTACTCAGCAGACCAGACAATACCTACAAATATGTAGTTTTTTATCAGAGGGCCTACCATGAGTTGGCTATCGTAAACTTACGTACATTAAAAACCTATCGAGTTGTTTTTTTCATATGGCCGATTGTAGTTCTTCGCGTAACCACCAGCCGGCGCTGTACATGTTTTTCATAGACATATTTACGTAGGCGATATCGAGCGCGTAAGTTTTAAACTCATGGTAGCCCCACTGTTATTTAGTTCTCAGACTATCTGTGAACCAAATTTCATCTAAATCGGTTCAGTCGTTTCGGCACGACAGATAGTCAGAGTTATTTTTGCATTTATAATATTAGTAAGGATTGAAGTTGTCGCGTCTACGTTACGCGTGGTATCGCCGAGCATTGAACCCGCGACCGCTTTATCGCAGACTGCATTATGCGCCCGCGCAGCCTGTTGACAGTTTACGAAGAAACGGTGAAATAATAAAGTGATGTCTAAAAAATCCTTTATTAGTTCCCCCCTACCATTGAATAAGAATAATTGTGCACAATTTTAAGTTTCTAACTATTTTAGTTTAGGTCCTGATATCATTTTTTTTATATAAGTTAGTCGGTCAATCAGTAAGTAAGACAGTTAGCTTTTTAACCTACTTCAAAAAAAGGAGGAGGTTCTCAAGGCATATAAATAGGATTCCACACATTTCAATCAAAATGTATTAATTATGTACATAACATGCAAATAAAAAAAAACAAACAAATCTCGGATCCTTGTGTCCTATTGGTTTTGTTGATGAGAATGTATATAACAAAAACTTTGACTTTGACTTTGACGTTTACTTTGACTTTATGTTAACAGCGTTTGTAGAGCTTTTTGGAGAAACCGGAAGTCAAGAAGCATCTACAGTCATTCATTGGCCCCAGACATATGAATCCAGGCACTGAAGATTAGGGATATTATTGGTAACATTACAGAATCGCAGACAAATAAATTCTCATTTCCAGCTTTAGAAAGAAAGAGAGAAACAGATAAAACAATTTACTTGTCCCTCAGTTTCTCAGTTTTCTAATGAGTGTAAAAATTACAGTTATATATTGTGTATCTTTGATGTACTGTATCTGATTTTTAAAAGATATAGGGCGATATAGGAATATATAGGGAGATAGAGAACATTTGGAAGGCTTGCGTGGAAGCCAACACGTAGAGACCCCTATTGTAATGTAGAGGTATTACAAATACCAAAGTAAGAAAGAAAGATGGAAAGAAAATTTGGACGAAATATATTTTAATGAATATTACATAACATCACATAGATTGAACTACTCCTGTAGTAAGAAACTTAAGCACTTGTGTTACGGATATCAGAAACGACAGTGGATACACAAACATACTGAAATATAAACACACCTAGACACGGAACAAACACAGTTTTCGTCACACAAATATTTGTCTTGAGTGGGAAGCGAACCCACGACTCTTGGGACCGTAGATACTGAACCTGGGTCACTAATCACTGTTTCACTGAGCCAGTCATGATTTATCGCAATATTCGTCGCCGTTAAAATAATATTTTAAATTCAACAAAAGGTGTAGTGTCACTAAAAAGCAATCATGAAATTACTTAAAAAAATTATGTACGTATAAATTACGTTCCCTAAATCTAACATGTTCTTATCATATAGAGATAGTTATAAGTTTGAAGATGGTCGCCGTATTCATTACAATTTGATGACATCTGTCATTCCATTTAAGTGTCATTTTCTGCCGAGTCAGGAATGGATGAATGAAATAGAATGACTTGAAAGCACACTTTGTTGCTTGCAGAAAACCGGATTAAAGCAGATACATACATTGTATTACTCTACCTTTATCTAAATCTATCTATACATACATACATACACGAAATCACGCCTTTTCCCCAGAGGGGTAGGCAGAGATCACTTCCTGCCATGTGCTACGGTCCTGAACACCACTTTCGCTTCTTCCACATCCATCAACCTCTTCATGCATGCTCGTCGATTACGGGTACTTTTGATTTGACCCTCCTTCAAAATTTGACCTATATTTTTATTAAAACCAGATAGATATGACTTATTCACTTGGTCAGAGGTTGTGGTGGTAATAGAGCAGTGTTTAATGACCCTAGCTACGGTTTCAACAGTCATGGTTTCGATTTCCACTCGGGACAAAAATTCACGTGATAAGCATTTCTGATTGGGTGTGAACATGTATAAGTATGTATTTATAAATATCTATGTATGTGTATCAGTCTCTGACGCCCATAGTACAAGCTCCGCTTAGTTTAGGGTCAGGTGAACGTGTGTGGATATGTCCTAAATAATATTTCATATATTTCAATGTTTATCTATGTCTCTTTATAAACCACATAAAGATTAGTGTAGCTCTACTAAAAATTATACTTATATATACATACATGCTTTTTCCCAGAGGGGTAGGCAAAGGCACTTCCTGCCATATGCTGTTTGTATATTTATTTGAAGTATATATATTTCTATTTTTACTGTAGTTTCTGATATACGTAACACATGTACTCAAGCAACATAACACGTAATCAGGACAATGTATGTGGTGTTGTGCAACGTATTTATTAAGCATTTGTTTATTCAATGTTCAAGTAGGGTAACCAGTATATTGATTGGCACCTAATGCTGTATTTTGTTTTTGGCTTCAAAAATTTAATTGGACTAACGTTAGTTACAGATTTATTTAGCATTAGTGGATTTTTAGATACAAACAGATTCCTAAAATGATACTACAATTCAAAAATGTATCCTTATTTATTTTAAAAAACTCAAAATAATAGACAGTGACATAAATGTATAGTCATTGGCACTATGGTACAGTGATTGACACTGTAACTTAGTACAATCATTGGCACTCACAATGGCATTGCAATTATTAGCATACTGCCAACCTAGTTACTACAACTATTTAATTAATGCTTAAATTGAATCAGTATTCTGATGAATTAATGAAAATACTGGAAATCTTCATTATTTCATCGTCTAATAATCAAATCATCGACTTGTTGACGGTATAGACTGAGCGTAATCAATAGGTGGTTGTATAGAAGTGATAAAATAAGGTTCCGCGTCATATGCCGCAGTCCAACGATGGCCTGCCGGCGGTGGGTGTGGGGACACTCCCGTCAGCATTGCACCAACGGCTGTCGTTGAAGGACGGGATTGACCTTGCGTACCGGGACCCCTGTCGCTCCCCTCCGGGGAGGCTTGAGGGAGCCCGTGGAGGCTCCGCCAGTGGCGTTGTGCGTAAAGGCTCTGTACACAAGGCCAAGTACTACTGCACCACCAGTAGGCGATGAGGTACGCCGCGGAGTTTATTGGGTACACCTCTAATGGCCCAAGGAATTGCACCTTAGCCCAGGAGAAGCTGCCGGTCTTTTCCATCTCAGCACCCTCAGCAAGGAGTCCCACATACCACCTAGGGTAAACCCCTACCCAAGGTGAAGGTGCATCGAGCATATTCCGCGTCAAAAAATAAATAAATTAGGATTATAGGATTCAGAAGTATAGCGATTGGCAGGTCTGCCAATGACTGAGCGGTAATATATATTTCAGTGCAATTATTGGCATAGCAAAAACTGCGTGAACACTAATCTTTTTTTTTCGAAAAAGTTAAAAATCATATTCCTAACATAATATCATGACGTAAAGCTAAAATATCCTTCAAATGGTTACCTGGAATCGTATAAAATTCACTTCTAACGCACTCCTCACCAAACGATTTCACGGTAAAATTGCCACGAACTTTCACTGTTGACTTAATCCAACAGAAAAACTATTAAGACGTCATTTGGCGTAAAGTTTAGTATTTCCATAAGTAAATGTAGAAATTTGCCGCTGAATAGTAGTTTTTTCATATCAAAAATGTATTTACGAAATTAAATATTTGAAATGAAAGGCAAAAGTGCCAATCACTGGGGGGGTGCCAAGAATGGTACTGGTTACCCTATGTATATTTTTAAACCACACAGTATAATATTTGATTTATACTCTAGATTTAATATTAATCTTCTTCTTCTTCTTATCGTATGGTTGATGAACAACCTGGTGTCAGAGTTTAAACCGCCCGTAGGCCTCTGACGTGGCTTCACACACCGTTGAAATTTTTTCAGGTGTGATGGTTTCCTCACGATGTTTTCCTTCACCGTTAAAGCGTCGAATGACGGTACATATGAATTTAAAATTTGAAAAACACATTGGTACCTGGCGGGGTTTGAACTGGCGACCTCTCGCATGGCAAGCAACGACCTTAACCACTCGGCCATCGACGCTTTTTTAATATTAATCTAGATGGAGAGAGTTTAATGGAACTCAGCTGTCGAATACATTGTGTTCTGGATATCTCTTTTCACTTATTATCACGATCGACGATTCGACTGGCTCGGTGGAACAGTGGTTAGTGACCCAGGTTAACTACCTACGGTTCCAATAGTCGTGGATTCGATTCCCACTCGGGACAAATATTTGTGTGACGAATGACGATCATCGGTGTTTGTTCCTGGGTGTGTAATTAATTTTACTTATTTATTTATTTAGCCATTCTTCCCAATTCTGAGCCATATCCTAGTCCTGCTCTACTTCATCACCTCATAACATAAATTATAACAAACTAGCTTTCCGCCCGCGACTTCGTCCGCTTAGAGACGTTTAACGGGTAAAACATTACTTCCTTATAGCGCAGTCGGTTAAAAAGTAGCCTATAACCATTTCTGGGCTCTGGACTATATCTGTACCAAATTTCATTTAAATCGGTCCAGTACTCTATGCGTGAAAGCGTAACAGACAGACAGACAGACAGAGCTACTTTCGGATTTACAATATTAGTAAGGAATAGTAAGGATAAGGATAATATATAACAGGAGAGTCTTATTATCCTAGTAATTTACTGGTTTAGTCACTAGGACAAACAATAAGTTAGAAAACTGTAACTGTCCGGGATACTTACCATGTTGTTTTGTTTTAATGAGCTCCCGATATTTCGGCACTGTTGCAAGCGACAGTTACAGTTTTGTAATGTGGGTAACCATGGCAGTTTAAAATAAACAATAAGTTTGACATTTAATTAAGAAACATCCTTTTTAGAGCCACTAGAACTAGAAGTAACTAATAACATAGTGACGTCTTTTTTTCTTCATATATAATTACTAAATTATACATATTATACAAATGGGAGTAAATAAAAATCTACAGTTCTCTAAAAGTAATAAAATACTTTAAAATAACGTTCTTTGGGTGGGTTCTAACATACATAACATATTATGTAGAATGGTAGAGTTATTAACACCTTTGATAGAGACTAAGTAGCGTTCTGCCCGCGACTTCGTTCGTTACACGAAAGAAGTCAATAATCGTTAAAAACATTGCTCTCTTATAATGCAGTAGGTTCAAAAGTAGCCTACATCCTTTCTTACCCTAGACGAACTGCGTACTAAATTTCATTTAACGGTGAAAGAAAACATCGTGAGAAAACCTGCACACCTACGAAGATATTCTAAGGTTGTGTAGTCGACCAACCCGCACTTGGCCAGCGTGGTTGACTAAGGCCTGATCGCCCTAGTTTAGGGTAGGTCCGTGCCCCAGCAGTGGGGACGTATATGGAATGATAATAATGAAGAAATTTCATTTACAGTACAGTAGTTTTGGTGAAAGAGCGATGGAGAGACGCACAGACAGAGAACTTTCGCATTTACCAATAATATTAAGGATCAAGTTGTCAATCCTGTCGTTCATAAATACTAAGTTACAATTGATACATTTGAAACGATATTGATAATAATGTAACATCAAAGGCAATACTTATATACCGATCACCTTTCAAATGAGTGGGTTTGAGTTTCAAAGAGATAGTTCAAGAATAACGTTCGGTAAGTATTTGATTATGAATCAATACGATACTTGAGACAAAGAAATCTCTTTGTGTCAATAAAGAAGCAATAGAAATAACTGATTTTATGTTTGAACATAATGTAGAGTTCCAAAATGGGTGTGGTCCTTAAGACACTTCACAAAATCACATTTAATCTAATAGGAATTTTTTAATCATTTTCGCAAACTTTTAAATAGCATAAACCACAGCTAGAAGAGTGTTTTTTCACTAATAATAATTGTAAAGAAGTCAGAGTCAGTCGCAGAAGTAACTAAGTTTGGTCTTACTTAAAAAAAACAACTGAATGTAGGCAAATGACAATTGGAAAATTAATTTTGTTTCTTCAAAAACACACGAATAATCTCCAAGATCAATATTATCGACACGGTCTCGTAACAATTTACGTTTCCCTAAAATTCAAGATGTCCGCTCCAAGGACAGTTTTCTGGTTGTAAATTACACGATTTTGTTTTCCGATTGGGGATATTTGACGTTAAAAGCACAATTTTTTTACACAATTTCATCACAACGCACTTCAACATTATCACAACATAGTTTCATTGTCCTGTCTTTGTAGCTCTTGACCTACCCCAAAAAATTTACACCACAACGTCACATTTAGATTTAAATCCAACAAAAACACTTCTGGAAAAAGGTTTATCTCTAAAAAAGCACTTTTACATCCCAAACTTTAAGTATTTACACATCTTTTAGTATCAATGTCAAGAAAATATTCGTGCGCCACCGAAAACTCAAAAGGAAGACGAAGGGAGTGCCCATTTTCAAAATGGCCGATGGTGACGTAACGAATAAATATATATTTACGTGAAACATCACATTTTACACCCGAACCTCTTCGGTATTACGACGTTATACAACGGAAAGCGTCTTTGTGAAATCCGTAGGAGTATTGATGAGTATAATCGATGCATTGTCTTTAGACCGCGCGATCGGCCTTTAGCACTTATTGATTTCGTATCTGCAACGACTTAGTGCTTTACACGACACTAATATCTTGTTTTTTTACAATTTTTTGTAATAAAAAAATTAGGCTGTATACTGACATGACATTGCATCCCATAAAAAAAAACAAAGAAAAAAAATAGAGCATATTACCGGTCGTGTTCTTTGTTCGAAAAAAAAAAGCAGAACGCAAACAACATTTGAAAAAATCGAATCGCAACGCACGCACGCTATGAAAAGCGACATTTTAACAAAATTCGTAAAAAGAAATGGAACACCAAAGGGCAATTGGAAAGTACTTACCGCATTCAAATCCAATATGGCGGCGGACAAAGGAATCTCCTTGTTCCGATCCAAAAACAACGTTTGACGTTTCGTTTGAGGGGTTTTTGTGAGGGGGGGAGGCACTTGGGAGTTTTTGGTGTTGGTGGAGGGTTCGCCGGAGCCGCGGTGCATGCATGCGCTCGCGGGTGCAGCGGAGTACTGACCTAGGGATTGCAGCGCGCAGGGCTTGCTGCGCGCGAAGGGCGTCCATGAGGCAGCGGGAGGCGGGACAAGTCCCGATTAGGATTTTAGCGAGACTAAGAACTTTTTTTTACTTACGATGATGGCTTGTAGCCTTGTCATCATCACCGGAGGAGCGGATGGCTCTCATCTGGACTAAGAGCGTAACTCTACATTGTATGATTATTTTTAATTTAGAACGACAATATTACAGAAACTAACGAACGAACACTAAAACCTTAATAATATATTTAATAACACACCCAGACTCGGAACAAACACCGTTGTTTGTCGCACAAATATTAATATTTGATTGTTGGTTCAGTTTTCACGCTTTTTGAATGGTTCACCACTACGTCGGATCTGAATCTGATCGTTTTTGAAATTTTTACAGCGCTCATGGTCGTTATGATAATATACACGAGTTTCTCGTATAAAATTAGTTTAATTTTTAAGTTCATGCCTTTAGAAATAAAACTAATTTTACGAAACTGAAATTGTATTTGATTTAACTCGCGTGTATTGTTATTCTAAACATTATTTAGTTAGAGATCCGACGTTTCGAGCTCTTTACAGCGGTCGTGGTCACGTTTAATCTGTAAATGTGTAGTAATATACAATACTAAGTTCATGTCTATTTTTCTACTTAAATGAGAAAAACGGTAAAAGGGCAAATAAATGAAAGGCTATACACCGTGAAATTTTAGTGGTTGTTTTCCCGAAGCAGAACGATTTACCCATCGTAGTACTATCGAACCATGCTAATTATTTCGTGAAAACGTAAGAAAAAAATCTCAACTTTTCAAAAAAAATATTATTTAACTCGAAACAGTGAGAAATGATAGTAGTAGTAATAGTAGGTAGATACCTACGTAGATTGTAATTTATTACCCTAATGGCGGCGCGGCGCGGCGGCGGCGCCCTTTGTCGGACTGCCCCGACAAAGGACGCCGCCGCCGCGACGACTCTTTGATAGAGCCGCGCACCGGGCGCGAGCGCACTACCGATACCTACGGACTCCTCAGTCCCGCTGCGTGCGCCGTCCGCTGCGCACGCACGCACGCCGCTCGCCGCCCGCCGCCTACGCATGCGTGACGCGATACCGTGAGGTCAAAATGCTTTATTCGAATGTGGAGTATGTGTCTAGCAGATGTGGTGATGTGAACCCGCAGGTGCCACAGCACCGGACGATCGTAACCGCTACCCAGCGGCTGCTCGATCACGGGCAGTTTGCGATGAGTTGAAAACTGGGATAGTGGACGCTTTCAATGTAGTTAGACGTGACAGAGGCACTATCAAAATCATAATCTAACCAGATAAAACGTGCGCGTTTGTGTGTGGAACGCAGTGGCTTACATTTTGATAATTGCTCCGGTACCAGGAAGAGTAAGTACTTGTACATAATTTGTGAATAGTGAAATTTCTAAGGTTAGGTAGGAAATTCAAATCAGTGTAAATACGTTGATTTTCATTTTTTAAATACTTTATTACCTAATTCTAATTATTACTTTCAGACAATCTTAACTCTTCTTTTTGATGACCCGATGTTTATCCATTAAAACATTATGTTCGTAATTTAGTAGGCAAAGTATTTACGATGGTCCTAAGCCCGGTAAAGTATGAAGGAAATATGGAAATCACTTGTTAGTAAATAGGTAGTAAGTTAAAATCAGCTGATTGATACCAGCAATCGGTATCAATCAGCTGATCGGACGGTCAATAACCTGTCGAATCATTAGGCCTGTCCTCCACCGGACGTTATTTTAGTACTATTATTTACGTTACTGTTATTACAGTTTCAGTTTACACGTTACCTGTAAAAAATTACCGGTTAATAAATTGGAAACGAATTTTTGAGACATGTTAGTTCGGCATGCACTTTTACAATAAAAGTTAGTAGGTACCTATTTTACGATGATTATTAGTGCCGTACCGTAATAAGTATCGTTACCATATAACGTTAAAATAAGTATCGCTACTTATTCAACGGTAATTATTTTCCCATTCCAATAGTATGCTTTTTGAAATAACTTATTTGTACTGAAGAGAAGTGGAGATTTTTTTACGCTCCGCTGCATCGCTTGCTCCGGACAGACAGCCTTATTATTTAAATAATAATAACAATTCTAGCAGGACGAAGCGCGGCTAGTACTACTGGCGTTAGTTGGCGTTCTCGAATTCGAATGTTTCGTTTATCACTTTTGTAAAACTGCCATTTATTGATTTTAATAAAAAAAAAGTGCATCGATCTATTGTACTACTAAGACAGAATCATTTTGCTGCGGGAAAACAACCACTAAAATTTCACGGTGTATAGAGTTTCAACCAGAATAGTAAGACTAAATTCAGGTTGCCAACTGCCTTCTAGCGTTGTCAATTAAAAATAAACTTTCCCATTTCGTAAATATCGATTATATTTCGGTTCGGTTATATTTGTAAGTTTTAAATATTTTGTAAGTGCTGTAAACACCTAAAGTGGGTTTGCGTACCAGAATTTTTCTACACTTTATATTTTATTTGAGATCAAGTTTTAGTATGTACACTGTGGGTGTTTCTTTTAAATAAATAAATCGGTAGTTTTAGCATAAAACGCTACAGAGTTTGTTTCACATTGACAGGGAATACAGGTTTACATTACGTTTTATCAACTCTACAATAAGCATCAAAGTCTACCTATATCAAACATATAAAAGCTTTCACGTTCTAGGCAAGTCTTCAAAAAGTAATCTGTTTTCCAATTTCTCTAAGGTTTCAAATTATTAAGATAATTTCATAAAAAAAACGAATTTGTTTAAAATTTATACCTAATCTTTTCTCTCATTTTTATATTGTTTTCCAACACGACATATACTCGTAAGTTTGTTTGTTTGTGTGTATAGGGAAACTCCTAAGAACACAGTTAGGTGTATATCACTTGCCAATTTTTATGATTAATTGTTTAAGTGTTATGGTAGACATCAATAACTACACACAACAGACCTGTAGTTTTCAGCCTTTCGTTGTAGTTTCGACATAATTACTAATGTTAATATTTAACAAATTCTTACTTCAAAAACTAAATGTGTCACTAAGACTTTGAATATATAGTAGATTCATTGGTACATATTGCACTTATTTCGTTAGCAGTACTTAGAAAGACATAAAGTCATTAAAAAAAATTCAACGAAACTTTATCCTAAAAAACAAGTCACCTAAATAAAAAAAATACCCCACTGACCTAGATCAACACAGTTAGGTCTCAATATAGGTCATGGAGATAGGGATTATAGCCCTCTTGATACAATTTCTTTTTAAAAATCCCACCACTGATTGATGTTACAAAAGAGTTTAAAAACATGTCTCTCTTTGTTTCGTGTCAAACTGGATTGACCAGCATCAAGTTTGAAGAGATATTTGTGCATCAAACTTGCATTATGCACCTGAGGTAACAGCTGAGAGCTGGTCCTATGCACGGAAAGCCACGTTGCATTTTGGTGCATTTACAAAGTTGGTTATTGTCTTGTAAACCAGTAATACAAGCAACTTGATTCGTATTGTATTTAAAGTTATTGAAAATTTATCCAATTTAAAAATGTATTCTTATTGGATTCTTACAATTCACTTACAAATGTTTTCTTTGCATTAATGGAACTCTACTACTGCCATCCAATTTATATCTATTATTCCCTCTTTTCTGCAAAGTTTGACTAATAAAAAAAATTTGCAGGACGTACGTAAATATGGATGGACGTGTCTGAAAGATTTTTTATTTGGTTTTATTTCGTTTTTAACGGGATTTATTTTACATTTCGTAGTGCTCTTGTCTTGTCTAATAAATATTTGTGTGATGAACATAGGTATTTTTTCCATGTCTGGGTGTGTTAATAACATAAGTCCATTTATGTCTTTTAATTGTAACACAAATGCTTACGCAACTCATAACAATCTATGTGACATTTGTATATTATATTCTACTGTGGTTTCTGAAATCCGTACCACTTGTCTAGTTTAGACTCCAGTCCCCCACAAACACTCAATGCAATATACTACTAGTTTTTAGCAATATTGTACGTTTTACTTTGTGGAAAAATACATTTATTTATTTATTACTAGTGACCCGCCCTCGCTTCGCTTCGGGTAAATTTTACATACAAACCTTCCTTAAGAATCACTCTATCTATTAAAAAAACCGCATCAAAATCCGTTGCGTAGTTTTAAAGATCTAAGCATACATACGGACATACAGCGAAAGCGACTTTGTTTTGTACTATGTATTGATTAATATTAAGTACTTAACCCACTTAGCTCGGAATCAGAACAATGTACGTTTTTTATTTGATTTTTTTTTAAAGATTTATAAATGTATCACAATCAAAATCAAATATGTAAATAGTAAATCCCCTCTATTTGTATTTCAGTTCTGTCTGTCTTACTTTTCACCTAATTATAATATTAAATATTTGTCTTTATTGGTCTACACGCGTTATTAGGAGTAGCAAATACATAGCTACTTACTGCCCGACGTTTCGACTGGTAACGCGTGTAGACCCATAAAGACAAATATTTAGTGTAATGGAACGAAGTCTAAAATCATACATATTTATAATATTGCTTGATTTTTTTCCCTCTTAATATTTTTCCGCCATTTTCCCATTTGTCCCGCCATTTTTCGCAAGATGGCCGCCCGAAACGCACACAGCCGCGCGCTGCACCGAGCCACCGGCACCGCTCGATACGAAGCATAGCAACCGGCGGGCCCGAAAAGAAAGTCAGAGGAATACTGACTGCTCGGCCTCGCGGATATGCGCCGGCGGATCGAATGAGGTTTGAACTTGGCTGTATGTCGGGAGAAAAAAAAATAGGGATTTTTGTTGTTTTTTGAGTAAATGGCTGCTTTCGTTTATGTCACAGTGTTTGCGTAGAATTCTATTGAGAATCTCTAGGGGAAAAATTAAGTGCGGTTTTAATGAAGTTTGAACTTTGCTATGTCGGGGAGAAAAAATAGGGATATTTTCTTTTTTTTTGAGTAAATGGCTGCTTTCGTTTATGTCAATGTCCAGTATATGTAAATAAGTACCAATAGTACTTATTTTATAATTGAAAGTTTAGTGTGGTTTTGGGGGTAAAAAGGGGATTTTTTTCTTTTTTAATTTAATGGTTGCTTTCGTTGATGTCGATGTCCAGTATTTGCGTGGCGTTCTATTGAGAATCTCTAGGAGAAAACAGACAGACAGACGGAAAACAAAGTGATCCTATAAGGGTTCCGTTTTTCCCTTTTGAGGTACGAAACCCTAAAAATAAGTGCGATAATGTCTTAGTGCCTTTTAGGAGGTTTGAACATGACTGTCGAAAGAAAAGAAAATAGGGATTTTTTCGTTTTTTTTTAGTAAATGGCTGCTTTCGTCAATGTCCACTATTTGCACTGCATTCTATTGAATTTCTTGTAATATTATTAAAAACGACTACGTTTTGTTTTTTTTTTTTGAGTAAATGGCTGCTAAAAAAAGAAAAATTAAGAAGGATGATCTTAATACAGTTTGAACTTAGCTATCAGGAAAGAAAAAAAATATAGTTTGTTTCTTTTTCAGTGTTCAAAAGAAATTTAGAAAAACAGTTGTAGAATTTTTTTTTTGAATTTTTGTTTTGTAGCGAAGGTGGTGTGCCAGGATCGTAGCACATGGCAGGAGTGATCTCTGCCTACCGCTCTGGGATTTTATGTATTTTGTATCTCAAAGAGCAGGCTAAATAAGATCGTCCGATTATTTAAAAAAAATCTTGATTTGCGTATTGGTTTTGTGTGCACATATTTAAGTACTACTAATTTCTGCATGCAGTTTATGTGTTGAGAAATAAATATAATAATCGTAATACGTATACGTAGTCTGAGAATGGATATAGGCGGGCGGTTTTTACCGACTCTTAAGAAAGTAGATAATGTTTAAGTCTGCAGTCCCGAGCAGAAATTAAACCTCATGATCAGCTCATATGCGTCCACCACTTCTATGACAGTTTCCTACCCTAAATTAGAGCTACCAACCCCCAGCGTGGTGAACTAAGGCCTATAGGGTAGGCCCGTGCCCCAGCAGTGGGGACGTATACAGGCTGATGATGATGACATTCTATCTAGCCTAACGACTGATGCGTTATACCAGTGCCGTATAAACACATACCTATTAAGATGTGGTGGATGTGGCTCGTTGGTCTGTTGGTATCAAGCGCTGCGTAAGGACCGAGAGGTCCCCGGCTCGAGTCCGGGGTCGGGCCAAATTTGTGTGAGTTTTTCTGTAACGAAATTACTCAGCCCGGAGTTAGGAAGTTGGCGGTTGAACGCCCGTGCCTCGGAATGCACGTTAAGCCGGTGGTCCTGCGCCTCATAGGTCGGATGCCATCTCACCGAATTATGACAGTAAGGGAATAGAGAGTGCACTTATGGACTTTAATATGTCCTGCGCACTTGGCTTAAATCGGTAGGAAACCTAACGCTTGCTACCAATAGACCAACGAGGCAGTCATACCAGTGACGTATAAACACATACCTATTAAGTTGTGCAGTTTATATGTATAAGTATAGTGCATAATGCATGTTGCAGCTCGCTATCAGAGCGACGCGTGACCCGCGATGCGATAGCGGCTCAAGGAGACTGATACGATGCGCTATGACAACTGTTATACATATACATATATGTATATGCCCTGGGGGGATTTTTTCCCTGATGGGACAAGTCAATGAAAAAATGCACTCGGGGACTGCCGCGGTATAGCTATTGCATAGCATCGTCCGATTTCGGAGCAGCTCGTCTCGATTCGTGCGAGTTTCGTAGAGTCGTACAATACGTCACGCACACAAACACCGTGCCGAAGTCTACCGAACTGAAACGACGTTAGACGATTGTGAGGTTTTTTTCGTTACGGAATTTCTTGGTTCGGTCGCCGCGCTCAAAGCCCGCGATAAAAGCTTAAAAATCAGTCAATAATGTAAAAAAAACACGTTTATTGTAAGGGAACACCCTTAAACTTTTAAAATTTTTATAAGTGATGTAATAGCGGCAACTGAAATACATCATTGGTGAAAATTTCCGCTTTCTAGCTAACACGGTTTATGAGATACAGCTTGGAGACAGACAGACGGACGGACAGACGTACAGACAGAAGGCGGAGGCTTAGTAATAGGGTCCCGTTTTAACCTTTTAGATACCGAATCCTAAAAAACACTCACACAATTTCAAATGCATTGATCTAATTCAATAATAGAATAGAAAAGCATAGAAAAGAATATCATTTGGTACAGATATCTTAAAATATGGTTACAAATCTTTTAAAACAATTATAAAAGACATGGCAACGTTGTTTTCTAATCGTAACTAGAAAGAAAATATGCTGGCAGAGACCTGAAAAGATTGGAAATTGCTTCAACGATAACAGCAATGTTCTTAAATTAGAATAAATAAAGGTAAGCAATTAACCTTTTTTAGTTTTACCTTTTTTCATCTTTGCAGCATTCAAAATTGGACACTATCGCTATCGCTATCGCTAGCTATCACCGCTAAAAGCTAGTAAAATATAATCGTTTAAAAAATTTAAAATTTAGGGATATTTACCATGTTATGGATATTTACGATGTTATTATCACGGGTGATCATGGCGCTTGCAACAGTGACGAAATATATGGAGCTCAACAAAAGAACACGGTAAATATCCCGGACATTTTTAGTTTTCTAATGTGTCCATGGCAGTTTAAAATTATATATAATCGTTTAAGACACACGTTTGATGGCCCGAGGCAAATTCACGAATTCCCCAACACTTTACCATTTAAAAACTAAAACCTTCATTCCAGGAACCAATACGCCAATAATCGGAAACAAAAACAAAGCCGACTTGTTTTATCTCAGCAAAATGAAATGATAAAAAAAAACAACAATCGCACAACTGTGGGGCATCGATCTAATTCGGGGAAGTTTAACGATAATGATACAGTTCGTTCAAAGGTCATTGTACAGTGAATGCTACCGCGAGCCTGCCATCTAACAATACGGTAGCATTTTGGTCTTCTTCTTATCGTATGGTTGATGAACAACCTGGTGTCAGAGTTTTTAAACCCCCCGTAGGCCTCTGACATGGCTTCACACACCGTTGAAAAATTTCTCAGGTGTGCTGGTTTTCTCACGATGTTTTCCTTCACCGTTAAAGCGTCGAAAGATGGTACATATGAATTTCAAATTTGAAAAACACATTGGTACCTGGCGGGGTTTGAACTGGCAAACTCACGCATGGCAAGCAACGACCTTAACCACTCGGCCATCGACGCTTTTTTTCATTTTTGCTTTTTTAGCATTTTGGTGATTTAGGCTATCCTAAAGGGACAACGGGTCGAACATCAACCGGCCAAGTGGGAGTCTTCTCAATTCATTCATATTGGCATTGACAGATGTAATTTCATCATCACTTGAATTCTTCTTTGATTGTGGCTTGATGGTATCATCATCATCATCAGCCCATACACGTCCCCACTGCTGGGGCACGGGCCTACCCTAAACTAGGGCGATAAGGCCTTAGTCGACCACGCTGGCCAAGTGCGGGTTGGTCGACTACACAACCTTAGAATTGATGGTATAATGTCCCGGATTCTTGGGACAGAAGACATGATTTCATCCCTTACCAGCACAAGTGATAGGATCTAGTTAATGGGTGTGACAAAACACAGAGTGACACAGTGTTTAAGAACATGACCTCGGAATCATTTCTTTTGTTGGATTATATTATATTTATACAGCAAATCAAAACAGCAAAATTTATTTTCTTGTACGAGAGACTTTAAATGAAACATCCAGTAAGTCAAATCGCTAGATCTAGTTCAACATAAAGCAATTGTTGGAAACGAAGCTTGAAAAAACGTCAATTGATGAATAAATAAATAATGCTTAACATCACATACACTCATCTGATCTTGTGGTAAGTCCCTTAAGCACTGGTGTTACTGGATATCAGAAACATCAGTGATATACATAAATATAATAAATAACACACCCAGACACAGTATAAACACTGAAGATCATTACAAACATAATTGTCTCGAGTAGGAATCGAACCCACCACTCCTGCGCAAGAGCCAGATCAGAGCTGTCAAGCTAGTGGATGAGAAAGCTTGCATACAGCAGAAGTTGATAAGAGAAACCTTGTGTTTGCGTAAAAAAATGGTAACAGGTATCACCGACTTCCCTTGGCCCTAACAGTTTCGCCCAAGGTCGCCCTTGCGGGACGCCTCGCTTCAACAAACAAAAAAACAACGAGCCTTGCTCTTATCAATTATTCCTGGGCCGGTTTCAAGCAGGCGACTTACACTAACAACCCTTCATTTGAAAACAAATCTTATTTAAACGAAAATAAGGCTTAAAACTCTACGCGCACAGTGTCGAAGGCCTTACTTAAGACAAAAGTGGGGTGTGGTAGAATTGCGCTGTTGCTAAGTGCTCGGGCACTTGCGAGTTCAAAAAGCGCTGTGCAATTATTTCCTCCGCTGGACGGCCGGATTCGAAAGCGCTGCAGCCGCTTTTTGCAGCGAGCCCGTTTTATTGAATGACGCTTAAAATGCATCCTGAATCGTGACTTTTTACTGTGGCAACTTAAACGTTTTCTGCGCAATTATATGTTTGTATGCAGGAAGACTGTTTAACACGTCTATAAATAGGGGTCTAACTGTGAACTTCCCATGTACTCTATAAATAGACATACAATTTTATCTACATGAAAAATCTAACTAGCATCTTGTTTCGATTAGTTTTGGACATAATATTGAGGCTGAAGAAAATGATGCAAACGAAAAGATAAATAACTGCATCGGTTATTAAATTAAAACTTATTTGAATAATTTCACAAGTAGGGACGAGCTTGGGTATTGAACTGTAAATAAATAAATAAATATTACACAACATCACATACATTGATCTGATCCCGTGGTAAGTAGCTTAAGCACTTGTGTTACGGAAATCATACACAAATAAACTTAAATATATTTAATAATACACCCAGACACGGAACAAACACCGATGTACGTCACACAAATATTTGTCCCGAGTGGGAATCGAACCCACGACTCTTCGAACCGTAGGTTTTGAACCTGAGTCACTAACCAATGTTCCACCGAGCCAGTCTGTACTGTATTCAAAGCAAATTATAAATCACTAATGTATAATAACTAGGAGGATATTAGGAGGATAATTATTAATTCATTTATTTTTTACTTACTAGTATACTGAAAAAGTACTGCTATGACGATATGGAAAAAAGTGACGAGAAAATTTGTTAAATGATCCAGATGTAATTTCCATTATCTTACTAGACATTCATAAGAATACTGTGATTCAACTTGCCAGTTAAATACACATATTTGAAATAAAGATTTATAGCAAACTAGCTTTCCGCCCGCGACTTCTTCCGCGTAGAGACGTTACCCGGGTAAAACATTAGTTCTTTATAGCGCAGTCGGTTAAAAAGTAGCCTATATCCTTTCCTAGGCTCTGGACTATATCTGTACTAAATTTCGTTTAAATCATTTCATTACTCTATGCGTGAAAGCGTAACAGACAGACAGAGTTATTTTCGCATTAATAATATTAGTAAGGATGGAAATATTTAAGAAAATTAAATCCTTAACAAGGAAACCGTAAAGAACAAGTTTAAAGCACAATCTCTTTCAGATCATATTGTCCAACCAAATTCGGCTGAAATGGCCAATCTCACCGATCGGCCTGATTTCGATGTGTTACAAAACTTACAAATATCAGAAAAAAATTTAATACTCAAATGCCTAAAAAAATAACATATACCTAGCCAGGGAACAATTACAAAATGTTCCCTATCGGTCTTATCCGAATTTTTTTTTTATAACGCCAGAATTTTCACCAGATTATGTGAGAGTGCACTTGTGTTTGCGCGCACACTTGTGCACTATAATTTGTCTTGCGCACTTGGCTGATCTCAATTGAGATCGGCCGCCATGGATGAAATCGGTCGGACGCCTTTTTATGAAGATACCAAGAGTTTATAGGAAGAGTAGAAACAACTATAGACGTATGGACTTTATCGTCACGCACACAGAATAAGTAAGGCTCTTATAACTTGTAGGGATCCGTAGCCCAGAGGAGAAAACGGTATCCGACTTCAAAGACTGAACTGTATTATTGGGATCAGGTTATTTAAACAATGCAACTGAGTAAGATTTCTTGTAATATATTCAAGAACAATAACACTAATGTAAAACGAAAAGTAAAAAAACACTTCCTCTGTTTTTCGTAAAACAAAAACGCAATGACATATTATCTGTAAACATAATTCATTATAGCAAAGGTATCAAACTTTATAGAGCCTACATTAAAATGTATAATTTAATATGTATATTAGAGCTAAAATGTAATACAATAAAGAAAATGTTTGATTTATTGTTTGTTTCGAATAGGCTCCGAAACTACTACGCCGATTTGAAAAATTGTTTCACCGTTGGAAAGCTTCAATCTCTAAGTGTCATAGGCGATATTTATTTTAACAAAAATGGTTTCTCTTACGGCGTGAAATATATTATATAGAGATAGTGATATACCCGAAGCGAAGCGAGGGGGCGGGTCGCTAGTCCTTACTAATATTATAAATGCGAAAGTAGCTCTGTCTGTCTGTCTGTTACGCTTTCACGCATAGAGTACTGAACCGGTTTAAACGAAATTTGGTACAGATATAGTCCAGAGCCTAAGAAAGGATTTAGGCTACTTTTTAACCGACTGCGCTATAAAGAAGTAATGTTTTACCTGCTAAACGTCTCTACGCGGACGAAGTCGCGGGCGGAAAGCTAGTATAATATTAGTTTATATTGTTCAAGTTATACTCACCTGTTGCATGTATCAGAACCTAGGTATAATGAGTGATTGATGGTTGTTATGATTTTATGCATGTATTGTTGAAGCGTCAAATTTAAATAAAAGATATAATTTGTTATCTCTCGGTCAATCTATCAATAGGCTTTTATATCATAAACTGTAATGTCAAGACAAATGTTACAGTCCTCAGATGTATTTCTGTTGCTTCATTAACAAATGATACAAAGAAAACATTAAATAAAAATTGTACTATGATATTTTTCGTCTTCATTCCTTGGCATTAATGACGGTAACAGACACGCTATGGTACGGAACCTTCCGTGCGTTTGTCTGACTCGTACTTTCCTGGTTTAAGTCTGTCTCTAGCATGCATCTGAAGTCTATTTGTCCGTCTGTCCATCATAGGCCTTGCTCGTTCTATCTTTTCAGCTATAACAGGTAGACAGTTGACATTTTCACAGATGATTTAATTTTTATTTATATTTTATTTATTTATTGCACTCCATAATTTACAAAAGGTCTTAAATGTAGTTTCTTATTTTCTGCATAATAATAAATGTTTTAAGGTTTTCCAAATATTTTTTTCCTTATTTATGGATCTTAGAGATTATTAAGTGTAATTTATGGATCTTCTATGAATGATTTCTTAATTGTTACTATATTATCCTATGTTAAAATTGTAAATCCTGGTCTTCCTAAAATAAATAAATAAATAGAGGATTTGGCAATTTATTATATATTTTACCTGACATTCAAGGGGACCTCTCAGTATATCAATTGTTGCTATAACAACAACATTATTATAATATTTAAAGCTGTAAAAAATGTTAAATGGGTCCCATATGAAAGGGTTTTGTTAATATCTTCTTCTTCTTATCGTGTGGTTGATGAACAACCTGGTGACAGAGTTTAAACCGCCCGTAGGCCTCTGACATGGCTTCACACACCGTTGAAAAATCTATCAGGTGTGCTGGTTTCCTCACGATGTTTTCCTTCACAGTTAAAGCGTCGAACGATGGTACATATGAATTTCAAATTTAAAAAACACATTGGTACCTGGCGGGGTTTGAACTGGCGACCTCTCGCATGGCAAGCAACGACCTTAGCCACTCGGACATCGACGCTTTTAAAAAATTATAATTGTACAGAACCTTCCGCGAGTCCGAGCCGCACTTTAAAGTTTTTTATTCTCAGCCTGACATCACGACATTTGGGCAAGTTGCCTCTGATTCAGCACAATTATGTAATAATGACGCAATCTGATGACGAAAGGTCAAAGACTCTACCGAGCTCATTTACATGAACTCTATCGTCTACCAGAGCTCATAGAGTCATAGACCTACTAGATTTACTGAATGATGTTAAGGTTTGGAATGCCCTTCCAGCTCATGTTTTCCCTCCCTCCTATGATCCCGGGTTCTTCAGCGTGAAACGGCATTTAAGCAGGCCTTCAGGGTGAGTGCGACAGGCTCAATACGGTCTATTGTGCCTGTCGACCTCATATGTGGATCTCACTACCGCTCACCATAAGGTGGAATGAAGTCACCTTTTATAACAAAAAAATCTATGTCCATGGTACAGTTAGCCAAAAATGTTGTCTACCCTACAGTTGAGATTCGTTTGAACGTCATGAAGCAACAAGGTCAATTTTCCCTGGCAATAAGATTGTGTCAGTGACTGTCAACCTTAGCGTTCGTTATACCGGAGCCGCTCTTAGAAGACTGATTTGACACTTTTTATTTTATATTTTGCATTTATCCTTGTTAAGAGGAACATATTTAGCGAATCATAAAGAACAACTTCTAAAAATAAGACGTTATTTCAAAATGTCAAATGCACCTAATTATCTAATTATTTGTCTTTTATTACCTAAAATAATTGAATTATAAAAAGAAAACGTAAAATTTCCACTCTATATTACGCTTTTACAAGGTTACGCCGTGTGACACGTTTTCATAGTGACGTAGTGGGTAATACTCACCAGGTATTTTTTTTAAATAGGATGAAGGATTTAATAAGTATTGTATTTTAAAAATAAGGAACTTAAATTCAATCTTTTGGATGTGAATTAATGTTTTTAATAAAAAATTGTTATAATTAGACCTTGCTTGGTTATAAAGTGGAAATAACTGTTACTTATATACTTCGGCAATTTTACCGTTGTCCCTCACTAGTGCAGTCAGTCTGACATGTGTCAAATCGGTCAACTTAGAGCGGCTCTGGTATATATCTCGCAGATATTTTTGTCAAAAGTGGTAAACCACTTTCTTGGTTGACTGTACATGCTGCTCAGTGTATTCCCCATCCCCGTGCCTTAAAAAGCACGCTTTGACAGTGGGCTTAACGTGCTTTCTTAAAAACGAAGTGGACAATAAGCAATAGGAGATAGCACAGCATAGCTTGTCTATGGTCCCAGATAGAGTTTTTAGATGTCTCTTCTTCTACTAAGGTGACAGTTGACAAGTTCCTGAGGGTGTTTGACTTAGGGCTGTAATTTTTTTAAAGAAAATCTCAAACAAACTATGTCTCGCCCTTTTTTTTATCCAAGAGTCATCTTAATCGAGAGAGGTTACATTCGGAGAAAGTCCATGCTCTATGAATATTGAAGGGTGTTTATAGTCCCTAAAAGATGGTTATTTTAGGGACCATTCACATCTTTAATTTTTTAGCCAAACTGGGTGGTAAGGGAACTAAATGTCTTCCGGTGGCGTCGTGGCAGTAGTAGACTTTATCAGAGTCCCATAAGGACGCCATACGTTGATACGGTACGATAGACCCCCTGGGCATGGCGACCTGCCCAGGAGTCGCGGCTGGCATTTACTATCTCTTCGCCAGCCGCTGGGGAGTCCGACACACCACCCGGCGGAGAGAACCCCCTCTCCCCATGACAGTGCGATAAAAGTATCATACATACATACATAAAAACACGCCTTTTACCCAGAGGGGTAGGCAGAGATCACTTCCAGCGATCAACTTTTCACCTCTGTGGGAAACGTGACGTGACGGGTTGTGGACCACGTCGCCGCCATTCTGCCTTGTGCATTGTTTTAACAAGGTCATTGCGTTCCCACGAGTAGCAAGGATATATGACGGGGGAAGGAAAAGGGGAGGAAGGATACTATCGCAATCAAAGAAAGTATCAGAATCTCCTTAGCCCTCCAACTCATCCAGGGCTAACATAAGGATCAAGATCTAGCTCCACCTTACATCTTTTTCACAGCGTCTTAGAAACAGATTCGAATGAGGGACCAACTGCAGCATGATTGGTGGATATTGACATGTCTTAGAAAACTGAAAGTGTCCGGGACCACGTTGTTTTGTTTTAATGAGCTCCCGATATTTCACAAAACAAAACAACATGGTAAATATCCCGGACACTTTCAGTTTTCTAATGTGTGTAACCATGACAGTTTAAAATTATATATTGACATGTCTGTCAATGTCACGTCAAAAATAACCAATCATGCTGCAATTGGACCTCACGCCTACGTATTGCCATCTAGTGAATTTCTCATACGTGTTAACCCTCGTTGGAAATAGGCCGTCTCTTTTGCAATTTAAACGGGCGACAGAACACAGATTTTCAGAATCCGAACTTCAGAAAGAAGGAAAGAAGGAGGCTACTAATGTAAAAAATTATTTGCATAGAGTAGTTTTTTTTTTCATATAAAATTGCACTTGGACATGTCCAAGCGAGCACTCATCGACTATTCTACGCTTTAACGGTGAAGGAAAACATCGTGAGGAAACCTGTACACCTACGAAGAAATACTAAGGTTGTGCAGTCGACCAAACCGAACTTGGTCAGCGTGGTTGACTCGCGGCCTTATCGCCCTAGTTTAGGGTAGGCCCGTGCCCCAGCAGTGGGGACGTATATGTGAACGCTTATTGGTGCTAATGTCTAGTCTTATTCTATACTAGAGTTTAGGCTGAGTGGAAAGGTCGCGTAAAGTATTATAACAGAAATAAACGTAAGCTTTCCATTTCATAGGCTTCAAAGGATTGCAAAATCATTCATAGGATAAAACTTAAAATCCAAACCCCAAAAAATTTCAAATTCCGGTCAGTACATAAAGACTTTATGTTCAGGGAAAGATTCTATTCAAACAGTTTTATGTTTGCAATATTTTGAAGCCTGAGGCTTGTAATGGAAAGCTTATGTTTATTTCTGGTATAATGCTCTACTCTGACTGGCTCGGTGGAACAGTGGTTGACCCTGGCTGGCGGTTCCGAGAGTCGTGGGTTCGATTCCCACTCGGGACAAATATTTGTGTGATGAACATCGGTGTTTGTTCCGGGTCTGGGTGTAATTATGTATTTAAGTATGTATTTAAAAATATATATTATGTGTGTATGTCAGTCTCTGACGCCCATAGTACAAGCTCTGCTTTCTGCTTTGGGGTCAGATGGCCGTGTGTGGAAATGTCCCAGATATTTATTATTTTATTTATAATTTACTCTACGCAGACTAAACTCTACTATAGAATAAGACTAGACATTACCACAAATAAATAAATAATAAAATATAAATATTTCACAACATCACATACATTGATCTGATCCCGTGGTAAGTAGCTTAAGCACTTGTGTTACAGATATCAGAACCAACAGTGGATAAACAAAAAAACTTAAATATATTTAATAACACACCCAGACACGGAACAAACACCGATGTTCGTCACACAAATATTTGTCCCGAGTGGGAATCGAACCACGATTAAGAATGTTATTGCCAACAATTTCGAAAATAAATAAATAAATATCTGGGACATTTCCACACACGGTTATCTGACCCCAAACTAAGCAGAGCTTGTACTATGGGCGTCAGAGACTGATATAACATATATATTTATTAATACATACTTAAATACAGAATTACACCCAGACACGGAACAAACACCGATGTCCGTCACACAAATATTTGTCCCGAGTGGGAATCGAACCCACGACTCTTGGAACCGCCAGCCAGGGTCACTAACCACTGTTCCACCGAGCCAGTCAAAAGATGAGAAAAGGGGGTTATGTACTTGCAGTGTGCAGTCTGCAGTACGGTTGCAGTATGCAGCCGGTCCCATAACAGGTCCGGGCCCAGTCCGGGCCAGACGCGACGCGGAAGCGGCCCGGGCATTGACCCCGTAAGCTTGGCGGCTGGCGGGTGGAGCTCCGGTGGTAGCGGGTTCTATAAGCGATAGCGGGCACGTGCCGCTCGAGCGGTTTCGTTGATCTACGAACAGGGGGCTTAGACAAAGTAACAATGTCAAAAAGAATTAAATGTATGGGTTTGATGTATGATCGACCACATGATTTTTGGAATCTTATGTCAATTCATACGTTTTATTATTTTCGAACTTCGTTATCGTTTTGTTACTTTGTCTAAGCCCCCAGGTAGTAACTGATATCTGGTTTGCATATCAATAAAAAAAAATTTAAGGTATCGATATTAGTAGTGCACGGTTTGCTGGAAAAAAAAAGCGTCAATGGCCAAGTGGTATAGATCGTTTATGTAAGATTTTAGACTTTCACGTTCCATTACACTCCTAATAACGCGTGTAGACCCATAAAGACTAATATTTAGTTGGTATAGATCGTTGTTGCCATGCTAGAGGTCGCCAGTTCAAACCCCGCCACGTATTACAGTGTTTTTTCCAATTTGAAATTCATATGTCTACAAAGTCTACGCTATAACGGTAAAGAAAAACATCGTGAGGAAACCTGCACACCTCTGACATTCTAAGGTTGTGTAGACGACCAACCCGCACTTGGTCATCGCCCTATTTTGAGCTAGGCCCGTGCACCAGCAGTAGGGACGTATATGGGCTGATGATGAATATCCATTTAGTAATTTGGCCTCCATATTGAAGGGTGGACTGAGCTCACACAGCAACGGGAAGGGTGGCGACATCTCGTTGTGTCGGAGGCCCAGGTGACCTCACAGTGAGGTGGAGTAAGGTCCTCACTCCACCTTATGGTAATCGGTTGTGAGATTCACGCCTAGTGAAGGCGACAGGCACAATACGTCCTCACCCAGACGGCCTACCTAGATGCCAATTCATAACCTGTCTCAAGAGCCCAGAATTATAGGAGGGAGGGAAAACATGATCTGGAAGGGCATTTCTTGCCTTAATGGGGCGCGGCAGAAAATAGAAATTGGACGTCTTGGTTCGAGCTTGATAGGTTGCAGGCATTAGTACTTGAATCGGATGCCGTGTTGTTTGGAAGTGGAATGTGGAAGGAAATAACTTATCAAAGCATTCCCCAATATAGAGACACTCAAAATGTGTCTATTTTGATTAACAGCGCTCGTGGTCACGGGCAAAACTTGTAGAAAGCGACTTGCTGACGAGACTTAATCTTCTCGTTTCCGCCACAACAGCGGCCCCACCCTACTCCGAGACATCGGTTGGCTAGACTGTCTGCGCCGGGTTCGCCGTCCCGCTCGCACGCGCCGCGTCTGCCGCCCTCTCGCTCGCACACCCGCTCTGGACTCCTCGCTTTTGTATTCAGCACGGATTTTGTTTTTTGGAAACACTCAAAGGTTGCCTGGAATAGATTATTTGGGGGATAAGGTCGACGGTTGTGGTCGTCAACGGTGCTGTAGAGTAGAGTAGAGACACCACACACATAAAAAAGCGTCAATGGCCGAGTGGTTAAGGTCGTTGCTTGCCATGCGAGAGCTCGCCAGTTCAAACCCCGCCAGGTACAATTGTTTTTCAAATTTGAATTTCATATGTGCCATCATTCGACGCTTTAACGGTGAAGGAAAACATCGTGAGGAAACCAGCACACCTGAGAAATTTTTCGACTGTGTGTGAAGCCATGTCAGAGGCCTACGGGCGGTTTAAAAACTCTGACACCAGGTTGTTCATCAACCATACGATAAGAAGAAGACCATACAGATTTTAATGAGATATTTCGGCACTGTTGCAAGCGCCGTGATCACGCGTGAACTGAATATCCGGAATATTTTCAGTTATCTAATGTGTGTAACCATGACAGTTTAAAACCATTCAGATTCGTTTGTTTAGATTAAAATTTTATATTACACAACATCACACACATCCTATCACCCTAGTTTAGGGTAGGCCCGTGTCCTAGCAGTGGAAACTGTACTTCAAGTAATACTCCCTGAAACGAAATTAACAACAACAAAAAGATCAACAAAAAGTAAAGAATAAATATATTCTTCTATAAGATTCTGACCAATATTTTATCGATAGGATCAGCATCCAGAAGATTGATAGGAAATTACATTGTCTACTTACACGATTTTACCAAGGAATATGAAAAGAGTTGGGTCATAGTTTCTCAAAATGTTCAAAACCTTTAGTTAGTAGTCATTGTTTAGAATAGCAATACAGGCGAGTTTAATCCGTATACTCAGTTTAAGCAAAAAAAGAGTATTTGAAATAATGAGAATATTTTCTTAAAGTTGCCCAGTTTTATATATCCTGGAATGTGGAATGGGTCTCCATCCAGGTGATTTCTCTGCCTATTATTACCCCTATCCTACCTATGTATGATTCATAGTATTATATCGGATCCTTTGACGATGTAAAATGTTTTATGGTAATAAAAAAATGTAATTGTACTTAGATTATAGTCACTTATTTACCAAGCCTTCACAGTGTTTATACAGTCATTTGTACTTACTAGTATATAATGTTATTTTATGTGAGCAATAAATTAATTAATTAATAAGTGTTTGTGTACTTATTTGTGCTCAAGAATGTACCCTAACAAGATCTCAAAACAATTTTCCTAAAAACAATTTTGAACTGAACCATTGATATCACGTTGTATGAAGACTAAATCTAAAACACTTCACATTAAAAACGCCATGTCAAAAATTCGAATCACTCTTTTGGAAGTTAATCGAATCAAAACATCATAGACTAGCACCCTCTCATAGACAACGAGGAAAAAGTTCCCTCCAAAACGGAGCTGTCAAAAATAAATCAGCCGCCGCTCTCCGATTGGCCGAGGCAAAGGGCCGGGGACGTCATAGGGCCTGCCTATTTGACTATTAGATAACCAGTGGGATGGCACAGTTGTTTTTTTTTACGTTGGCTGTATATGGTCGATGTCTTTGGCCGTCTTATGTGCATATAGAAATATTTTAATTTTTTTATCAACTTTTTTTTTGTTTTGTTTAAGGTTTAGGGTAAGCTATTTAGTATAATGTACGCTAACTTATTCTAGGATATGTTTTTAATCTTGGGTCGGACAGAGAAAGAACAATATTTTTTTCATATTAATATTTAGTACGAGCCTGTAGACCCCTATTAATAGTTTTGTTGAAGATAAAATTTATTTGATTAGTAAAAAAATTATATGCTACGTTTTGCTACATTGTTATGAAGGTAATTCTAATAAAAAAATCTAATGTATTGGGTTTAACGTTAATTCAATTTTAATACCAACTTGACATGTTATCTTTATGTTATGAACATCGGTGTTTTTTCTGTGTCTGGGTGTGAATATGTATATAAAAATGTATTTTTAAATATCTATGTATGTATATCAGTCTGACGGCCATTGTACAAGCACTGCTTAGTTTAGGGTCAGATGTGGAAATATTAATGGCCCATATCATCATCATCATCATCAGTCCATACACGTCCCCACTGCTGGGGCACGGGCCTACCCTAAACTAGGGCTATCACCCTGGCCAAGTGCGGGTTGGTCGATACAACCTTAGAATTTCTTTGTAGTTTTCTCACGATGTTTTCCTTCACCGTTAAAGCTTTAAATATTCGTACATGTGAGTTTCAAATGTCCCATATATATATTTATAGGTAATAAAAAAGGCAAACCCAGTTCCCGAGCAACAGTCATAGTAATACTATGCAAGTATGTCTTTATCCAGCTGACTGGAACATTTGTACATATGTCGGTTTGGCGAGGCCGCCGAGTGACCTTGGAGCCACGCTTTTGTTAACACTACCTCAATGAAATACGCACCGGTTAATACATTCAACTAAAACTTCACTACATACATACATACATACATAAAATCACGCCTTTTTCCCAGAGGGGTAGGCAGAGATCACTTCCAGCGATCCACTTTTCACCTCTGTGGGAAACGTGACGTGACGGGTTGTGGACCACGTCGCCGCCATTCTGCCTTGTGCATTGTTTTAACAAGGTCATTACGTTCCCACTACTAGTATTTTGTCTATTTCGACCTCACTCCACCTCATGGTGAGTGGCTGTGAGTTGCGAATCTCTACATCATCATCAGCCCATACACGTCCCCACTGCTGGGGCATGGGCCTACCCTAAATTAAGGCGACAAGGCCTTAGTCAACCACGCTGCCCAGTGCGGGTTGGTTGACTACACATCCTCAGAATTTCTTCTTAGATTTCCTCACGATGTTTTCCTTCACCGTTAAAGCGTCGAATAATCGTACATATGAATTTCAAATTTGAGAAACACAGTGGTACGTGGCGGGGTTTGAACTGGCGACCTCTCGCATGGCAAGCAACGACCTTAACCACTCGGCCATCGACGCTTTTTAGAGCAACAAGATGTCTTCACTCCACCTGATGGTCAGCGGTAGTGAGATCCACATATGAGGTCGACAGGCACAATAGACCATATTGAGCCTGTCGCACTCACTCTGAAGGTCTGCTTAAATGCTGTTTCACGCCCCGCCTGAAGAGCCCGCGATCATAGGAGGGAGGGAAAACATGAGCTGGAAGGGCATTCCATGCCTTAACGGCACGGGGCAGAAATGAAGAGCTGAACCCCTTAGTCCGAGCCACCAGCGCCTGCATTGTATGTGGATGGCAGCGCTGTCCAGCACGTGTCGTTCGGGAGTGGAAAGGGGAAGGAGGGACTAGCTGAAATAGCTCTTCGGAGCAGATTAAAGAGACGTTAGAAAACACTTACTCCAGGGTTTCGGACACCTCTAGATCAACCGATATTCTGTTTTTTCTTTTAGCAAATTGTCTATTTTTTGTTGTATAAATTGTATTTTTCAATTCTTTTTTGGGATATGCAAACTTTTATTCTGTAATCCTTGAGCAGTAAAGTGGTTTTTTTAACTAACTTAATGTGATCTAGTCCAGATATCAAAAAATTGGTATTGTCTTGGTCATGAATAGAGAGCGGTGGACAGGTTTGAAAGAGCACTTTGCACAGCAGTGGGATGATACAAAAAAAAACTCAATAAGGAATAGGCGTCACGACTAGGTGCAAAATCTTATTATTCTATTTAGTCCGTCTAAAAAAGTAAAAGCGTCGATGGCCGAGTGGTTAAGGTCGTTGCTTGCCATGCGAGAGGTCGCCAGTTCAAACCCCGCCAGGTACCAATGTGTTTTTCAAATTTGAAATTCACTATATCTTCATAATTTCTTGTTTGTGAAAGAAAATAAAAAATACGAGTACAATATTTTTAATAGTCAGGGGATAGGTCAGGGGATACCATCCACAACTATCTGTCCAGTGGCTGGTGAACGGTATACGGGTATGCGACCCCGGCTCCTCGAGCTACTATCGACTCAGTCCAAATCATCCGAGGCGACAGTATCCTTCCTCCCCTTTTCCTTCCCCCTTAAAACAATGCACAAGGCAGAATGGCGGCGACGTGGTCCACAACCCGTCACGTCACGTTTCCCATAGAGGTGAAAAGTGGATCGCTGGAAGTGATCTCTGCCTACCCCTCTGGGAAAAAGGCGTGATTGTATGTATGTATGTATGTATCGTCGCCTATTGTCTACGCAGTAACCTCTGAAGATCCGCTGTGACCGAATTGGCGATATCAAAAGCGGTGGCCTCGGTCGATATCGAACGATAGCTAAGATATCACTATCACACGTCATATATCCCTTGCGATGATAATGCCTCAACCTATTACGACCAATCTCGATGAAGGTTAGCTTAATACGCAACACGAGAGCAAAAGCTCAAAAAAAGTAAGATTATTTGCAGCGCCCTTGCAGGGTGTCACATGTACCTAATTATATATTTTACTAGCTGTGCCAGCGACTTCGTTCGCGTTTCCCCCGTTTTTTTCACATTTTCCATTGTATCTTTGCTCCTATTGGTCGTTGTTATATAGCCTAAAGCCTTCCTCGATAAATGGTCTATACAACGCAAAAAGATTTTTTCAAATCGAACCAGTAGTTCCTGAGATTAGCGCGTTCAAACAAACAAACAAACAAACAAACAAACAAACAAACAAACAAACTCTTCAGCTTTATAATATTAGTATAGATGTATTATTATGTAGTGTGACTAGCAAAATAAATAAATTAATAAATAAAAGCTGCTTCAAAAAATTTCTTGATGACATATTTTGTGATGCCTCAGTATCCTGCTCCAGCCCCGGGGCTCAAATCGTAGCTGGATCTACGACCTCTTTTTGCTGTCATAACAGTCCTTCAAAAACATATCAAAATCCTAACCAGATAATTATGAATTATATTATTTTGCTATTTTTAGCGTGTCGGGCTTTTGAAGGCGGTTCTTTTTTGTTAATTTTTTTTATATTTCATACTTCTACATAAATCTTTTTGCATCCTATTTTTTTGGTTTAGCTCATCTGAAATACTACTATTATAACTAGTAGTCTGCATTGAAGGATTGAAAGAATTATCCTCTTACTTCTAACCATTAAGGAGTTGACCTTCCATTATCAGTTCAGCCTCATAAAATTATTAAGACCAGTGAATACTAGTTCTTTTTGTGTATTTTCCAGTAGCTTTGGAAAATACACAAAAAGAACTTTATGTATGCCTGTAAGTATGAGGGGGCCACCCTCATACTTAAAGGTATACTCTCGGTTCTCTCTGTCTTCTTCTGTCTACTCGGTTTCTCTTAGATCCCTTCATCAGACCCTGACTTCCTTATAATAGGATCACCATGGGATCATTCTGTTGCAAAAGTATTTCATGTAAATCTATTTGCAGAATAAATTATTTCATTTCATTCCAACAAAAAAAAGGAATTTTATTATAAAAATCTGTCCAAAGGCCAAAGTTCAGAGGTAACAAACATAAAAAACAAAGACAGGGTGTCCCAAAAAGTAGTGTCAAGCGGAAGTCCTGAGATAGAACAGCCTGTGGGGCATCCGAAACACACCCATGTATGTTCCGCGATTTTTTATAGTTTTCGAGTTATGATTATTTTTCTAAAATTTTGATAACAACTGACCTAACCAACTAAAAATATTGTAGAGAAAAAAGTATTTGACTTTTTTGAGTAATTGGGTAGTTTCCTAAGTCAAATTTTACATGTGATTTCACAATTAATAGTAAGATATAGGCAGATTAATAACATAAGTCAAATTGAAATTAAAATTTCTGACAAAATGAGGCAATAATAGACATTTGAAGTTGGGTGGGCGAGTCCATTATAAAATATCAAAAGTGATTAAAATAAACAATACCATATTTCAAATTACATAATTAATAACAACTTTTGCTTTGAGACCATTTTCATAAACGCAATATTTAGTATACTTGCCGAACAAATTTCTGGCGCGTTGCATACAAATAACTGAATCGTGACGTCACGATTCAGTAACTTTTTGTATGGAGCGTTTTGAGCTTGCCTAAATGATGTGCTATTGAAACAGTAATATCTCGGCGAGTTTTAAAGTTATGACAATAATTCTTTAAGCATTTTTTTTAATGTTGTGTGGTCCATCCATCTACATCAAAATAAAAAAATAGGCAACTACCCTATTCTTTTTGCAAATCAATTTTCATGAGTTTTTCTTTAATGCCTAAAATATTTGTCTCCATAACTTATATGGAAAATATCAAAATTATGGACTTCCGCTTGACACTAGTTTTTGGGACACCCTGTATAGACGAATTAAAAACCTAAGGCTTTTTTTAAAGTCGGTTAAAAATTGATTAGAACTTGCGTAGAAAAAAGTGTAGATTTGCCATTTTTAAATATGTTTGCAATATGTCCAAAAAAAATACAGACGAATTGAGAACCTCCCGCCTTTTTTTTTATTTGGTTAAAATTTATGAGATATGTGTAGAAAAAATTAGGTAGGTTCGCTCGCGACCACGATTGGTGTAACCCAGTCGAAACGTCGGGCAGTAAGTAGCTATGTATTTGCTACTCCTAATAACGCGTGTAGACCCATAAAGACAAATATTTAGTGTAATGGAACGCGAAAGTCTAAAATCATAAATTAGGTAGGATTGTCATTTTCGATATATTTACAAACTCTCCCACACAAAAATACAAAAAGATAGCTGAATAGATATTCCACTTCCCTTGTAGAAAAAAATAAATCTTATATGAACTAAAGACTGGAAACCAGCGTTCTCAATGGCTTGGCGAACGAACTGACAACACGGTATATTTTTAGCCCTGTATATATTCGCAGTACATATCGTGTCCGGAGGTCGATGACCTGTGGTATCTGCAGTCAGAATGCACTAGGTCAGACTAGTCTGCAGTTACTTTGAACACTTAACGTAATACTAATGCCCTAGATTTGATAAACGATAGTCGATCTTAGTGGCGTAATTTTAAGATCTCATTTGTAACAACTAAGGAGTCGGTTTAAACGATTTTTGATTTTATTGTTATAAATTACGATTTAAAAGGTGTATTGTGCCTTTCGACCTCATTGTAGACCTCATGGCTGCTCACCATCAGATCTTCTTCTTCTTATCGTGTGGTTGATGAACAACCTGGTGTCAGAGTTTAAGCCGCCCGTAGGCCTCTGACATGGCTTCACACACCGTTGAAAAATCTCTCAGGTGTGCTGGTTTCCTCACGATGTTTTCCTTCACCGTTAAAGCGTCGAATGATGGTACATATGAATTTCAAATTTGAAAAACACATTGGTACCTGGCGGGGTTTGAACTGGCGACCTCTCGCATGGCAAGCAACGACCTTAACCACTCGGCCATCGACGCTTTTTTCGACCATCAGATTGAGTGAGGTCATTATGGTCTTTCCAAAAAAAAATTACACAATATGTAATACTAGCGACCCGCCCTCGCTTCGCTTCGGGTATACCTCTATCTCTATATACTATATAGCTGAGCCTGCGACTTCATTCGCGTGGACTACAGGATTTTGATTTTTTTTTTAACTTAAAAGTAGTATTAGTTACGTTGGGTGATGGAATGTCGCTAAGTTTCGATCCGAGTAAAACTGACAAATAAAGACAGTTGCATAATTTTTATCATAAATTCCCTAAATTATGGCGCCTACCTAACCTCTAAGTTAGAAAAAGATCAAATACTAACTTGAAGTCTAAGTAACACTCAGTTTAAAAAAAACCATCAAAATCATTTCAGTAGCTATGGCGTCATACGCTTCTTGACACGATCACGCTAGATTTCCGCAGAAATGAGCAATTTTCCCGCCGTAAAAAGTAACCTGTGTCCGTCTCTAGAGTCCTATTTTAAAATAAACCAAGTCTTATAAAAATCCGTTCAGACGTTAAGGCGTGAATGAGGTAAACTATTAAAACAAACGATTAAAAATCACTAACTTAATTAGTTTTCTGCCTACTGCCCACGCCTTATGTACGATAGCATGAATATTAATAGCCTATATCCTTTTCTAGGTTACTATCTATCTCCTAACTAAATTTCATCAAAATCCGTTCAGCCGTTTAGGCATGATAGAGCAAAACTCCCAGTATTAACCATAAAAAAAATCACTAATTCAATTCAGTTTTCTGCCTACGTCCTACCCCCTAACTACGATGACGTGATCATTTTGATCTTATATCGATCCGTTTTTAAATAACCATCTATTACCCAACTAAATTTCATCAAAATCCGTTTAGCCGTTTAGACATCAAAGAGCAAAAGTCCTAACATAAACGACAAAAAATAACTAACTCAATTTAGTTATCCGCCTACTGCCTACCCCCTAAGAATGATGGCGTGATTATTTAAGGCCTACAAACATTTCTAGGCTATCATCTATCACCATACCAAATTTCATCAAAATCCGTTCAGCCGTTTAACGTCAAAGAGCAAAAGTCCTAACAAAAACGGCTAAAAATCACTAACTCAATTTAGTTATCTGCCTACTGCCTACCCCTTAAGAACGATGGCGTGATTATTTATAGCCTATAACTATTTCTAGGTTATCATCTATCACCATACCAAATTTCATCAAAATCCGTTCAGCCGTTTAACGTCAAAGAGCAAAACTCCTAACAAAAACGGCTAAAAATCACTAACTCAATTTAGTTATCTGCCTACTGCCTACTCCTTAAGAACGATGGCGTGATTATTTATAGCCTATAACTATTTCTAGGTTATCATCTATCACCATACCAAATTTCATCAAAATCCGTTCAGCCGTTTAACGTCAAAGAGCAAAACTCCTAACAAAAACGGCTAAAAATCACTAACTCAATTTAGTTATCTGCCTACTGCCTACCCCTTAAGAACGATGGCGTGATTATTTATAGCCTATAACTATTTCTAGGTTATCATCTATCACCATTCCAAATTTCATCAAAATCCGTTCAGCCGTTTAACGTCAAAGAGCAAAAGTCCTAACAAAAACGGCTAAAAATCACTAACTTAATTTAGTTATCTGCCTACTGCCTACCCTCTAAGAATGATGGCGTGATTATTTATAGCCTATAACCATTTCTAGGTTACCATCTATCACCACACCAAATTTCATCAAAATCCGTTCAGCCGTTTAGGCGTGAAAGAGTAACAGACAGACAGACAGACAGACAGACAGAGTTACTTTCGCATTTATAATATTAGTAAGGATTGTGCAATACTTAGATCTAATCCCATGGTAAGTAGCTTAAGCACTTAAGTTATGGATATCAGACACAACAGTTAATACTTAACTATTATAGGGCTGGCTCGGTGGAACAGTGGTTAGTAACCCTGGGTACGATTCTAAGAGTCGTGGGTTCAATTCCCACCTGGGACAAACATTTCACGATGATCATTTGTATGGAGCCAGATAACTGTCTAGAGTTGTCCCAAATATATATTTTTTATTATTAAATATCACACCCAGACAGGGAAAAAAAACCGATGCTCTTTATGCAAATATTTCTCCCGAGTGGGAATCGAACCCACGACTTTTGGCGAAGAGACACCATCCACTGCGCCAATGAGCCAGTCTTCAAAAACTTTTTTTTATCTCGAATTTGTGGAATAACAATATGTCTCACAAATATCGAGACATATTATTATTGAAATAGCTAACATAACCTCGTTAATAACCATGGAAGCCCTTTGGCTGCACGTGTTTTTTTTTATACGTCTGCCTAAAAAAAAATGTCTGCTGACTTGTGACGTGGCTGATAAGATAGCGGAAGGGAGGGGGGACAGACAGACAGACAGAGAGTCTGAACATGTACGATTATGACAGTATGGTAGGCCTTCTAAGTAAGGATTACTTCGTTACATATCTATACATAAAATATTGGTCTTTATGGGTCTACACGCGATATTAGGAGTAGCAAATACATAGCTACTTACTGCCCGACGTGCAGACTGGGTTACACCAATCGTGGTCGCGGGCGACCCACTCCTAATATCGCATCTTACGTATCTATACATACATAACATAACTGCCTCGTTGGTCTATTGGTAGCAAGCCCTCCGTAATAAGGACCGAGGTCCCCAGTTCGAGTCCAGCGCTCCTGCGCCCGATCTCTCATCGGTCAGATTGCTGTCTCACCGAACTATGAGAGTGAGTGAGTGAACTGGGTGAGCACATGTATTTGCGCACTATAATAATAATAATATTAAATATAATGGGACATTTCCACACACAGTCATACCCATGACCCCAAACTAAGCAGAGCTTGTACTATGGGCGTCAGAGACTGATATACATACATAGTGTAGTGTCCTGCGTATTGCACTATACCACTGACTAAGCACGCCTAATATTGGCTCGACAACGCACCATCACCGCCCCCGTAGCGGGCCGGTCGGACACTGACTGTATCGTCCTTTTCCGCCGCGCGTGACGTATGCGCACGAGACAAGTTCGTGCTTGTCAATACACTACATCCCTTTCTTGTTTTAATTTAGAAGATGTGTCATAAAAACATGCAATGAAGTATTAGTTAGATATTTGAAAATAACTAATTTAGTTCACAAACAAATTATCTATTTGTTAAATTGAAGTGGACTCACAGAGTATTTCTCTTTCTCTAGTTTTACTTCACTTCTTCTCACAGTGTTGTTTAGTTTATTATAAATACATCGTCGGCTATTGCTTTTTCTACCGTATGAGGTACATGGTCATAAATAAACGCCAGCTTTGTTTCTTTGGCTGTGTTCTTAACATACACTTTGTCCATTAGTTCAAAACAACATTCCGTGGAGTTTTTATTCCGCTATACATCCTTCTTACCTTCTCTTTTTTTCTGTACGGTGTAACACATGTACATAATGTCCATCCAGCAACATTCACCCAAATTGCTCCAATATCATTCTCCTAACTCAGCTAACATTTAGCGCAATCATCGCGTGTACATCACCTGGTAATAAGCAATAACGTATCAATAAATCAATATTTTCTTCTACAACTTTGGATGATAAAGTTGTACGGAGAGCACAGTTAATCTTCATGGTCTTTCGAGCCGGATTAGTGCAATGGCGTGGCTGCACGTATGATAACGGTGTTTATCAGCACGTATTGTGACATCATGAGATGAAATATCCTTTGATCTATTTGAGATCCTATTCCCTTCAAATCTGTTTGGACTTGGGTGTGATTGTTGAATTCTTCTTTAATCATCTTTGTTTCGCTAATAATAGAATAATAGAAAGAGAAGTTCTAATTCCATCATATGATTTATAGTAGGGATCTCTATTTTCAGTACAATGCCTCTGTGTTTATCTGTTTTCATTGGAGTTTATGAGAAAATGTGTAAAGGTTTTATGCTTTATACTTGTAATGCATTCTTCAAGGTTGATAATGTCATCTCCATTTAATTGTTCCGATGTAACTTGATTCCCGCATATGATACGTACTGTGCATGATTCGCATCACGAGTAAAGGTGTGTTTTTGTTACGTATAGTTGTGACCATATAGGTTGGCACTTCATGATGGTCACTAACCTATTTTTTAGACACGTCATCTTTTACACAGAGACTGATCTGACGTAATATATTGGCTGTTGTAATGGACTTTAGATCGCGTTGTCATCATATTGATTGCATGCTTGTAGATCAGAGTGATCTATAGTCAGAAATGAGTCTTTCTGGATATTCATGGCTACATATTCCGAAACAGGCTGTATATTGTATCTCGAAGTAGTCTCTTGCAATCAATGGACTTTTGATTTCAAAAATGAAAATTATGTTATATTTTTTTATTTTTGCCTTGATTTTAAAGATGATTCAGTTTCGGTCAGTGTGCTGTTGATCAGTAGTGACAGTTCATTGGCAGCTGGCCTGATATAATGTTCAATTCTTATATGAGTTGACCTGATATTATAATATGATCCAAAATGAATGTCAGTTATCGTGTCCAGTTTTAGGTTTGGTATACCACCGTGGGCAATGAATTATGATTTTCTTTCCAAATGTTTGATGCTTTTACTCATGGCATTGGTTATGCTTAATGCCATGCTACGCCATTTACCTCTATGGTCTACCAGACGCCGTCCAAATGGGCGCCGAGTGGTATATAAAGCCATCCATGTCCGACACGCGCAGAATGCGCATACGCGCTCTACGCTAACTTCACTTATGCATTTTCAGAAATACTTGCCATACTTCTTCTACTACCAATACTTCGTCTCCTCACTAGAAACACTGCAAGTTCTTGATCCTAATAATCAATATCAAGCTCTACGCATATCCTATAGTAATCTCTTAAGTGGTAATCTCGATTGAACATCGAACAACCTTTAGAAAGAACGGCAAGAAGGAGTCAAGCATATCAACAGCAACCTCAGAAGTCGCCTGTAATGCGCGTTTCACTCCCATCATACACCCAGGTTGTATTACTACTGGCACATTTGTGGATATTTGTGAGGCATTTTGAAACCAACCAATTGAATGGTCCAGCTGGGTTTTTTACCCAATTTGCTGGCATCATACAATACCCAACTTAAATTCAGTATTTAATTTTCGTTTTATTAAGTTATATATCTTCCTTGTCAATTAAATGACCAGATTTGCTCTGCTTCCGTCCAGATAGAGAATAGAATCTCCCATTTTTTCCCGTAGACTTCTAGTTGTTACTTCACAATTTCACTGTTTTTTTTTTTTAAGATCACAAGATCATATTCACAATATTTCCAATTTAATGGACATCTTATCACAGTTTTTCCAATTTAATGGACGGCTTATGAACACAATATTTCCAATTTAATGGACATCTTAAGATCACAGTTTTTCCAATTTAATGGACGGCTTATGACCAAAATATTTCCAATTTAATGGACATCTTAAGATCACAGTATTTCCAATTTAATGGACGGCTTATGACCACAATATTTCCAATCTAATAATGGGAACCATATTTGGAACCCATTTAGATGGCTGCTTTGCTGGCTCAATCATGTCACTATCAAGTAGTTTCTTGATTTTATTATTTTTGACTTTTTCCTTAAGAAGAATTGATTATTCACCGGCATGGTTAAGCTACAGGTCCAACAGTTTCATCAATCGCGATATCGATTAAGATATCTTCGATCTATCGAATTTGGGGAATTATATAATTTCTACTTGATTTATTCCAACACCTATTTTTAATGCGCTCTGTCGCTGTTTCCTTTCCTAGATAATAATATATTGAGTTTCCTTAACCTTATCCTGACTTCCCTCTCTTTCTATATCTTTAATTTCTTTTAATAATTCCTGACAATTACTTGTCCAATTCTGAAGTTCAAATCCTCCTTTGGCTAATAGCTCATTCATCTGTTCCTGTGTCCTGTGTTCCTGTGTCTCCATGCTCTCAACCCTTGATATTAGATCATCCATATTATAAAAATAGGTAACAAACTTTTCAGCGCCTAGCGGATAATGTTCGCCTTCGTCACAAGCTGACTGCTGCAATGTATGGGGAGGAAGTTACGCCAAAGGTGTCTCGATATTATATAATGATTAATTTCAGCACTCGTATCCTCTCTCCACAGTATCCTCTCGTCAGTATCAACGTTATTAACTTGTATCTGTCGATACATTTTGATAATATCTACTGTCAAGCATAAAGGTTTAACTCTCCAACGCAAAACCGTGTACCTTAGCTCTTTCTGCAACGTTGGCCTTTCCAACAAGTTATCATTCAGCGATTTATTATTGTTTCCCTAGCATGACACATCAAAGACTGCTCTTATTTTCTATTGAATTTATTTCATAAAGGTTCTTCCGTAAGCACTTTTGAACCATAACAATTGAGTCAATTAAATGGTTAATATTTATTTTGAGCAAGCTACACCATCAACACAACGTTATACATAAATATTAAGTTTTTAAACAAGGTAAGTTCTGAACAATGTGTAATTTATAAAACACATATAATCTAGTTCACTGTTATTCCAGCTAATAAAGAAGTTTAGGTACTTAGCAACGCTTTTTCCTAATTTCTGTAATATCGGTCATAAGACCGAGAAGATAGGAAAGACCTGATATTATAATAATAATAATCAAAGACTCAGTAGTCTCGTGATGCAATCACTGATAATAATAATATTTTTTTCAAAAGTAAAAGATACAATTGACTGTTGCAATTAGGTCGTTAATGGTCATAGTAAATTAATATACTCGCAGTTAACAGTCTTTGAATGTCTGCTTTCTACTAGGATTAATCTTGTATCGTAATCGGCAGCGAGTCCTCCTTTTATTAAAATGCTTCATATTTTATGTAGCTTATGTATTCAGCACATTGTTACAAACGGATTTATATACGATTAAAATATTTATCGCCAGATAAGATAAATCATACCATGGTAAATTGTAACACTATTTTTACCAACGTTGCACAAACATTTGTTTGCATACACTAAGTATGTTAATTTAATAACCTGAAACTCAGCGAGTATAAATCTGCTCAAATTTGTCACCTATCCCCAATAACAAACTTTATATTATAAAGTTGTTTACAACTGTACAAAGTCTCCATATTTATTATTAATTATTTAAGTTGTTATTAGTATTTGTGATTATAAGGTAGCTATCATTGTATGTACAATATTGAAGAAGACTATTTTGAACATATGCAACTAGCACCAGCGCTGTAGTGTGTGCATCCTTAAAGTTCAAGTACATTTAATAACAACTAAAAGTTCAATTTAAAGTGAATAAGGTTACTAAGTAACTAACATACACCTTGTTTACGTATATGTCTCTTGGTAACGTTAACAATGTGTGAAAAGTATTTTTCTTTTATTTTATGAAAATAGCACCTCGTTGTATAATTGTGTACAAAAAAATCATTGCAAAATAAGGAGTTTGCACATGGGCACTATGTAACAATATTAACGGGGTATTGTGAAATGGGGCAATATGTAATAATCAATTTAATGATTCAGATCTATATCATCTGCTTGTGTGTTTTTATTTAACATAATATTGTTTATTTCATATCAATTGAATGATCGGATTACTTTTATCCGCTTTGACTAGCAATCTAGAATAATCAATTCAATGATTCAGATCAATATCATCTGTTTTAGCGTTTTTAGACATTTTCCATTAATTTCATTTCATTTCCTCGATAAATAATCTATCCGACACAACAAAATTTTCTCAATCCGAACCAGTAGTTCCCGAGGATAGCACGTTCAAACAAACAAACAAACCCTTCAGCTACACAATAGTATGACAAGTATAGGTATAATTATAGGTATAATATTGTTTAAAAACAATATTATGAAAAATGTTCATAATACCAAACTCAATTTAATGATCAGGTTCTTGTCTGCTTACCTTTATTGTGGTTCCATCATATTAAATCTATTGAAAATATAAGAATTATCTGTAGAAGCAACAAAAGAACAAAAGGTCCGCATTCCTGAGCCGGTCGGCCGGCCGACCGAGGTGTTTTTCATTATATTAACTAATAATAAGTAAACACATTGAAAGACGACTACTTATTTTCATTTCAATTACATCAATTTCAATCAGTTCAATTTTAACTGCTTTAGATATGTAAATATTTATAGGTATATCAATAGTCATAGAAAGTCTTTTCCCATCAATTAATGGAATAAATACATTTAAGTATACGTGAGTCCTGAAGATACCAATTGAATGGTCAACTTATTCAAATAGTATTTTATTTTTTGCTACTTTGCACGTTCAGAGGCAACCAAGCATTAATCGTAGGCACCCTACGATACCTACCTCCTAGCAGCAGCTACTTAGCAGCATAGGAATATAATCGAATAAGGAACGTAGGTACCTATTTACATAACAAATTAAACATTTCAACATCAGAACGCATATCCAATACGGTCATTTATATATTTTCATATTCAAGTAATGCTATGTTACAATAATTCAATGTAAAAGTCATTTCATCTGGTAACTATACCGTTACGAAATACGCAAATGGCAATTTGCAGGATCAGTAGCGAGTGCATAACTACCCGCTGTTATTTTTATCATAGCAAAATGTTCTTAAAATATTCTACAATTGTAAGCTATGCACCGGAATTGTTATCTAGCAATAACTAACGTTTGAAACAACCGGACCGATGTAATGTAGATGTCTACTATGAGAATAACTTATCTTGTGCACTTTATTTTGTCACATAGCTCTTCCTCTTCCTTTCTTTTTATGATTTTAATGATTGTACTTACGTTTGTCCTCATCGCCACATGTAGTGTCCTGCGTATTGCACTATACCACTGACTAAGCACGCCTAATATTGGCTCGACAACGCACCATCACCGCCCCCGTAGCGGGCCGGTCGGACACTGACTGTATCGTCCTTTTCCGCCGCGCGTGACGTATGCGCACGAGACAAGTTCGTGCTTGTCAATACACTACACATAGATATTTATAAATACATATTGACACGGAACAAACACCGATGTTCATCACACAAAAAATTGTCTCGAGTAGGAAACGAACCCACGACTCGTGGAACCGTCAGCCAGGGTCACTAACCACTGTTCCACCGAGCCAGTCAACTATTATGTCCTACACATTGGCTGATCTCCGAGGTTGGCCGCCAGGCCCGAAATCGGTTAGACATCATTGTTCCAAGGCCAAATGTACAAAGCTGTCGAAAGCCACGTATCACAGAGTGATAACATGTTATCAGAGTGATAAGCCCGTTCTAGGGCGCCTGAGTGTCTGACCTAGCTGCTAAATATTCATCACTTATTTCATTTGCCTTTTGTGTTAAAAAAAATTACATAAAATCACGCCTTCCCAGAGGGGTAGGCAGAGATCACTTCCTGCCTTGTGCTACAGTCCTGGAAAATATCAAAACCTGCACACATACGGAGAAATTCTTAGGTTGCGTAGCAAACCACCCGCACTAAGGCCTTATCACCCTTGTTTAGGGTAGACCCGTGTGTGACCCAGCAGCGGGGACGTATATGGGCTGATAATGATGATGATGATCAGTTGTTGTAGTGGCAATAGAATACACCATCTGTCAAATTTTTGAAGCCAGTTAATACCGTCCTTGATATACAGCCTGGTGATAGACGAACGGACAGTTAAGTCTCAGTAATATGATCACAAGTTAACCCTTTGGATACTGAACCCAAAAAATATAATAGGCTAATAAGATGACCTCACTCCACCTGATGGTAAGCGGTAGTGACCACATATGAGGTCGACAGGCACAATAGACCATATTGAGCCTGTCGCACTCACCCTGAAGGCCTGCGTAAATACCGTTTCACGCCCCGCCTGAAGAGCCCGGGATCATGGGAGGGAGGGAAAACATGAGCTGGAAGGGCATTCCATGCCAGAAAAGAGGAGCTGAACCTCTTAGTCCGAGCCACCAGCGCCTGCATTGTATGTGGATGGCAGCGCTGTCCAGCACGTGTCGTTCGGGTGTGGAAGGGGAAGGGAAGGACTGGTTGAAATAGCTCTTCAAGGCATTCCCCATTATAGAGACGGTAGAGAACACTTAGAAGACCAATGTTTACCCAGGTATTTTTTTATACATAACCAATAGTGACAGCTGTCCACCTAACCTATAATTATCTCTATAAGGTGCAACTGTAAATCGGTAGACTAGTCGGCGTCCAGTCTTCGCCTGTTTGTTATTCAAGACGCGACGAGACATATGCCTAATACGATTTGCATATTGAAAAGACCCCTCTTTTGAAGGCATAGCGTAGTGGTTACAACGACCTAGAAGTAGAGTTGTAAGAAACATGTTCTAACATGATTTGACGGCCAATCTATATGAAGATCTACTATATAAATAAAACACACGGCAGCGTCTCTAGCGAAGTTCAAGACAAGGTTAGCCAGCGCCAAGTGTATCGCTGTTATTTAAAAAAATGTGTGATTTTATCGTGGGATAGATTTAAGTCATCCAGTTTTTATCAGAATTAAAATATAAAAAAATATATGTTGATTAACTTAAATGACTAATTCTAAGAAAACTGGCAATGTCAAGTCTGACCTAGTTTGATATTTTAAATTTTTTTTAAAGTAAGTTTAATTGTCATATAACTTGGCACATGAGAAGACTGAAAATGATTGTGGTATCATGTTTCAATATTTCATCGACATTTCCCGATATTCATAAAAAACACTCAATTTTATTTCTTTTATTACATACATACATATACATACATAAAATCACGCCTTTTTCCCAGAGGGGTAGGCAGAGATCACTTCCAGCGATCTACTTTTCACCTCTGTGGGAAACGTGACGTGACGGGTTGTGGACCACGTCGCCGCCATTCTGCCTTGTACATTTCTATTATTAATGCGGTGAAACCCACAGCCACGCATAATCTTTATATTAAACGGACTCTCCTTTTCTGCATTTACGATTAAGAAAAGATTATAGCCTAGATTGACTTAGTGAAACAGTGGTTAGTAACACTGGTTACGGTTCCAAGAGTTGTAGGTTCGATTCCCTAAATATTTGTGTGACGAACATCGGTGTTTGTTCCCTGTCTGGGTGTGTTTTTAAATATATTTATGTAGGGTGTAAGGTCGAATCAGGAATGAGGCGATCCGTCAGAGAACCAAAGTTATCGACATAGCTCATCGCATTAGCAAGTTGAAGTGGCAGTGGGCTGGCCACATCAGCCGTAGAACCGACAACCGCTGGGGTAGACGAGTTCTGGAGTGGATACCGCGTCTCGGCAAACGTAGTGTAGGACGCCCGCAGGCCAGGTGGTGTGACGATCTGCGCAGGACGGCTGGTAGGAGCTGGATGCGAGTGGCCGAGGAGAGAGAGAAGTGGCGTGCATTTGGAGAGGCCTATGTCCAGCAGTGGACAGAAATGGGATGATGATGATGATGATGTGTAGGGTAGGCCAGTGCAGCAGTGGAGACATGCATGGGCTGATGATGATATGGATGATAAGTGGAGTTGTTTATAAGGTGATACAAATTGGTGACAAACCTAAATTTTAGTGGCATATAATATGGTTCCCAAAGTATAAATCTATGCTTACGCCCTTTCTTAAGTTTTGAACTACCTGTGATTTCAATTTCATGTAAATTGATTGTTTAGTTTTGACTTCTGACAGAATAAAATTATATTCGCTTTTTTGATATTACCAAAGTATCATTTTTTGACTGGCTCGGTGGAAAGGTGGTTAGTGACTCAGGTTCAAAACCTACGGTTCCAAGAGTCGTGGGTTCGATTCCCAGTCGGGACAAATATTTGTGTGACGAACATCGGTGTTTGTTCCGTGTCTGGGTGTATTATTAAATATATTTAAGTTTATTTGTGTATCCACTGTTGATCCTGATTTCCGTAACACAAGTGCTTAAGCTACTACTACACGGGATCAGATCAATGTTTGTGATGTTGTGAAATATTTATTTATGTATTTATATTTTAGAGACATTTCATAAAAGTTGTCACTCAGCAACCCAATTCGCTCCGCACCGAAAAGCCCATAGAAATCTAAAACACAAAACAACTTGCTTCGTCCTTGGGGACCAAAGGGTTAAATCATCATTCACCCAAATGTCATTAAAATTCAACCCTCCAATGAAGACAGGTTACAATCGTGACCTTCACATACGAATATTCTCCCATACATCCAAGGTTAGGAAGATAAGACTGGTCCCCAACAGGTTATCAGTTTTATGAAGGGTGCATACGCAATTAGTTATTTTTATTTCGTTTCTATGCTACTATTGGACTATTTGATAGATAAAATGTATGTGATAGGGGCTAGAACAGGTAATAGATAGGTTTATATCTATTTTATAAAGTGGGGTCGGGTAAATAGGACTATTTCGTTGGTCTATTGGCTAATGTTACTACATACACTATTATTATTGTGAGTACTGTTAATAATAGTCGTGATGGGTATTACCAGAATGATTATTGTCATTACTATTTCTAATTATTCGGCAATATAATGTAACAAAATAATTAGGCTATCAATTTAAACATATTTGTGTATTCTACTGATGTTTCTTATATCTGTAACATAAGCCCTTAAACAACTTAGCAGGAAAGAAATCAGAACAATGTCATAGTTGTATGATATTTATTTGAAAAAAATCAATCAATTTATAATGTAGTATTTTAAAACTCGGTGAAATTAATAATTTACGTCAAACTAGTTTTTCACCGCGACTCCGTCAGCTTCAAGTCACGTAAAACATAATTAAAAGCACACAATGTCATTTCTCTCTTTCTAGACTGACTGTGTACCAAATTTCATTGAAATAGATTCAGTAGTTTTGACGTAAAAGCGCCACAGACAGACAGATTACTTTCACACTTATATTATAATCTTTTTCACCTAAGATGATCCCTGTGACACTTCATTGTGTTCTGAATCACGCATTTTACGTTTGACAAACGAAAATAATTTTATTGCACACTTTTTTCATTTTATTGCGGCGTCATTAGGAAAAATATTAAAATAAATATTTTTATACTTTTAAATGACAAACAGTATCGTTTAGTTTAATTTAATGATTTTTTTAAAAAAAATACCTTTGCAGTTTCCTATATACGTAGAATGGAACTTAGTCAGAGTTACTACGTTGAAGTGTCACAGGGATCATCTTAGGTGAAAAAGACTATAGTAACGATAAGTGAATATAGTCAACGAATTTACGATGCCTTACCCACCTCTACCAAATTCGACTTGGTTCTAAACTCATTAATAATTCTGTATCATTCCAATTGAATACCTACTTACACACAAACTACAATTACGCATTTTTGAATCATCCAACGAAGCTAAATATGGTAATAAGGAAAATAAGTCAGACAGACCAGACTGATTAATATTTAGTAATGACCGAACACATATATATAAATATATACTAGTACCTACATTCAAAGTGTTATTATTGACAGTCTGGTTAAGGCAAATCATTATTTATAATTTTTGTATTACGAGACCTATTTTTTTCCTACGACATAATGCTGATAGGGGTGAGAGCCATCCGCTCCCCCGCAAGCCCGGTGATGATGACAAGGCTCCTCCAAGCCATCATCGTTAGTCAGTTAGGAAAAAAAAAAAGACATAATGCTGAGTCTTTTTGGCACATTCTACTCTAGTTTTAAGTTATTTTGTATTTCTATTTTTGTGACTGAACATGAATGTGTTAAATAAATATTTTTTTTCTTACTTTCTTTTTCAATTAACCAACGCGCACTTGGCCAGCGTGTTTGAGTAAGGCCTTATCGCCCTAGTTTAGGGTAGGCCCGTGCCCCAGCAGTGGGGACGTATATGAGCTGATGATGATTTTTTCAATTCCTATAATCTATACTAATATTATAAAGAGGAAAGATTTGTATTTTTGTATTTTTGTATTTTTGTATTTTTGTATTTTTGTATGTTTGTAATGAATAAACTCAAAAACTACTGGACCGATTGCAATAATTTTTTCACCATTAGAAAGCTGCATTATTCAGAAGTAACATAGGCTATATTTTATTTTTTTAAAATTAGGGATCCTTACAAAAACTCCAATAATGTAACCCAAGGTGTAAAAAAATGACCTGAAAAATTACTTACGTCGCGTTTGCTGCGAAAACTATTGATGATAGAATAAAATAATTTACTACGACTTTGCAGAACTCTCCATTATCTACAAAAAGTGTCGCGACAGCATATGTCTAAATATTATAGTTATGTCACAGTAAGCGGTTTTTTATTCTAAAAATTTAATTTATATGTCGCCGCTTGAAAAGGCTCTTTATTTGTACCTTGGTATTAATCCTTATCAAAATAGATTTCTTTATATTCAAGACGGCTTCAGTACCTTTAAATAACTTTTTGAATTATTCAATTCGGACATTTCTTTAGGAAGATATCACGAATTTAAAAATGCAAGTATTAGAAAAAAGTCGCGTGGTTGCCACTTTGATTTTAACTTGAAGGAATTTTTTAATTCGCTTTAAATTCGTTTCGTAGGTAAATAAGTACCTGATAATAAATATTATATTTTAATGTAATATTTTATATAGAGATAGAGTTATACCGAAGCGAAGCGAGGGCGGGTCGCTAGTTTTTTATAAAACACATCTCTATCCTAGGCTATGACTCGCCAGTTCTTTGATAAATGGACCAGATAGTCACACGGCCTTTTTTTGGGTCGACAAACAACGTCAAATAAACAATTAAATTGTCAAATAACATAAACCTTGTAAAATTTTAAAAAACTTACTGCATAAGCTGTAAGATTGACACTCTACTTGAAGGGATGAATATTTATAAAAAAAAATACTTTTCAAGGTTACTTTTGGCGCCAATAATCCACAATTTTGTCTTTTTAAAAACTTTTAGTACAGTCTATATCCAGTGATCATACAATCATGATTAATCCATGACACGTCGTGCAAAATTTGGATAATTTTTTAACCTATCTTATAGGTTATTATTAGCTTATTAAACTTAAATAAATTGTCAAACATATATTAGGTGTGTGTTGCCAGAATTCTTCCACGTGCTTTAGAAAGCATATTAAGCCGTTGGTCCTCCATTTAACATCTATTCATATCAGATTGCCAAATACCTAGATTAGTAGAGTGAAATAAGTCACCCCGTTTGAAATACTCTAAATTAAATTTACCTAAAAAAAAAAGTTTTTTGTGTATAAAAAAAGTTGCAGATTAATATCCCGTAGAAATGCTTCTTCGGTCAAATTACAATTAGTAACGAATCTGTAATTTACAGAGAAAACAAAAATCATTTGTCCACAAGCTATCAAGGTTTTGATAGAAATAGACAGTCTGGTAGCTACACGGATCCATACAAAAAAATATACGGATGTAGTCAGTATGTAGAGACACGTTATATATAAAAAAAACTTGACCGTTATTACATCATTGAAAAACAGATGAAGGCGTTCCGGGTCAATCCTGCTAATTTTATTACTTTTTTTTTTCAGATAAGTGAAAAAAGGATCTCATCAAAAATTTAAAAAATGAATTATAAAATAACCTATTCTCCAACAAAAAATATGCTAATGACTATGAAAAGAAAAAAATCTTATAATTCAATCATTTCTATCTCTAACCACAAATCTACAGAAATGCCTTTGCCTAGCAGTGGGACACAATAGGCTAGATAAAAAAAACATCTATTACAACGATTTCGATAAAATTTGACATTATGTAGATATAACTTGTTAAAATAATAAATATCGTTAACACTCGATGTTCATATAATTTTGACTACTGTCAAAAGTGTCAAATATAATTTAATATCATTTGACACTTGTCAATTTATATTGTAATTACTTACGAAGATTGGAATTTGATAATAGTTCAATCACAATAGAATCAACGATTATATTTTTTTTATTGAATTATATAAGTAGGTACCTATATAATATGTATTTTAAATGACTAAGATGAAGTCATGCATATGACGTCATTTATTTTATATGACTGTAGGAAAGAAACATTATGATTGAATAAAAAAGGATAGAATTACGTAGATTGCGCTGTTATATGACGTCACATGTTATTATTTCATAGAGATTTCTATTCGAGCTATACATTTTGACATTCAACATAAGTTGCTCATCTTATATGTCATTTTATAAATCATATTATAAATGACATGAATGACATGTCATTTATAAGTCTTGTCAAGGAGGTCATTTGTAATATTGTCTATCAGATTTATGACACCATAATAGCAAAATTTATGATGTAAAATTAAGTAAAATACATGAAATTACATGCCAAAAGAAAGATACCTAGATGAAAATTGTTCACTAGACTGCTTATCCGACTAAACTTCTATCGTCATGTCAGTCATGTTGTCAAATAAATAAAATGACCTAATTACCGTCTGGGCTTAGATCTGATGTCAACTTCACATTGTGTCAATAAATCCATGAAACTTTCTTTCAACATGGTAGACATCATTTGACAGCTGTCATTTTATTAAAAAAACCAAAATAATAGCTGATTCTCGTGGTCATTGTAATGACGTTCACGGGTAAAAAAAAATCACATTAGCAATTAGCATAGACCTTATGCCTATATCTAGAAAATGTTCTCTATACCACTTCTGATCACATGATCAGTGACGTCACTTTTGAATTGAACAGTATTTTATATTTTTATACATTTTTCCAAAAATTTTAACATAACATTTATAAAAATATAACATGTATTTGCTTTTTATGGTTCCGTAATCAAAGGGTAAAAACTCCATTTATAAGACTTGGCTGTCAGTCCGTCTTATAGTTGAAAATTTTTATAGTATATTTTTACACATTTGTCCCAATCTTAATTTTAATCCACTTCTCATATTTAACATCATAAAACTGTTAGAATTTTTATGAAATATTTTAATACGGTTTTATAATAAAAATACAAATTATTCTTCGATATTCCATCTTTTTTTTTTGTTAGATTGTAATGTAAACTAAATTATAACTAGGTATATAATTATATCCCGTTTAGGGATGGTAGCTACAGGCACGTTTTGTTCTACTTAAGTTTCGTTTTGACGATTTTAGTATGATTTTTAATATCAAAAAAGTATGGTAGAAAATTATTGCGTAGTAAATGAATTATTAGTGCGAAAGAGTATTTATTAAAGTCAGTATTTTTAAGTACATTATTAGATTAGTGTTTATTAGATAGAGCACTGATACATGACCATACATAGAAGTAATTAGTAAAACTTTATTAATATCACCATTTTTATGTCTAAAAGATTTACAATTATGTACCTCACTACCTAAAATTTGGTGTCTTCCTGTAGTAATTCGTATAATATAAAAAAAAACTAAGCTCACCTACTGACAGTTTTTTTTTAAATTTTAAATGTTTTAAAAAAAATAATATTGTGCGCGTGTGTGTGTGTGTGTGTGTGTGTGTATGGCACCCAAGCTAGCTTTTATGAATAGAAATTTTTATCGTAATTTTGAAAAATAAAAATGTGTTTAGAGCACTTTATCTATCTTTTTAGTACATCAGAACTTACAAGTATTTATCAGTTTAGGTACACTTATTGTACTCAATAACACCTAACCAATATATTTTATTAGTTAGGTATTATTTTCCGTAATTTCATTTCATTTTTTTTAATAGTACGTATATTTAAGTAAGTCCATTTTATATTTTTTTTACGTAATTATTTTAATTCATACCTGTTTGTAATGTTACTATTTACCAGATTTTATAAAAATCACTTAATTTATAACTTCGTTCGTTCTTTCATAGAGGATGCTTTAAGAATCCATTTATTAGGTATTAACGAATATAAGAACCATACCATTAGTTTTTAGTTATGATTTTCATATTATTTTGAATAACTGAGATATTTTTTACATTGGTACACATTGTAAGCCTTTTAATACTTTCTTAGTCCCATGCTTATTTTAAGGAATAGCCATATTATTTGCATGTGCTTTTCAAGGCATTTGTAAATTTTTTCGTGTTCCTAAAGTATTATTATGTTTCCCAAAGTGTGACAAACCAATTATTAATATATTATATCTCCTACATTTTACATAAATTTCGTGACGTCACACCCTAAAGGAGGGGTGACCTGCTTGTATGAATCATAATACCTATTTACTATGAACATTTACTTGATACAGTAAATAGGTAGAAATACAATAATTTCTACATTTTTATACGTGGATTTTTTAAATACGTTAATGTGGATGTTCGTTTTGCACGATGCCACGTAGAAAGCATTATAGGAAAGATATAAAACTAAAAAGGATTGTTTTATGAAGCCAAAGACAAATGTGCATTTTTTTTCATGAAATAATGTATTTTTTTTAAATTTTCATTTCATTTCCTATTGTTTACCACCTCTTTTACGCTACATATTGGACAATATCGTTGAAACTTTGAAAGAAAAGAAGTATTACCTACCTAAAGTGGTAGCCTTTTTTATTGCTATTATTTTGCTTTTTATACACTTTTTTGTAGAATTAACGCTTAATTATCAATAATGAAGCAAAAAATATTAATAATTAACAAGATTCTTTGAGTTCAATCTTAAAACAAAGCGGTGGTAACGCTGAGATTTTTGGGACGATTTTTTTGATACTTTTTATCACTTTTTTGTTTTGATTTTTGATTTTTCATGTGAATACCTTTATGAAGAACGTAATTTTAATCAGTTCAAGTGTAAGAAAGCAATGTGGGTGAGTATTTTAAGCCGGATTCCTCCCGGGGCGCGCCGCGTGCGTCGCAAGATCAAACGCTCGAGAAATCGTCAAAAATCAATATATTCCGCTCAAATTTTGCAACAAACTGTTAAAATACAAGCTGTACTCACGTGTCCAGGCACTCCATCCAGCAAGGAACCATCCAACATTTTTCCATGTGCACATTTCGAATCCTCACGCGTTATTTCCACAGTCACTTCACAAAATGGTTCAAAAAACGTTTTCGCAACTCGAATTTGGGTCCGAAACTCACACATTCTGAAACTAGAGGGTCCAGGCGTTCGTCCAAGGGTCTCCTCTAAATAGGCCTATAGGAATCTTATTGGACACGATGCCATCGTATTTGTGCAAAAATTTCGCGCGGCCGCCCGCCAGCGCGCCCATTTAGGCCTAGCCGCGCGCGCTGGAGCCGCGCCGCCACTAGGCGTTGAGAGAAAAAAATATCGCACAAACACAACACAGATAGAGCGATACTATTATCGAGGCTGCCCTGATAAGGGCTCGCGTGGTGTTCTACTGGCAAGACTTGGAAGTTTTTGCAAAAAAAAAAATGCTAAAAAAAACTTTTTCGTTTTTTTTTAAAGTTTTTTTTAGGGTTTGTTAGGGGTGCCCTGGGCTTGAAGGGCCGTGCGTGCGGCCCGGCCGCGCTAGAAGCCGAAATGGCGCGTTCGTTTCGCGTCTCCGCGCGGCCTCGGTGAGCCCAAACTAGACTTCACCACTGAGCATGGAGGATTTTTTAACTATACCTACTCGAGCCCCCATGGAGCAGACTCGCCGACAGACACGACCGGACGCCCCCGTACTGACTGACGTTTACATTTTTTAAGATGTAAATCTTAAAAAAATTACCTTTGATTTTTTAATAACTGTATAAATTCTATATATATTATATTAGGATGTATAATACTGTTGTAGTAATTATTGGTGTGAACTGTTTTATAGTTCAGTTATTATGTTACAAACTATTGATATTTTTGGTAAAAGGAATAATTTTATAAATTACATATAACATTATGTAATAATAATAAATATTAATTATATTGTGACAAATTAGTGTACTATACTGGTAATATATATTAACCAATACCTTTGGTTATGACTTATATTTTTCAAATGAATCCGAAGTCTAATCTGCCCGTATTTTTTTTATTAAAATGAGGTTTTGACGAGCTAGAAAATATTTTGAATCTTTGTTTGAACGGTTTCTTAAAATTGAAGATTAATTTTACCGTGTGTCTATATTATAAGAAAAAAATAACAAAAAAATAAAGTATCTGGTGCATTCGCAGAAAGCTTTGGTTTTTTATTGTATTTATTTACTCCTAAGTATTTCAGCGTTAATTTTGCCTTGTTCTGTGTTCATCCTAATCTAATTATCGTTTTTGCGTAGACTGATAAAACTCTACAGTTGATAACCACCAATGGGGACAAACGTGATCGAAATATTAATCAGTAACATATCGAATGTCATACCTAACGTTACACCGAAGTATTCATCTTTGGAACTTATTGAAACGATTTGAACACAAATGACGTGAAAAGCTATGTATTGCAACTTTTTTTTAATGAGTTTCAAGTTATAAAAGACTGTGTGTATTGTATTACTATTTTATATAAAAATTTAATTATTTTTTAAGTAGATATTATTATTAACTTATAATCTTAAATATTTTTGAATTTCCTTCTATATGTGTGTTTATTATGCCCCTGTAACTATTTGGAACATTGTAATGCCTAAATTTAGTTTTAACCCCTGTACGTTTGGATATTATTGTGTTCTAAATTACATCGCTAAGTAAAATGTGACAGTAAAAAATATTTTTTTACAAAAGAACATTAATTTAATGACTAAATTATATACAATAATATGTTTGAATACCGTCTATCTGTAATAAAATTTCATTAGGTATTTGGTTTCTAACTTTGATGTTTAGTATTTAGGATATTTTTATGGTAGGTATTTAAAATAGTACACAGATCTATCCACAAATAAAACATTTCAAAATACACGATAGGTATGAGGTTGATATAGTGTTAAACATTAAAGGTATATTTTTACCTATTATTGTGAACTTATTTTAATAGTAACACGTATTATAATGTTCTTTTTCTGAAATAGGTTAAATTTTTAAATGTTACATAATAGATTATTAGAAAATTAAAGCAATCAAAATATTGTTATAAAAAAGTATACTTTCACTTAGAAAATCACGTATTCTAAATGTTTTTTTCTCCACAGCGAACTGCACAATGCACAGGCTAGATTTGCAACAATATAGTTAATTCTAAGTAGGTATGCTTAAGCTACCACTTACATTATTCTTAAATCAAGTTTAGGTTAGCTGTTCTTAATGGAACCTTCGATACACATGGTATGGTTAATGGCATGGTAAAATACATATATATTTTTTTATAGAGAATGCATTTTACTGACAAGTCACGATTTTCTTTGTTTTAGGTTATTACCACACATGCTTCCGAAAAGTCATAGATTCAAATGGCGATTAATCATATTATTATGTAGGTTAAAAAATAAAGATTTTTTATTTCAAATATATTTTAGATTACGAGCATATATAATTTTTTTGGTTGTAAATTAGTAATCTTATTTCGCCGTTTCTTAATAAGTAGGTATTTATATTTGAATAAGATATAAGATAAAATCACTTACCAACATAAAATCGGTATTTGAGCACACCACAAATTACTCGTTTATTTTTTAGGAATCTTTGAAGACCTAAGCACTTTTGTAATCTCAAGCGTCACTTTTGTAGGTAGAGTAACGTGACAGCGTAAGCATTCTGTGGTTATATACATAAGTGTATACCTAAACTGTTGCAAGTAGGTATTTATTTTCTATTTTTTTTTTAATATGGCCTGCGTATTTTTTTAGGGATTTTAAAATTATATTCTTTGTTTTTTATGACTATATTCCGAATAATAAAGAAAAAATAGAGCAGACAGCAATCATATTGAATAACTTTATTAAGCATTTTGTACATTATTGTACATACTCTCAATTGTTCGATTTTTTTATACTATAATAGTACAATTAATTGCGAATCAACCATCACATATTTATGTTATTTTTGACAATATTTATAATGCGGATTATTTTTTTTATCTATTAGAATAACTTGACATATTTTCTTTTGCCATTAAATCTTCCAGTCCGTCCTTCAAAACGATTTATTTTTGAAGTGAAAATTCATTTATACGTATGGTCTTAATTTTTTTTTTTTAACTTATAGATTTTTTACTAATTACATATACTGATGGCCTTTCTATAACAGGACTACATATTTTGAAATTCTGAACAATCTTTTAAAAAAGATATAAAAGGAAAATATCATTCGGAAGCATTTTCTTTTTACTTTACCTACTCATTACTTGGGAATAGGAACCTTCGTCCGGGCTATGTGGAATCTTAATGTATGACGTATATAATAATATATAACTCAATACTCAAATATTTATACTACTCAAGTCTATTCCCCCCTTATACCAAAAACTCCCATGGTACAGGGTGAATGCATAAAGACAAAAATAAAAGCTTTTAAAAATGTTATTTGTTTTCTGTATATGTGTTAGAAATATAATTACCTATTTAATGATTAATATTGATGACATTTATTAAAAAAAAACATAAATACACGTTTACTCATTATCTGACTTATATTTAAACACGTTTTTTGTTTTTTCTTTTAATATGATTTCATTAATTTTTTTTACATTTTATAGAAATACTAGATACCAACCTGAAACTATTTCTACAATATTTTTTTAAATTATTGTATTATTTTTTTCGACAATAATTTCATAGAAATAGATTTAGGTTAGTTTCTTTAAACAGTATCTAGTAGCTATGTATTTGCTACTCCTAATATCGCGTGTAGACCCATAAAGACTAATATTTAGTTTCTATAAATTTCTATAGAAGTGCAGGAGCTCTGATCGGGCTGATTACAGCTAGACTATTGGTAACAGCGGACAAACGGTTCTCTCAGCAACAACTTAGCGACCGAAGATATCTGTAATTCCTTGTACGGAGCTCGTTTCTAGTCTAAGTATTATTATTGGTATACAATACGAGTAAGATACATGTTTTTTTTCATATTATTTCATACTTCCCTAATAATTATTTTAAGTATTGTTGTATTAGTCTTTGGTGTACCAAATAAATAAATAAAAATAAACACACAGAATTTATTTTTACTACTAATAATACTATTAAAATATACTTTATTTGAAAAAAAATTAAATATAAAAAAATATTACTAAAATCAAACAAATTTAAAAAAAAATAACGTGTCACCAAAAAAGCTTTTGTATGTCTTTATGTTTTATCATTGTCCAGGATCATTTATGATTCTGGATAATGGTGTTCGGTATGTATGTATATGCCTTATTCCATATTGCATCTATGTATTCTTTTAACATCTTAGGAAAGAGTAAATGATCCCCAACTCAATTAGGTACTATGGAACTTGCTGGGGCGAGATTTAACACATGTAAAAGAGTATCTTGTTATGTGAAGAAATAAAAACTATTTTTTCTTATTAGAATCTATTTGCACTCCCGTGATGGATATAAATAAATATTTTTTTCTTTCCTGTGCCGTGTAATTCGTTATGAAACGTTAGGTAACGCATTAAAAAAAGAATAGAAAAAAATAATGAGCCAAGTTTTTTTAATACATATTTTTGTTTCAATTGAATCCTTGCTAACAATTCAATAAGTCCTCCACTTAACATGTTTTTAGCATTTTTAACACGTAGACGCCGCGTAGGTCACCGGTGACCTACGATTTTTTTCTATCTTGAATTAAAAATTATTTATTTTTAGTTAGATATATGTAATATTCCACAATTAATAGCACGTTAGACAAGTCTAAATATATGTTCATTTACTTTTCGATTATTTTGATTTTTTAATTCACGATTTTTTTTAAATAATTTCATATGGTGGCAGTTAAAGTGTTAATAAAATTGTAGTAGACATAGACGCTCGAAAATCATTACTCTTCTCTCTGTTACAGTCGGGTAATGAGAACCCAAACACATTTGAACGTAAAACCGCTCCAAAGTCGTGTCCCCGAAACCCGATCGGCTGTAAAAAGAGTAAAAAGGGGACATCCACCCCAGACTGCCTAATAATAATTAGGTGTCTGTGTCCGCGACACCCCGGCCTCCCCGCGTCTGGGTCGCGTCTGTGCTCTGTGACCTAGACCTAAACCTTTAAATACTAAATATTAGTCTTTATGGGTCTACACGCGTTATTAGGAGTAGCCAATACATAGCTATTTACTGCCCGACGTGCAGACTGGGTTACAACAATCACGTGGGCTCGCGACCATGATTAGTGTAACCCAGTTGAAACGCTTAATATCGCGTGTAGACCCATAAAGACTAATATTTAGTGTAATGGATCGCGAAAGTCTAAAATCTTCAAATACTAACCAGAATAAGACCTGTCTATCTGGTGAGATGAGGAAGGAATCAACTGATAGGCTCGATGGCGAATGGGTAAGTGGCCCTGTCCTTTGCGCTAAGAGTCATGGATTCGATTCTCAATATAGACAAATATGTACTTACTAGCTTTCCGCCCGCGACTCCGTCCGCGTAGAGATGTTTAACGGGTATAACATTACTTCTTTATAGCGCAGTCGGTTAAAAAGTAGCCTATATCCTTTTCTAGGCTCTGGACTATATCTGCACCAAATTTCGTTTTTCGTTTAAATCGGTTCAGTACACTATGCGTGAAAGCGTAACAGACAGAAAGACAGAGTTACTTTCGCATTTATAGTATTACTAGTAAGGATTTGTGTGATGAAGTTAGGTTCGGTCCGTGTCTGGGTGTTTCAATTATTATTTTGTAAGTTTTTTCAAAATGTATCATCCCACTGCTGGGCAAAGGTCTCCTCCAAACCTGTCCACCGCTCTCTATCCAAGGCCAGCATTTGCCAGCTCCTTGATAGCTGGACCAAATCGTCACCATCCTTTCTTGGGCCTTCCTTTTCGGCGAAAGGCGTCCATGGGTACCTTTCCAAGTCTATTTGTCTAAAATCCATAAACACAAATCTTAAGCAACGTAGCATGTAATATTTTATTTATCCGGAATCAATATAAGGGAGAAACTACCCCTCAATATCATATCACATTTGTATTTTTACAAAATCAACAAAATAGGTGTTATAAAATAAACATTTAAAGGTCTTACTGAAAGCATACCAGTGGATTTATAAATAAATATCTGGAACATTTCCACACACGGTCATCTGACCCCAAACTAAGCAGAGCTTGTACTATGGGCGTCAGAGACTGATATACATACATATATATTTTTAAGTACACACTTAACTACATAATCACACCCAGACACAGAACAAACACCGATGTTCATCACATAAATATTTGTCCCGAGTGGGAAACGAACCCACGACTCTTGGAACCGCCAGCCAGGGTCACTAACCACTGTTCCACCGAGCCAGAGAAATCTTGAATTCTCTAATCGATTACATTATGACGCTGCTAATTATTGAATAATCATGGATTTGCTTAAAGTTTATTGTACATTTTGTAAAAAGGAGATTGAAAATAATTATTAACTTTATCTCAATTTTTTTCAAACTCAAACTCAAAATATTTTTTAACCTCAAAGTATTGTACGTACATGTGTGTAATCTGTGAACAAAACTAAAGCTCAAGTTGTATGTGTGGCAGAGGTAAGGTGTAGATACCTATTTATTTGTGTAACATTTTAGAATTTCGCGTTCCATTACACTAAATATTAGTCTTTATGGGTCTACACGCGATATTAGGAGCAGCAATTACATAGCTACTTACTGCCATGATTGGTGTAACCCAGTCGAAACGTCGGGCAGTAAGTAGCTATGTAATTGCTACTCCTAATATCTCGTGTAGACCCATAAAGACTAATATTTGTTTATTTGTGGTTATTAATTTATTATGTATTTATTTACCTATATGTACTAACTTTTTTTTTTTCTAACTGACTAACGATGATGGCTTGGAGGAGCCTAGTCATCATCACCGGGCTTGCGGGGGAGCGGATGGCTCTCACCCCTAAAATATGTACTAACCTTGTTTTTAATTCCTAGACGTCATCAGAAGCATCATGATTTACTGATACTTTGGTATTTTAAGGGTTATCATTACAATGTCGGTATTCGCTATGTGCGGTGTGGGTGGTGGGGCACGGTAAATCGATCGAAGCGCACGATGTGACAGAAATGTGATATAATTCTGAGCTTTCATGTGTCAAATTGCTTTAATTTCATAAATTCCCTTGTATTTGTAAGTAAAAACGTTATGTACGTAACGTAAACGATGCAAATTCAATACTTATAATAATATTCATATTTTTGTGAAGAAAGAAAATCACTTGGTATAATATACACACTCACTTTATACAATTTTTATTTATTTTGTGTTGAAAAACTAGTCGAAAATTTTTATCAAAACATCTAGTTGCTATGATATGACAGATCTCAAGTCCTGAATAGTTGTCGCCACTAGGGGCGCTATCATCGCGCACATAGCGAATATGTCTACTTGAAATTCAAAAATATTATGCTTACGTGATTTCTATAGAAATTAATATTATAGCCCTTAAGGTCTTTTAGACATTAATCATCGAATATAGAAAAAAGTGTAATTAGTTACCTCCCTCTGACTTAATACTTTAGAAATATTTAGAAATTCAGTTCATTCCAAAATCATTTTTATTCGAACCTTCATATTATAATGTATGTGTAAAAAATAGAGAATTCTATACAATGACTATCTACCTACTTATGATTATGTTGCCTGGTCGTCACATAGCGACTATAGAGCTAGACAATATCAGCATTCATTTATCATGCTGTTGTAATAAAACTCATACGACAAGGCACTATATAAATTGTACACAATAACTCTCATAGTATAGGTATAGTGAATGTATGTAGACGTATACAGAATGATAAGCTGAGTACATTTTGAAATTATCTGTGGCATATTGTTGTAGGTATATAAGTGCAACTTTCTCCGAGCGTTATTTATTAACATTAAACACACTTGTCATACGACTGATAGATATTACCTACACTCACAGGGCGTTGCAACGGAAGATGAAAAATATAATGAACAATTACTGACGTTAACTTATCCATGTTTTAGCGTATTTTCGATTCGCCAGAAAGATAATTATTCTCAATATTAATTAGCATTATGACTACTATTTAATTGTCATACTATGTCCAAACCATAATTGACATTATTAGAACCATTTGATTAAGTGTAAAAAAATTAGAGACCGAATAACCTGTGTATTTTTCTTATATTAGTAGGGATTTAGGTACAAGTAGTATAAGTAATTTTCCTGGTACCTTTCCGTAATGATTGTACATCGTTTTGAAATGTTAGGTATTTGGTATTACTGTAGAAAAAATGCCTTCAGTTCAGTAAAGAATAGGTATATTTGCACAATACCTAAATACTAGTCTAGCAGAGATATTCGTTTCACACAAGCTTCTTTTGTTAGGTACCTTTTGTAACCATTTCCTTTTTTATTTTCCCTGCTATAGAACATTTCGGTATCTATAGTTCCTGTAGTTTTGATAACCTATTACAATTTGGTTTATTTGAATATATACCTACCTATAATGATTGTGCATACCACATTTAAAATAGGTGCCTACCATGGTTGTTAGTGAATAACAGTAGTTTGAAGTTCTTATTTAATATGATTTTATTGTGTATTGTGCATACTATTGATATCTTCTAAGTGTCGTGGGAAAATGCTCAAAAAGGTCCATCTTAAAACAATTAACTAATATTACATTTAGATACTGGTTATAAAAATAATTTGCTTCATTTAAAGCTAGACCTACTACTAACAGTACATACTAACTAATGTTAGGACCAATTTCATACTCAATCTCTAAGAATTCATTCTTTACCTACCTGGTAATATTCCTTAAAAGAAAATATAGGTTAGTTTGTTAGTAGAAAAATTACAGTGCCTTAATTTATATTTTGTACACCTACATCCTAAACCGTGATAAGATTGAATATGTGCCATTAATACGAAAACGTTCATTATCACTTCTATAGATAAAAATAACAAAATTATTTTTTCGAAAAGATTTCAAGATTTACAAGTCGTGCTACTTGCTTCAATAGTTTTCACAGTTCATTCGTCTCTACATCGACTCTACATTGATAGAGTCCGCATATAGCGCCATCTATTGTCAGGTAGCAATACTATAAAAAGCATTTTAGCGACATCTATGAGAACATTTACACAACTACTTTTTTCTATCTGTCAATAGATGGCATTGCTGCCTAGCATTTGCAACTAACTTCATATGATTTGTTCCGATGCTATAATACTTGCGATAAAAAAAAATATATGACAGTTGGGCTATCTTCACGGCATTACGTGCATCAAATTCAAAAGATGGCGACCGTAAAGTTTGCAGTTGTTGATGTAAACGACTTTCTGTCTAAAAAACAGGCAGCCGAGCCTGATATAGCCGGCGATTGGGCAAAGCTAGAGGAGCTTTACAACAAAAAGTAAGTTAAATATTCATTAACTCAGTATTTCATCGAAAAACTTCATGACAAACACTCGTAACCTCTTGGCTTTGTTTTTTTCAGATTATGGCACCAATTGACTTTAAAACTGATGGAGTTCGTAGACCATCCCAATCTACAGACTGGCGACAACCTAATTCAGCTGTACAACAACTTCTTAACCACATTTGAGAACAAGTAAGAATCGCAAGTCATACCGACTTTCATGACGTACTTACTTCTTAGCTTGTATGATAATAACAAGAGAAATAAATGCATAGAAACTTAAATTTGAAGTGTAGAATGAACAGAATTGGCCTAACTTCTTGAGCAACATCCCAACAGTTATACATTCAAAATATTACAAGAATTATTCATCTTTGTAACCCAAAGTTTAACATTATTGTTTAACCACTAAAGAATTATGAAGTGAAATCATGTGCTAGATTTGGTAACCTCATCTGTCTTGAGTAAGAAGTCTGTTATTTATAGAATATATAAAATGTATTGCTTTGTTTAGTTATAGCCCTTGTATTTGCATTACTCGTCAAGGGTAAAATAAATAAATAAAGGCGTCCGACAGATTTCAGCCATGGCGGCCGATCTCAATTGAGATCAGCCAAGTGCGCAGGACATATTATAGTGTATAGTGCACAAGTGTGCGCGCAAACACAAGTGCACTCTCTATTCCCTTACTCTCATAATTCGGTGAGACGGCAATACAACATGACCGATGAGAGATCGGGCGCAGGACCTCCGGCTTAACGTGCTTTCCGAGGCACGGGCGTTCAACCGCCAACTTCCTAATTCCGGGCTGAGTAATTTCATTACAGAAAAACTCACACAAATTTTGCCCGACCCCGGATTCGAACCGGGGACCTCTCGGTCCTAACGCAGCGCTTGCTACCAATAGACCAACGAGGCAGTTACCAATAGACCGACAAGGGTAACTAAACTTTAAAGATCCTGTTTTAACAATAATACCTGTAACAACACTTAATTCACAATAAAAGCTTTGATTTTGACTTATTGATGAAACCGAGGGATGTATACTGGTGTACTTAAGCCTCATTCTGTGAATTAATTGCTCATGCACAGATTGCAGACTGTATGCCCCTGTGGTACTTTATAAAAAACAAAATTATGTTTAAAACTGCTGTGTTATCTTATTTTGTTGCAACCAACCACTTATATAATATTCAGTAAAATTATTAGGGGAATTCATTATTAGTAAACCACATTTTTTATGTTTAATGACAGTATAAAGTTTTATAATTAATATTTGTGAAAGTTATCAACTGTTAGGGTTACATCAATGTCTAAATTAAGTAACTAATGTGTGCCTATTGTGCATACTCAAAATTTGATACATTAGTTATTGAAAAACTAAAAGTTTTAAGTGAGATGCACTGGATACAGACCACAGTTTGTTGCTGAAGGTTGTTCAAGAGCCGTAAAAAATTCTAAAAAACGAATTAAAGTAAACTAATTTACCTAACCATAACATAGCTACTTTTTGAGTGCTATAATGAAGTCAAGTGTATCTAATTAACAAGTCACAAATTCTAATATCTTAGTGCTGAGAGCCATCCGCTCCCCTACAAGTCCGGTGATGATGACGAGGCTATTCCAAGCCAACATCGTATGTAAGTTAGGAATAAAAAAAAGCTGCTAATAACTGAACTCTGTAAACTCTTCAGAATCAACCCCTTGTCTCTGGTAGAGATTGTTGCCCACATCGTGAAGCAGTTCCCCGACAAGAAGGATGCCGTCGCGTTCCTTGAGAAGATGGAAGCCAAGGTTAAGGTCAACGATGAAGCGCTGGCGCTTTGCAAGGTATTTATTATGAAAAATTAATTCCATTTACTTAAGAGACTATTTTCAACAACTGCATATCAGCCTTAAGATGTTTATTCTTACTTAATATTACATTTCATATGACTGACTTGGTGGAACAGTGGTAGGTGATCCATGGTCACTATCTACGGTTCCAAGAGTCGTGGGTTCGATTCCCTCACGAGACAAATATTTGTATGACGAACATCAGTGTTTGTTGCATATATTTGCATATCCACTGTTGATTCTGATATCTGTAAAGCAAGTGGCATACTACTTACTACGGGATCAGTTCATAATAATAATGTATTTATTTCCATTATAAGCATTACAAAATAATTTTACCGGTCCTCACACTAGGCTTAGCCTGTCCTGTGAGGAACAGTTGACAATTTCAACGATGACACTTGTACATTTACTTATCTAGTTAAAATACATTTCAATACAACTAATAAAATAAAATAAAATAAATAAAGTTCAATGTATGTGATGTTGTTTTTTTTTTTTTTTCGAACTGACATACGATGATGGCTGGAGTAGCCTCGTCATCATCACCGGACTTGCAAGTTAGCAAGGCTCTCACCGCTAAATGTGATGTTTTGAAACATTTCTTCATCATATCAAAATCAAAATGTCTTCATTTATATAGGCAATTTACATGCACTTATAAATCGTCACATTAGTAATAATAAGATTCTACCACCGGTTCGGAACGCCGATTCTACCGAGAAGACTCCGGCAAGAAACTCGATAGTCGCTCTTTTTAAACGAATCATCATGTTATACATTGTAAATCAGCCAAGTCATACAGTCTGGGTGTGCCATAGCAAACCATATACTACTATTAAAATTTATTTACTACCACTATATGATTTTAAACTTTCACGTTCCATTACACAAAATATTAGTCTTTATGCTTTCTGGTCCGCTCGCGACCATGATTGGTGTAACCCAGTCTGCACGTCGGGCAGTAAGTAGCTATGTATTAGAAAACTGTAACTGTCCGGGATATTTACCATGTTGTTACGGGATATTTACAACATGGTAAATATCTTGGACAGTTACAGTTTTCTAATGTGTGTAACCATGACAGTTTAAAATTATATATAGTAGCTATGTATTTGCTACTCCTAATATAGCGTGTAGACCCATGAGTGAGTACATGGTTTTTAAGGCCGCAGGTAAATGTCCTGGTGAAGTACCCGACCTATTGCTTAACGGAGTGAGACTTAACAGAGTCTACCAGTTTAAATACCTGGGTCACTACATTACAGACGACCTTAGAGACCATGTCGATATAGAGAGGGAGCGCAGAGCGTTGGCGGTCAGGTGTAACATGCTGGCTCGTAGATTTGCTCGCTGCTTGAATCAAGTTAAAATTACGCTTTTTAAAGCCTATTGTCAAAGCCTTTACACTAGCAATCTATGGATCAGCTACACAAAGAGATCGCTTAACGTTCTACGAGTCCAATACAACAACGGCTTCAGGGCATTGTTGGGGTTGCCTCGATTTTGTAGTGCGTCGGAGATGTTTGCACAGTCGCATACGGATGGCTTTCATGCTGTCATCCGCAAAAAAACATCATCGCTGCTAGCGAGAGTGCGAGCCAGCTCCAACACTATCCTGATGACAGTTGCGGGTAGACTGGATTCACCCATTTTGAGGCATTTTGTCACTCTACTGAAGCCAGTCACTTCGTACTACATACCTTAGTATTGTATTGATAGATTATTTGTTTTAAGTTCTAACATAGCTATAAGACTTCACTAACACAAAATGGATCTTTGTAATCTATAGAAATAAATGATTATTATTATTATTATAAAGACTAATATTTCTTCATCATGTCTCCGCAGGTGCTCCAAGGTCAGATATACCTGGAGGAGCTGAAGGACCTGGACGCGACGGAGCGCGTGATCAGCTCGCTGGAGGGGACCCTGGAGGACGCAGATGGAGTCACGCCTGTGCACGGACGGTTCTACAAGCTGGCCTCCGAGTATTACAGGTGATGTTTCATGTGTTGTTTCAAATGAAAAATAAGAAAGAAAGAAAAAACTTTTATTGACCACAACTTGAGGTAACAATGACACATAGATACATACACAAGACATAAAACGCACACAAAGAAATAGAACACAAATAAGAATCTATACTAATATTATAAAGCTGAAGAGTTTGTTTGTTTGTTTGAACGCGCTAATCTCAGGAACTACTGGTTCGATTTGAAAAAATCTTTTTGCGTTGTATAGACCATTTATCGAGGAAGGTTTTAGGCTATATTACATCACGCTGCGACCAATTGAAGCAAAGATACAATGGAAAATGTGTAAAAAACGGGGGAAACGCGAACGAAGTCGCTGACACAGCTAGTAAATAATAATAGCCACAACTATCTGTCCGGTGGTTGGTGAACGGTATACGGGTAAGCGACCCCGGCTCCTCGAGCTACTATCGACTCAGTCCGAATCATCCGAGGCGATAGTATCCTTCCTCCCCTTTTCCTTCCCCCGTCATATATCCTTGCTACTCGTGGGAACGCAATGACCTTGTTGAAACAATGCACAAGGCAGAATGGCGCCGACGTGGTCCACAACCCGTCACGTCACGTTTCCCGCAGAGGTGAAAAGTGGATCGCTGGAAGTGATCTCTGCCTACAACTTTGGGATAAAGGCGTGATTTTATGTATGTATATATGTATACTTTCGTAAGCGAAAGTGGTGTCCAGTGTAAGTTAGACGCTTGAAATTTGGCATGCAGGTACCTTAATTAAACTTAAAGCTTAGTCGCAACGGGATAATGCAAAATTCCCACGGGAACGGGAGTTATTGGGAAAAAACTTTTGTATGTAAAATCCTGTAGTCCACGCGAACGAAGTCGCGGGCACAGCTAGTATTCACTAATCACATAGCAATTAGACCTCATATCTATGACTTTCCATCTATTTGATTTCTCGTAGGCGAATAACCGTTTTATCCTTACTTCCTTACTAACATTATAAATCCGAAAGGAACTGTCTGTCTGTCTGTTACGCCTTCACGCATAGAGTACTGAACCGATTTAAATGAAATTTGGTACAGATATAGTCCAGAGCCTGAGAAAGGACAGACTAAGGAGGCTACTTTTTAACCGTCAGCGCTATAAAGAAGTAATGTTTTACCCGTTAAACGTCTCTACGCGGACGAAGTCGCGGGCGGGAAGCTAGTATACACCGTGAAATTTTAGTGGTTGTTTTCCCGTGGCATAACGATTTGCCTGTAGTAATACTATCGAACCGTGCAAATAATTCTCGAAAAAAACATTTTTTTTTTTCAAATTTTAAAAATAATAATTTTCCAACTCGAAAACGAAAGAAGCTATCGTTCTTTTATAAGATGTGACGTATTCATGTACTGCTTGCCGCATGAAATCGATGCTTAAAGCTGAAGAAGCTCGACACCCTAAGTCATAAAGCGGTTCGAACGTGCTATCGAGTTTCGGTTAAACCTTTCGTAAAACCGGCATTTATTGATTTTAACAAAAAAGAACTGCACGAATCTATTGTACTACTAAGATAAGATCATTTTACTGCGGGAAAATAACCACTAAAATTTCACGGTGTATTTATATATCTTTACCTCCTTCTTGTTGCAGAGTCCGCGGCCCCCAAGACAAGTACTACCGCGCGGCGCTCCGCTACCTCGGCTGCACCAACGCGGGCGCCGAACTACCTCTGGAAACTCGCCGCTCCCTCGCGCTCAGCCTCACGCTAGCCGCCGTGCGCGCGCCCAACGTCTACGACCTGGCCGAGCTGGTGAGTGTGCACTATGCGCACTAACGTGTGCACTATGCGCAATCGCAATAATGATGAGTAGAAAATGTGGGTGGAGCGCGCTGATGAGTGCACTAAGGGTGTTGTTGAGTGCGCACGCATGTGTGCACTATGCGCAATGTGTCTCCTGATGAGTGAAAAGTGTAGGTGAAGCGCGCTGACGAGTGCACTATGTGCGCATATATTTGCACTATGCGCAATGTGTCTTTTGATTAGTGCAGTTTATTTACTTGATGTGCTCTATGCGCGATGTGTCTAGTATCTATGACCGTAATAATAAATAAATGAAAATAATTATTTATTGCACTAATCCGTAGTTTTAAAGATTTAATTATACAAAGGGACAGACAGGGGACAGCTACTTTGCATTATACTATGTGATGATGGAGCTGGACGCGATTGGACAAAGAAAGACAGGAATGATGGCGTGCATTTGGAGAGGCCTATGTCCAGCAGTGGACAGGAATGGGCTGATGGTGATGATGATGATGATGATGATGACTTTTAGACTTTCGCATTCCATTACCAAAAACCAACTAAAAAGGTACGGCCAGAATACCAGTGCTGCAGGAGCTCTTGGTGAGCTTCTGCAGTCTATGCTGAGGCACGTACCTTGTTGGTCACTGATGCTAAATATTCGTTTTATATATTATGTTCTGTTAATTTGTATTATTTTATGTTAAATTTATTTTTTTCTTGTAATATGTGACCAATAAATTATATTCTATTCTATTCTATTACACTAAATATTAGTCTTTATGGGTCTACACGCGTTATTAGGAGTAGCAAATACATAGCTACTTACATACAAGACCATGATTGGTGTAACCCAGTCTGCACGTCGGGCAGTAAGTAGCTATGTATTTGCTACTCCTAATAACGCGTGTTGACCCATCAAGACAAATATTTATTACAACAGTTGTCGTATATCGTCTCCGCAGCTAGCGCACCCGATCCTGGAGTCTCTGGAGGGCACGGGGGACGCGTGGGCGCTGGAGCTGCTGCGCGCCGCCGCCGCCGGGGACGCGCCCGCCTTCGACCGCGTGCGGCTACAGTCCAAGTGAGGACTTGAGGGGGGTCGGGGGTCATGTGAGGTGGATGGAGTGGGAGATGAGGGGGTGGGGTGTGATGTGAGGGGGATGGAGTGGGAGGGCCAAGAGATAAAAGATGTGATGTGAAGTGTATGGGGACTAGCTTTAACCTTGAGAGGGATGGCTACCTCCCATCCCTCTCAAAGTGGAACTTGAGGGGATGGAGTGTGATATTAGGTGGATAGGGGACAGGGTGGAACTTGAGATGGATAGCGGATGGAAGTGCGAGGTGAGAGGGACAGGGATGGGGTGTGATATGTAATGGACGGGGCGCAGGATGGAACTTAAAAGGGTTGGGTATGTGGTGGATGGGGGGGTGGAATTAGTGAATGGGGGATGAGATGAGCATGTGATGAGTTGGATGATGTGTTTGATGATGGACTGTGATGAGTAAGATTAAGGTGAGATACTATAAGGCGCAATGCTGTTATCACTGTAAGTTCTTGAAAATGTGGTTTTGTGTTGTGTTCAAGGCACTCTACTAGTGATTGCCAGTTATACACCGTAAAATTTTAGTGGTTGTTTTCCCGTGGCAGAACAACTTGCCTTTAGTAATACTATCGAATCATGCAAATTATTCAACGAAAAAAAAAATATTTTTTTTTCGATTTATCAGAATAATAATTTTCCAACTCGAAAACGAGAGAAGCTATCGTTGTTTTTGAAGATGTGACGTATTCAGGTACTGCTTGCCGCATGAAATCGATGCTTAAAGCTAAAGAAGCTCTTCACCCTAAGTCATAAAGCGGTTCGAACGTGTTTTCGAGTTACGGTTAAACCTTTCGTAAAACCGGCATTTTTTGATTTTACCAAAAAAGAACTGCACACATCTTTTGTACTACTAAGATAGAATCATTTTACTGCGGGAAAATAACCACTAAAATTTCACGGTGTATAATTTACTTTTTGATGTCTTATAACAATAAAGAAGGTCAGGAGAAAAATATTTGTTAGTTAGACAAATAATAACGATATTTTATTTCTGCTTCCAGGCACCCAGACCTAGCCAAGCCCGACCAGGCGCTGTCTAAGAAACTCGCTATTCTGTGTCTTATGGAGGTCAGTCTACCAGCTTGTTCATTCCAATTCATATCAAGATCTTAGCGCTTAATAGATAATTTACACAGTAGTGAAGGAATATTAGATACTATTGAGAGTAGCTATCGTTTAATATTGGAAAATTGAAAGTGTCCGGGATATTTACCATGTTGTTTTGTTTTAATGAGCTCCCGATATTTCGGCACTGTTGCAAGCGCCATGATCACGGGTGAATTTACACCCGTGAACATGGCGCTTGCAACAGTTTAAAATTACATATCGTTAAATATGGTGACACATTTCGGTTTTCTTATGAGAGTAACAAGTTACACAGAAGCTTAAAACAGATGATTCTTAATTTTGAAAAGAAAATGTATAGTTGTAACCCGGGCTCTTCAGGCGGGGCGTGAAACGGCATTAAAGCAGGTCTTCAGGGTGAGTGCGACAGGCTCAATAATACCTAAATCACATCAATCTTCAGCGTTCTCATCCTACTACAGGTTCTAGAAACTTACCAGGATGAGATCCATATCCCTTTTGTAAAATGATACTTTTGTTATGAATAAAGATTTTTGTATTTTTTTTTTGTATGTGATCTATTGTGCCTGTCGACCTCATATTTGGATCTCACTACCGCTTACCATCAGGTGGAGTGAGGTCATCTTGTTAGCCTATTTAGGGCAAGTTTATATATTTCCTTCGTTGGTCCATTGGTAGCAAGCGCTGCGTTAGGACCGAGAGGTCCCCGGTTCGAATCCGGGGTCGGGCAAAATTTGTGTGAGTTTTTCTGTAATGAAATTACTCAGCCCGGAGTTAGGAAGTTGGCGGTTGAACGCCCGTGTCTCGGAAAGCACGTTAAGCCGGTGGTCCTACGCCCGATCTCTCATCGGTCATGTCGGATTGCCGTCTCACCGAATTATGAGAGTAAGGGAATAGAGAGTGCACTTGTGTTTGCGCGCACACTTGTGCACTATAATATGTCCTGCGCACTTGGCTGATCTCAGTTGAGATCGGCCGCCATGGCTGAAATCGGTCGGACGCCTTATATATTACCTCGTTCCGCCAACAGATGGCGTTCAACCGCACGTCGGCGCAGCGCAAGCTGTCGTTCGCGGAGATCGCGCGGGAGGCGCGCGTGCCCCCGGACGAGGTGGAGCTGCTGGTCATGAAGGCGCTCGCCGACGACCTGATCAAGGGACACATCGACCAGGTAACGTTACTATAGCAACCGATAGTTGGAGACAGAGATATGATCAAGGGGCACATCGACCAGGTAACGTTACCATAGCAACCGATAGTTAGAGACAGAGATATGATCAAGGGGCACATCGACCAGGTGACGTTACCATAGCAACCGATAGTTAGAGACAGAGATATGATCAAGGGGCACATCGACCAGGTGACGTTACCATAGCAACCGATAGTTAGAGACCGAGATATGATCAAGGGACACATCGACCAGGTAAGGTTACCATAGCAACCGATAGTTAGAGACAGAGATATGATCAAGGGGCACATCGACCAGGTAACGTTACCATAGCAACCGATAGTTAGAGACAGAGATATGATCAAGGGGCACATCGACCAGGTAACGTTACCATAGCAACCGATAGTTAGAGACAGAGATATGATCAAGGGGCACATCGACCAGGTAACGTTACCGTAGCAACCGATAGTTAGAGACCGAGATAGTTCCAAAAGTGACCGATAGATGGCGTTGGTTATATAGACTTGAGACGAGCTAGTTTTAAAAGAGACTGATAGATGGCGCTGGTTATATAGACTCGAGATGAGATAGTTCCAAAAGTGACCGATAGATGGCGTTGGTTATATAGACTTGAGACGAGCTAGTTTTGAAAGAGACTGACAGATGGCGCTGGTTAAATAGACTTGAGACGAGCTAGTTCTAAAAGTGACCGATTGATGGCGCTGGCTGGATATGCACCAGTTACCATAGCAACCGATAGTTAGAACAGAGATAATAGATGGCGCTGGCTGGATATGCACCAGTTACCATAGCAACCGATAGTTAGAACAGAGATAATGGATGGCGCTGGCTGGATAGACTTGAGACGAGACCAGGTAGCACCGGTTACCAAAGCAACCGATAGATGGCGCTGGCTTGAGACGAGCTAGTTCCAAAAGTGACCGAAAGATGGCGCTGGCTCTAGATCGCGCGTTTCTTAAACGAGGTGGAGCTGCTGGTCATGAAGGCGCTAGCGGACGACCTGATCAAGGGACACATCGACCAGGTGAGTAGCAACACCGGTTACCATAGCAACCGACAGGTGGCGGATGGCTGGAGACGAACTAGTTCCAAAAGTGACCGAAAGATGGCGCTGGTCCCCTTAGACGAGGTGGAGCTGCTGGCCGACGACCTGATCAAGGGGCACATCGACCAGGTAAGGTTACCATAGCAACCGATACTTAGAGACAGAGATAGTTCCAAAAGTGGCCGATAGATGGCGCTGGTTAGATAGACTTGAGACGAGCTAGTTCCGAAGGTGACCGACAGGTGGCGCTGGCTATATGGACTTGAGACGAACTAGTTCCAAAAGTGACCGACCGGTGCAGCTCGGCTTTTTGCTATTATATTTATGTATACCACTATTATTTGATATCAGTGTTAAGTACTTGTTAATCTACAAGGCTACTCCAAGCCATCATCGTAAGTCAGTTAGGAAAAAAAAATGTTTATTTTAAATAATAGCTTACAACACTAAGTTTAAAGCTTGTATTGCAGAATCCGGACAACAATTGATAGTGATCAACAATTGCTGAACGGACATAGTCCAGCCATAATTATAATGCTAAGATTATATTGTTAACAAACGGTAATTAAAACTTATGACAGGGTAGAACTTAAAATTTATGAGAATATAAAATTTATATTTATGATTTTTAAGCTATTGCATAGCTTTTATCGCGGGCTTCGAGCGCGGCGATTGAACCAAGAAATTCCGTAACGAAAAATACCTCACAATCGTCTAACGCCGTTTCAGTTCGGTAGACTTCGGCACGGTGTTTGTGTGCGTGCGGTTAGACGTATTGTACGACTCTACGAAACTCGCACGAATCGAGACGAGCTGCTCCGAAATCGGACGATGCTATGCAATAGCTATACCGCGGCGGTCCCCGAGTGCCACACGTCTTTTTTTTTATTTATGAAAAGCAATAAATGTCTTCAGGTGAGCGAGACGGTGTCGATCCGCTGGGTGCGCCCGCGCGCGCTGCCGCGAGCTGGCGCGGCCGCGCTGGCGCGTCGCCTCGGCGCGTGGTGCAGCGCCGTGCGCGCCGCCGCGGACCTGCTGCAGCGCGGCGCGCCCGACCTGCTCACCGCATGACCGGTGAGGATATACCGCACTTATACAATAGTAAAGTGCCGGGGAGTGACCCTTGAGGAACCACAAATAGTGTACTTAGATAATAGTAAAGTGCAAAGAAGTGATCCTTGAGGAACCCCGAAATGGTACTATACTTAAAGAACAGTAATGGACTGAGGAGCGATCCTTGAGGAACCACAAATAGTATACTTATAGAATAGTAATGAGCCGGAGAATGACACTCGAAGAACCACTATCACAGTCACACAAACTGCTCACTGCGTAACCGGTGAGGCGTGAAAGTAGTATATTTATAGTTGAGTAAAGGTCCGACATGTGATCCTTGTGGAACCCAGTCACCTGCTCATAATGTGACCGGCGAGACACGACAGTAGTATACTTAAGGAGTAGTAAAGGGCCGAGGAGTGATCCTTGTGGAACCCTCAAGTGTAGATACTAAAGTAAGGCTTCCGACTGATTGCAGCCATGGCGGCCGATCTCAATTGAGATCGGCCGAGTACGCAGAACATATAGTGCACAAGTGTGCACACAGACACGAGTGCACTCTCTATTCCCTTACATTTTACCTTCTCATAATTCGGTGAGACAGCAATCCGACATGACCGATGAGAGCTAGCTATCACGGTTTATGTGATACAGCTTGGAGACAGACGGACGGACGGCGGAGGCTTAGTTAAAGGGTACCATTTTTAGGTACGGAACCCTAATAATTAATATTCTTTTTTATTTTTCTTTCCAGGGTCAATAAATACCGGAAACAGAGTTGCGGATGTGAAACTGTTTGAAATTGAAGCGATGAGCGTGTGAATGAAGATATAGCTACTCTATGAATGTTTCTTGAAATAAATTACATTTACTTACCCAATTAGATGGATTTTTTTTATATAATACTTTTACTTTAAAAAGCGTTAGCCGAGTGGTCGTTGCTTGCCATGCGAGTGGGCGCCAGTTCAAACCCTACCACGTACAACAGTGTTTTTCAAAGTTTAAATTCATATGTACGATTATTCGACAGCTCATCGCATTAGCAAGTTGAAGTGGCAGTGGGCTGGCCACATCAGCCGTAGAACCGACAATCGCTGGGGTAGACGAGTTCTGGAGTGGATACCGCGTCTCGGCAAACGTAGTGTAGGACGCCCGCAGGCCAGGTGGTGTGACGATCTGCGCAGGACGGCTGGTAGGAGCTGGATGCGAGTGGCCGAGGAGAGAGAGAAGTGGCGTGCATTTGGAGAGGCCTATGTCCAGCAGTGGACAAGTATGGGCTGATGATGATGATGATGATGACGATTATTCGACGCTTTAACGATGTTGAGGTGACTGAGAGTTATTCTTAAAAATGACACTTGAAACCTCGAGTAGAGTAGTAGTGTAAGTAGAAAGTTAAAAATTTACACAAATATCGGGAAGATAGAGTATTATTTTCTTTTTTTTTTTATATATTAAGCTAACAAGATGACCTCACTCCACCTGATGGTAAGCGGTAGTGAGATCCAAATATAAGTTCTACAGGCACAATAGACCATATTGGTATCCGTCAGAATGGCGGACGTATGACTAATGACTTCCAAATAAATCACAAGAAAAGAGGAGACCGCTGCTGCGGCAACAACGAGACAAGGCGTAGAGTCTCGCATTGGTATTGAGCTGAGCAGTAGATAAGAGTCGTAGGCGATCTCAAAGGGGACAAACAGGTATAACCCTTCCTACCCACCCATTATAAAACTTACTTTCCTTCATAATTTTTTTGGAACGCCAGCTCTGAAAATACTACACGCCGATCCAAATCAATCTATTCGAGTACCTACCTACATTAAGTTCCAAAAAATTTATGGCAGTAGAACAACGTAGTGATGTAATGTACCCAAATCTGCTTGATCTCAACTTGGAAATATAGAGTAACATATATAAGGCGTCCGACCGATTTCCGCTATGGCGACCGATCTCAATTGAGATCAGCCAAGTGCGCAGGACATTTATAGTGCACAAGTATGCGCGCAAACACTAGTGCACTCTCTGTTTCCTAATTCTCATAGTTCGGTGAGACGGCAATCCGACATGACCGATGAGAGATCGGGCGCAGGACCACCGGCTTAACGTGCTTTCCGAGCAACCGCCAACTTCCTAACTTCGGGCTGAGTAATTTCTTTACAGAAAAACTCACACAAATTTTGCCCGACCCCGGACTCGAACCGGGGACCTCTTGGTCCTTACGCAGCGCTTGCTACCAATAGACCAACGAGTAGAGTAGTAGGTAGGAAGGTGGAAATACACCACCAAAGAATACAGACGATCAAATCCCTGTTTATGGCTGCGTACTTTATTTTATACACTTTTTTTTTACAAAAGAAACGGGCAACCAGCCACCATGTCTAAATTTGATTTGAATTTTCCCGCCGCCCTGCCATGATTGTAATTAAATCTGACGTACAAAATAATTATGTTGCCAGAAGTAGAAAATAAATATGGTAATCGATTTTGATTTCTCGATAATACAATGAGTATTTTAGTTCACAATCTGAGTAATGATTCAAACTCATATTTAAAAACCACTTCATACATTTTAAAAATGTGTTAATACTGAATCGATTTTTTTGTATCTTAAAGATTCAAATGAGATTCCAATCAGAAAGTCTAATTTTGGCATTAGATTTTACCCTTCTTTATGGGGAGTTTTTTAATAATTCGCAAACATAGATTTATAATAATTATGAATTCGATGGTATAAAAAACTAAGTGCTTGACGTTATGTATATTTCTGAATAATAGACGTCATAATTATTGTAGGCAGTAAAAATACATCCATTTTGATAAAAAATCTAAATTTTAATATTTAAAAAAAATCTTTCGATTCAGAAGTGACTTGCTTTAGCACTTGACTTACAGATTAATATCTATAAACAAATTTATGATTATCACGTAAATATCTGTCCAGAGTGGGAATCGAATCGAATCGAGCTGCGCGCGCAACTTCTCGGCGCGAACACGTAAAACTTTAGTTCTCGCAGTTTATTACACATTAAAAATAGAAAAAGTGAATATCATGTGATGGAAAATACAACAAATTAAAGTACAAGAGAGGACCTTTGCAGTGAGCATTACACCAAATTGTAATACAACCTGGCTCGTGAGTAATCTTATAAAGCATCTTTCAAACTTCTAAAAACGGCCGCCATAACTGACCTACCTCAACTCAGCGCGTGGTCACGAACGCTCCACAGCGTAATAAGCGCTTAAGAGTGACTGAAGGCTATTAGACGCTTCATACGCAAAGCGCTGAAAGCGCTTTATAGCAAGCGGTCGCTACAAAATGAGCGGTCACGAACGCTCCACAGCGTAATAAGCGCTTAAGAGTGACTGAAGGCTATTAGACGCTTCATACGCGAAGCGCTGAAAGCGCTTTATAGCAAGCGGTCGCTACTAAATGAGCGGATATGAGCGTTTTAAAGCAAGTGGAATAAAATTAATTAAACGCTTTATTATTAATAAAACAGTTGATATTGATTGATAAGAATTACTAAAAAATTAATTAAACTTCTTAAATATAAATTAAATGGTAAGAAAGTGAACAGCTTGGTTTTTTGTTGAAATTCAAAGTTAGAGATGGCGCTAACTTGCGAAAAATGCAAAGAACATATAAAAAATCGACATCGCCTAAAATGCAACAGCTGTGGATGCGATTACCACGTAGAATGCACTATTGTATCTGATAAACGATTTTACCTTATGACAGCTGAGAACAAAAGAAATTGGAAATGTACGAGTTGTTATGAAAATAGAGCAACATGCGAAAACATTCAAACCCCATGCAGTTATGTCACCCTTAGACAAAAATACAAAATAAATATACCTACAGATAATTCGTTTGAGTCATTAACAGACGATGAATCCTTCACATCCCCTAACAGAGAAAATAAATTACACAGAAGCTACCCAGATATTACTACAGAAGAAATAAAAAACAAATTATTAAACTTGGAAGAAAAATTATTAGCAGCAGAAATTAAGATTGACAACCTAAATAAAGAAAATAATACGTTAAAAAAGAAACTAATTGATTATGAAAGAAAACATGGCACACTGACTGAAATATGTAAAACAAAGCTAAAGAAATCTTCTATTCAAAGACCCAACACCAACCTCAATAAAACCAAGCTAGATTTCTCACAAGACAAATGTGACAGCCCCCAGCCACAAGGCGAAGTTAAAAACTTAGAAGAAACTGAAGTAACCAATATAAATAACGACGTCTGCTTGAAACTATCCCACGGACATATTGAAAATGCCATGTTATCTGAAAGTAACCCTTTAGAAACACAAGAACAGATCAATAGTATCAGCCAAATACATATATTAGCAGATGAACAAGGTAAAAGAATATGTAAACAGCTTACTAAAACACTAGGTAATCAATTCAGGATATTTAGCGAAATCAAACCAGGTGCAACCACAGACCATTTACTAGAAGGCATACAGTACAAATGTTCACATTTTGGCAAGTCTGACTATATCCTCCTGTTGACTGGAAAAAATGATGACTGCATTATGAAATTCAATTCGTACTTATTCTACCACCTCAACCAATTACAGAACACGAATGTGATAATATGTGAATCTCGAGGCAACCAATTATTCAAGACAAAGAAAATTAACGGCGCTATGGCATCGCTCAGCAAAGTCTTACCGAATGTTAATTACATAGATCTACGTTATTCCTACTTGGGTCTACCACGTAACAACCTCAAGCATATCTGTCAAAATGTTACACAGGAAATACTGAGAATAGAATATAAATGTAAAATAAAAAACTACCAAACGAAAGAGATGCAAAAAAATATTCAAATGATAACACAAATAAAAAACAAGAAGCCTGTAATAAACCAACACGGACAGCAAGAAGCAAACTCAGCTTATGAAAATACACAAAACGATATAACGTTTTTTCGTCCATAATGTACAGATACTTTATCAAAATATACAAGGAATAAGCAATAAAATAGATCAACTAGAACAGTTATTGCATGAAACACATTATGATGTTATTTGTATGTCGGAAACATTTCTCAATAGAAACAAAATAAATTCGGTTTCTATAAATGGATACAACATAGCAGCAAGTTACTGCAGAGAGAAGCGTTCAAGAGGAGGAGTGGCGATATACGTTAAGGAGTACATTGAGTATATAGAACGGTCAGATATTTCAGATTTATCTGTTGAATTTGTTATTGAATATTGTGCTATTGAAATAACTAGTTTAAATATGCTAATATTATCCGTGTATTGGAATGATCGTGATCAGAATATATTTTTAGATTCATTTAAAAATTTATTACAAATTTTAAAAAAAGAAAATCAAAAAAATATAATCATAGGCGGTGATTTTAACATAGATATGTCTAGTAAACAAAAACTTTCTTCAGAATTCAATAATATACTCTTAACTTACAACTTTATTCAACAAGTAAAATCTCCAACTAGAATTTGTAAAACCACGTCCTCCTGTATAGACCTAGTCTATACAAATTTTAGTCGTACACAAACCGAGGTTTGTGAATTAGGTCTTTCTGATCATCACGGGGTCGCGGTGACAATAGATACTGACAGTTTAATTAAAACACGTAACCCACACTTCATGACTAAGAGATTTTTCACTAACACTCAAATATATAGTTTTCGCCAAGAACTTAGTCAAATAAATTGGTTACAGCTATTTCAAACAGACAATTGTATAAACAAAAATTATAAAATATTCCATGACAATATACGATTATTATTGAACAAGTACTTTCCGAATAAACTTATAAAAATTAAATCTAGCAAAGTTAACCCTAAACCTAAGTGGCTGACACGGGGACTAAAACAGTCATGTAAACATAAACGAATCTTACGAATATTAATTAATCACTCAAATAGTGGAGTCATTAAGTCATATTATAGAAATTATAGAAAAATATTAAAAAAGTTAGTTATTCAATCTAAAAGATATGTTTACATAAAGGAAATGGCTAATTCTACAAATAAAACTAAAACAATGTGGCAAATTATAAAATCTAAGACTAATAAAAACAACAAAAAATCACATCAGAACATAAAACTCGATTTGGCGAATGAGAAAATAGAATGTCCGTTAAAAGTAGCTAACTACTTTAATAATTTCTTCACATCGATAGGAACATCTGGAGTGAAAATTGATAAAAATACACCACACACACGCAATACAGTGGAAAGAAGTTTGTTTCTCAGACCGGTGGATGAGAATGAAATAAAATCTATACTTTCGAACCTAAAAAGTAAATATACCGCAGGCACAGACGACTTACCCCCAATCCTACTTAAAAGATGTGCTACTGAATTAATGTTGCCACTAAAAATATTAATCAATGAATCTTTTGAAGAAGGTGTTTTTCCTGATTTATTAAAAAATACAATAGTTATTCCAGTACATAAAAAAGGGAATAAAAGTAATCCAAATCATTACCGACCTATAGCTTTACTTCCCTCAGTCTCTAAAATATTTGAACGTGCAATGGCAAACCGTATAGTTTCCTTTTTAGAGAAGTATAAAATACTTAACGATAGCCAATATGGGTTTAGGAGAAACAAATCAACATGTTTAGCCGTGTATGACTATATACAAGAAATATGCAATTATTTTAACGAGGGTAAATATGGTGTAGGTATACTGCTTGACATGACTAAAGCGTTTGACCGAGTAAGACATGAAACGCTTCTCAGTAAACTGGATGGTTGTGGGATAAGGGGTAATGCGCATAGGTGGCTTGCCTCCTACTTGAAAAACAGAATTCAACAAGTGAGAATTAATTTTCTAGACCCAAAAACAAATAAATTAGAACAAATCAGATCAGAGCAAACTATTACTAACAGTTCTATACCACAAGGTAGTGTAATAGGATGTCTATTGTTTATTATTTACATAAATGACTTGCCCAATGTAATAAATACTAAATGTGTACTCTTTGCTGATGATGTTTCCATCTTGTGTAAATATGATAATACACTACAATGTCAAAATGAGTTGGAGTTAACTTTCAATAGTATATCAGAATGGCTAATCAATCATAACTTAATAATCAACTGCACCAAAACTAAATTAATGGAATTCCGACCACACCAAAAGGCTTCATTAGATGTACAACTAAAAACTAATAACACCCGGCTAGATAAAGTCAACTCCTACTCTTTACTAGGGATAGAGGTCGATAATCATTTAAACTGGAAAAACCACACTGAAAAACTAAAATCTAAGCTAAGTCGGTTCACCTATGCACTTTTTGAATTAAAACTCAACACTGATACAAATACAGCGATAACAGCATACTATGCATATGCCTACTCATGGTTAAGTTACGGTATCATTCTATGGGGAAATAGCACTAATGTTAATGATATCTTCATATTACAGAAAAAATGTATCAGAATTATTATGAACATAAGCGTACCGGAATCATGCAAGCCTCATTTTATTAAATTGAAAATAATGAGCCTCACTTGTATATATATTTATGAAATATGTAAGTTTGTTAGAAAAAATTCAAATTTATTCGATAATTTTTTAAGTCATAGCCAGCATACTCGCAGAAATATTAATAAAAACAAAATTAAAGTTCCCTATAGTCGTTTAGAAATATATAGATCTAGTCCTTATTGCTCTGCCATAAAAATTCACAATAAACTTCCATTAGAATTACGATTAGAATGTGATTTAAACATTTTCTTAAGAAAATTGAAATTGTTATTAATTAATAAGTGTTACTATGATCTCAATGAATATTTTAGTGATAAGTTTATTAAGTAAATTATAATTAGATATTTAATATTATATAATAATAATAAATACAAGAATTTGTTGGTTGTTCACTCTAAAAATACATAAATGTATAATAATAATTTCTATGTAATAATTAGTTATAATAAATTATAGATATTTAATATTGTATGATAATTAATGTAAGAATTTGTTGGTTATTCACTATAAAAATACATATATAATAATAATTTTTATGTAATAATTAGTTATAATAAAATGTAACTCAAATTGCTACGCCTAAAGGGGCACCATGATGTACTTAACTCTAATTTTACCACCTGTAACCCATCATGATAAGCAATAAATGATTTGAATTTGAATTTGAATTTGAATTCTTTAATTTTGGCATAAGAGACAGGGACACTATCCAATACACCATCGAGCTAGTAAAAAAATCGAGCAATTAGTTATTATCTATCGGTTTGACTATATATTTAACTTTCTACGTGCCAAAGCAACGTAAGTTTCACATTTATTTTTCCCACAATTCAGATTTAAAACAAAAGTATGGGTGAATGTCAAAGATTGCGCTGGCAACACCACACCGCACGCTGTTCGCAAATGGCGCCCGCGTGACGGATGATCGCGTGCCGTCAAAATGCACTCGCGATGTTAAAAACATACAATTTACTCTTTATTTGTTGTCAAACGCATCAAAAACACACTGGAAACTGGTAAGATTCATTTTTACTAAGCTACAATAAGACCTCATTACGTAACTCGCTTGTTTTTGTTAAGGCCCCAACATGATAGACTGTCTCGCTCTTTTGTTATGATTTGCCCCTGTCATTATTTACAATCGGCGACGTATATGCATCTCTTTCTATTCCACAGTTTTCTTGCAATAGGTTTTTCATTTTTAAGTGCCCGAGCGAATGAGACCAACGGAGGAAAACGGGGCCCCTTGTGGAAAAATATGAACAATTTTGTGCTCTTAAAAATTATTGATTTTTCATCGTTAAAAAACATAGTCGCCCGCCGGGGTATAATTGCATACGTGATGTGCCGTTCCGAGGTCTTGCAAGTGAGTATAGTTGTGTGTGAGTTTTTCCCGTCGAATTAGTGATTTCAAGTGACATTTTTCAGCTCTTCCCAAGCGCAGTGGTCTGCCTTTTTCCTGGCGACCATAGCGTTAATTGTTTAAATATTGATTTTTACTGTGCGTGTGTGTGAGTCAGTTCTGAGAATGTTTATAACATTAGTTGGGGCCTTATACTATTTTGGGAACGACCAAATGTTGGCTTTAATCCTCATGTAGTACCATTTCAGTCCACCGAGGTACTTGTAATGTAAATGTGTGATTTTGTTTGGTTTCCCGTAGTGATATTTTGGTGCAGTTTTTTCGGGTGAGTTTTTGGCTTACGTTTTATGCTTTATCGGTCAAATTGTCGGCGTGAAATCTGATAAGATTAAATTTCGGTGTGGTGTGTTAGAGTCTTGTATCATTTTGTAACTTTTGATTTTTTTCGTGGAACCTTCTAACGAATCTCTAATACATATTTTGAAGTGCGCCTTATCATTTTGTCCTCGTTTTCCGTAGGTAACTAGGTATTTTTAAACGTTTTGAATTTTAATCAGTGTTATTTCTTTTGTAGTGTACACTTTTCATGTGTTTTTATCTACTAATTACCTAGAAGTTTGTTTATACCTACGTTTTTTTTAGTGTGGAACTATTTTTACCTTTTGGTATTACCTGATTAACCTATCAGTCGATTAATTTGAAGTCTCTTACTCATTCGCAAATTTCTCAGAAAAAGAAATGTAATACATAGTCTAATGTTAGATTAAGTATATTATTTTTCGTATAATACCTATACGTCTAGTATAGTTTTTTTATAAGTTACGATTTACTGTACCTCTCCCAATTTGATGTCTGTACCTAAATTCTTAGAAACATCGACATCAAACATCTTTTTATTAACTCCAGGAAGCTGTAAGTTCCTTGAAACTACTGTTACTAATTACGATTTCAAGTAAAATTCTTGGCCCTATTGATAGGTTCAACTGTACCTTTACTTACTGTGGTTAATTCTAATCGTTTCTTCAATCCGTACTTAGTTGCTACTCTTTAATATGTCTATGATATACAAAACAACTCCCGACAAATCATCTAAGATACAAATGCATGCATACAATGCAATATATCATCGGTCTGTCCAAATCACTGTTGTATGTCATCGACATACAGGGCTAAATGAGGCTTGTCAATCTCCTTTTCCAGTCCCTGAGTCATTCCTCATAAAAACCTGAGTCCAGATGTGTGTTTTTTCGATTTTATCGAACACTAGTGACCTGCACTCGCTTCGCTTCGGATTTTTTTTTACACTTCGTTATTTAAGTATGGATTCCCATTTTTTTTAAATGAATTATAACTTATTATGTCACTCAAGAAAAATGTACTTTCCAACAATATATTCAAATCTGTTCTGTAGTTTCGGAGACTATTCAATAAAACAAACAAAAACCATTCCTGTTTATAATATTGTAAGATATTTTGTCCTGGCCAGGTCTGGTGTTTCAAGATCCAAAATCAAGTATACACACGGTCCACATAAAAAGTTTTTTTTACAAAAAGGCCCCATTAAAAAGGTTTTTGTGTCTGGTCCATTAAAAGTGTTTACATTGCGCTCAGAACGCACGCAAGGCTCGTGATTGGTCCATCAGCCAAATGCAAATTGCTGTTATCACACAGACCTTGAGTGCAGTCTTGGGACCAGCGGCTCTCAAAAGTATATCGTCAAGGTATTATATAAGTAAGAAGCCATCGTTTCGTGTCACGATCAAGTTTACAGGCATCCTATATTATGTGTCACATGTCAAATATACGCGTGTTGTACCCGATAAAATAGTTTATCGATATATGTGGTCCTCACGCTAAAAGTACATGTATAACAAACATAAATATCTAATTAGATACATTGAAAAAAACATCATTAAACATCTGTCATATTATGTGTGCTGTTCTAAGTGAGTTCAAATCAGTCCAATCAAGTTATCATAACTTAGTGCAGCATAAAGAAAAGAAGGTCATAGACGATTGAAGACTTAAAAGAGTACAGGAATAATAAATCCTCTTACTATTCATTGAAAAGCACAATAAACCATCAGTCATTTGTGCGAGGCAAAGAACTATTATTTTAACGCCTCATATCAACCATGGTTAATCAATTGATGGAAGAGTGAAAGCAATATGATGTCCTCTTGATCAGCCCATTTTAACGGGCCCAGCCCATGGGTGGGCAGATACGGAGTAGCTAGAGCATACCTAAGGCGATAAGGCATTTGTGAACCACCCTGAACCAAATCAAAATGATACTACTAAAATAAAGCCGATATGAGTATTATTTTAAACTAAGAAGCCACTGACAGAAAGTCGAATTTAAAGGCCTGTCTCAGAAACTGTATAGAACACAGTTGATATATTTTTAATATCCCAAATCAACATGGGATTCATATGACGCTATAAACTGACTACGCATTAAGACCTTGGCGAACTCACTCTTGGACCCTACTCGGAAGTTTTTAAATAGACGTTATTGAACACCTTGGCAGTAATATAGTGCTTAATTCAAGTGTCTTGTGTCTACCGACGGCCCATATAGCGATACAGAGACGCTTATGCAATAAATATTGGCCATACATGTATCATCTGAGCTGTGGTTGTGAAGATAAAGGGTGAATATAGAGTGTCTTGGAATTCTCGCGGTATTTTAATTTGGTGGCAGAATTCGGCTGTTAATTTGATGGTGTTCATTTTGAAATTAAGAACATACTTCTGTGTTACGACAGTTAAATCGATAAAGGACGTGATTTTAGTATGAATCGTCCATCTAAACAAAGTCTCACACTAAATAAATGGTATAAATCATTTCGTGGATATTTGTAACAAATCTATTATTAAACTCGTATTTAAACAAAAGTTCCATCACTATCCAGATAAATCTGAGTGGCTAGAGTCACGATTAATAATAGTTTGAATTCCCTATATGATCAAAATATGAAATGATATGAAGACAATCAAACATCAACAAATCAATAAGACAAACATTGCGTCCTACATACGTTACGCTTTACTTACACGTTTCGATACAAATGAGATACGTGTTGTTTATCTGAAAGTCTTTTACCGTTCGAAGTAACAAATACTAGACAATGCAACCTTCAAAATCACAGATCACTCAGAATAGGACGTTACACGGCGTATTGTTCTCAAACCGAAGATATCAATTAAAAAGACACAATGACATCAGTTGGCTATTGTGGAAACCGGAATACAAGCGGCTAACACTTTGGACATGGTTTTGAGTAGATAATAATGTTCTCTACCTATTTTTGGGATTAATGATAGCGGCGGTAGTCCGTAAACCCTCTATCTAGACTTCCCGTTGCGATTTTTTCATTGGATTTGGACATTAGTCAATTATCGGGGAGAGAGATCCCTCTGCTCTCTAAAAAACTTGCTAATTTATTTGCCATTTGATCTAGAATCTGTTTAAATATCATGGTGCATTATGTCAAGATTGCCTTAGGCCAATCAGAATCAGTCGTATAGCCACTGATTAACCATCTTTCGTCGTTCCGTGACCACGAGCCCTGTTAAAAGCTCGAAACGTTAGGTATCTGAATACATATTTCGTTCAGAATCGTCATGTAGAACAGAATAGAATAATTGTTTATTTGGTACAGATATCTTAAAATATGGTAACAATATATGAAATCTTAATATAATTGAATCCATTATTAGCATCCACTTTTTGCGACAAAGAAAAGACACCAATTATTGTTCTAATAATTGCTGTAAATGTTAATAGTAAGAAACACACAGGAATAGCTCAATAAAACAGTGTGATAGTGAAACATCCACCTGAAACGTTCGCGGAACCGCGCTGTGGCCTCAAATCTCCAGTTATTTATACTGTAGACCCCCGCTTCGGCTATTCCCGGAGCGCCCCTAGGGTCGTTGAACGCTCGCAGACAGACCTCGGTGTTTTTGCCGCGACTCCTTCGGGATTCTCACAGGGGGAGGGTATTTATATCGGCTTTTAGGGACTGGGTTTGAGGAAGTCGGTGTGTTAATGACGATTTTGTTGGTTGGTGATTGAGTGGTGATTGTTGTTACTCCGTAGAAATTTTGGAAGTTTTTATTAGTTTTGAAGGTATAAGAAGAGTTTGAAATTATGATGGGTATAATGTATCATCACAAAATCCTAGTTCAAAGGTCTATTCAGAAACACTGGCTTTACGGAACATTTGTCAGTATATCTGTTGTTAGTCTATACTAATATTATAAAGAGGAAAGATTTGTATTTTTGTATTTTTGTATTTTTGTATGTTTGTAATGAATAAACTCAAAAACTACTGGACCGATTGCAATAATTTTTTCACCATTAGAAAGCTGCATTATTCAGAAGTTACATAGGCTATATTATACTTTTAAAAAAATTAGGGATCCTTACTAAAACTACAATAATGTAACCCAAGGTGTAAAAAATAGACCTGAAAAATTCCTTACGTCGCCTACGCTGCGAAAACTATTGAAGATAGAACAAAACCATTTACTATGACTTTGCAGAACTCATCATTATCTACAAAAAGTGTCGCGACAGCATATGTCTAAATATTATAGTTATGTCACAGCAAGCGGTTTTTTATTCTAAAAATTTTTTTTATATACCGCCGCTTGAAAGGGCTCTTTATTTGTACCTTGGTATTAATCCTTATCAAAATAAATTACTTTATATTCAAGACGGCTTCAATACCTTTTTATTACTTTTTGAATTATTCAATTCGGACATTTAATTCGGAAGATATCACGAGTTTAAAAATGCAAGTATTAGAAAAAAGTCGCGTGGTTGCCGCCACCGCGCTCAGCTAGCCAGCATGCGATGTAGGCTCCATGTAAGCGGCACTGGGGTACGGGGGAGTGAATGTAATATGTAATATAATAAATATAATAATCTATACTAATATTATAAAGAGGAAAGGTTTGATTTTTTGTTTGTTTGTTTGTTTCGAATAGGCTCCGAAACTACTGCACCGATTTGAAAAAATCTTTCACTGTTGGAAAGCTACACTATCCCTGAGTGTCTGGAGTAACTAAGACTACTTTTAAGTTAAAAAAAAATCAAAATCCTGTAGTCCATGCGAACGAAGTCGCGGGCACAGCTATATATTATATAGAGATAGAGATATACCCGAAGCGAAGCGAGGGCGGGTCGCTAGTTGTTTATAATCACGTTTTTAAAAAAGTTTTTTTTTTTCGTTTTGAAACTTATGCTATGGGTATAAGCATAACATTTTGATTGCCACTTGGCCATTTAGCAACAACAACAAAAACATAGTGCAAAACATTTGGATAAAATAATAGTTTATTTATTATTATGGCATACACAACAGGTAACAATCATAAATTAATTTGAATAAAAACATTTAAAAATTACAGATCTTGATTATGTATGACCTAAAAACGTGTACACACAGCCTGGGTAATCAATAGCGTGTACCTAAACTTATATTGAAATGTTATTAGAAACCAATGAAAATGGAAAAATATTGTGAGAAATCTACTAAAATTATGGTAATAATCAAGATTATAATGGGTCGATGGCGTATTTGGCAGTAGTACCTCTGTCAATTGCGCCAGGGTTTTACCCCAACTAAGAGCCAATATTGTGCAATGATCACATGTGTTAGTTCCGTGTTTACATACATAATATCATGCCTTTTTCCCAGAGGGTAGTGATCTCTGCCACTTCCTGCCATGTGCTACGATCCTGGCACACCACTTACTCCATTTTGGTCCTAGAATCTGTATTAAGTGCATAATAGAATAGCTCAATTATATAAGAAATCAAATATTCAGATCAAAAATGTGTAACATTCACGTAATCTGTAAATTGTAATCTTTATTCGATAGATAGCCTACCTCCTTGGACAATTATTGTTAAGAAAATATTGTTATTATATTGTTTTTCAAATTTGAAATTAATATGTACCATCATTCAACGCTTTAACGGTGAAGGAAAACATCGTGAGGAAACCAGCACACCTGAGAAATTTTTCAACGGTGTGTGAAGCCATGTCAGAGGCCTACGGGCGGTTTAAAAACTCTGACACCAGGTTGTTCATCAACCATACGATAAGAAGAAGAAGAGGACAATGTAGTCGTGACTATATGTATTATTGCCAATAAAAATACACTGTTTTACCAATCCCGTAAACGTATGATGAATTGTTTACTACATTACGTCATGCCTGTGATAATATTGCTTGTCAATCGCACCGATCATTTCAACAGTTGTCAAAGTAAGCATCTCATTTTGGCATGTAAACAGACGATGACGTATGATTTTTGTGAATGAATTATACTTCTGTGGTTAGTAGTTTCCGGTTTAGAATAAAAATAAAAGAAATACAAACGAAGACAGATGTTAATAGGTAAAATGTTGGTATCTTAAGTGAGAACTTGGATATCGAACTCAAGACTTTAGGTCCAGTAGCGCTACCATGAGTTTAAAAGTGACGGACTCGATATCGCCTACGTAAATATGTAAACCTTGTACAGCGCCCCTGGTGGTTACGCTAAGAACTAAAATCGGTCGTATGAAAAAAACAACTCGATACGTACGTAAGTTTTCGATAGCCAACTCATGGTACCGCTACTGGATACTTATCTTTATATCTGCGTTATCGAGTTAGTCAAATGAATACGTTCAAAATTTTCTATATCTAGATCCTGGCCACAAGCTGACTCGCCTCCTTTTGCTTTATTATCGTACTTGCGATCAATAAACTATTTTGTTCTACTGAATACTCATCTATATTTTTTGATAGTGTTGTAATTATTATCTATACTAATCTATACTAATATTATAAAGAGGAAAGATTTGTATTTTTGTATTTTTGTATGTTTGTAATGAATAAACTCAAAAACTACTGGACCGATTGCAATAATTTTTTCATCATTAGAAAGCTGCATTATTCAGAAGTTACATAGGCTATATAATATCACGCTAGGTCCTATAGTTGTGGAGCAGTAACCGAAAATGTTTCAAAAACGGGGGAAAGTATCGTTTCTGAGGCCTTCCGTGGCGTGCGCTGAGCGTATAGTTAAAGTTATACAAAAATGCTCTATGGATGAATTGTTCATTTTAACATTATCTTTAAAAAAGTCCACGAGAGCATATGTCTACCTTTTATAGTTTACCCATAATAATCGTTTTAATGATTTAGATGTTTGCTCCAAAGTAATCTTCTATATTAAAATTTTTGTCAAGGGGTACGGTAGACTCGATTAAAACCTTACATGAATAATAAAACATAAAAAAATAATGATTTCGAGTCGACAACATATATCCGCAAATTTCGGATTGTCGAGTATTTTGTTAAATTCAAAATGTGTTGACAGACGAATCACAGTCACCATCTTGCCGGAATTATTGAGTGAATATTGTGTCAAAACTAATTTTCTTCAGTCATTGACGTTTCGCGGAAACATTGTTTTTGACACATTTTTTATGATATACTCTTTCAGGGCGATAACAGATACTGATGAAGAATAGATAATATAATTTTATAAGGACCTTTGCCAAATTCTAGGATTGACTGACCTATCGACGCACAGCCTAAACGGCTAAACGTAGGCACTTGAAATTTGGACCGGACGTAGCTTAGGTACCATAGAGGTGCACTAAGAAAGGAATTCTCAAAATTCTCACGGGAACGGGAATAATCGGGAAAATCCTTTTGTATGAAAAATCTAAACCGCTGAAGTTAGATGCTGTAAATTTGACATGCAGGTACCATAATAAACTTAAAGCTTAGGTGAAACAGGATATTGAAAAATTCTTACAGGAACGAGAGTTAGCAGGATAAACTTTTATATGTTAAATCCTGTAGTCCACGCGAACGAAGTCGCGGGCACAGCTATGTTCGATATATTTACGCGAGTGCAACCCGTGAAAGTAGTTATATTTTCCACATGTTTGATAAAATACATACGCATACTTTCAAACACTAAATTCTCAATTGTGCGTCAACAAAACGCTCTAAACCAGACAGACCCCCGCATGGTTTATTTCGGGGGCGCCCTTGGGGTCACTGCCCTCTCCCCCAGACCTCGGCTGACGGCTTATCTATCTGATATCGTTCCCTCCTCACGTTACCTATAGGATAATTAGGGCTTTTCGCCCTTATTGATTGGAGGACCATTTTATGGGAAATCAGGACTATGACATATTGGTTATTAGTATATCGTCCATATCATTTTATGTCCTACATTGGGTTTGCGACGAATGGGCCATATTTCCAAGATCGTAACACTTTGATTCTCCACGACTACTCTGGTGGGTATGTACGGAGTGAGAAGAATTTTCTGATGACCTCATAGTACGAACATGGCGTAAGATTTTAGACTTTCGCGTTCCATTACACTAAATATTAGTCTTTATGGGTCTTCACGCGATACTAGGAGTAGCAAATACACAGCTACTTACTGCCCGACGTTTCGACTGGGTTACGCCAATCGTGGTCGCGAGCGAACTGTTGAAACGTCTGGCAATAGCTGGGTACTTGCTACTCCTAATATCGCGTGAAGACCCATAAAGACTAATATTTAACGAACATGACGGTCATCACCTCTGAAAAATCAGTCAATAGAGCAGTAAGATTAAGTGCGCAAACACGGGTGCACTCACACAGAATCACTGCCTTTACTCTTATATTCCTTTGAGAATCCTGATCTCTAAACCGACTTGACATGCTTTCCATTGCATTGGGGCTATAACACCGCCAACTCCCTGATTTTAAGTGGTCCTGAACAAATTTCCTTCTTTTCGCCTCTTTCGGGATTAGAATTCAGGATTTTGCCAAATATAGGTCTCGCCATTAAAAATAGAAATGAAATATGTTTATTTGTTGGAAATATGGTGAAAACAGGTGTTACATTTCTAAAAGTCCGCATATTTCACCATTTTTGGTATACCATTTTTATTTTAAGTACGTACAAGAGAGTAAGAAGGAGAGTAGTCAACGCAAATTAAAGAAGTTTGTTGATTGATTGCAATTTCAAAATAAAACATAGAGACGTTTACGTACAACGCCATAAAATAGCAACAATTTAGTACTGTGAATATGTATCTATGCGTTTAGACTTAGCACGACTCGACTGAATAAATTTAAATATTACACAACATCACATACATTGATCTGATCCCGTGGTAAGTAGCTTAAGCACTTGTGTTACAGATATCAGAATCAACAGTGGATACACAAATATACTTAAATATACTTAATACACACCCAGACACGGAACAAACACCGATGTTCGTCACACAAATATTTGTCCCGAGTGGGAATCGAACCCACGACTCTTGGAACTATGGGTAGTAAACCTGGGTCACTAACACACACATTTGAATAACTCAAATCTAAGGCACAGTTACATAATGATGTGTTTCATTGTTTCCTGGAGTTGGCTGTACTGTCCTGATGGCCTACCATGAGTTGGCTATCGAAAACTTACGTACGTTAAAAATCTATCGAGTTGTTTTTTTCATACGGCTGATTTAAGTTCTTCGCGTAACCACCAGCGGCGCTGTACAAATTATTCATAGACATATTCACGTAGGCGATATCGAGTGCGTAAGTTTTAAACTCATGGTAGCCACACTGGGATTTCTAATCGTTTTTCCTCAAGTGTTAGTACACCGGTTTCGGGATCCTATATAGCTGTTGAATCTCTATTGGTCCACAAAGAAAACCTGGACAACTAAAGTTTAACAAAATGTATGTTGTAATCAAGTAATTTAAAGGTTAAAAAGCGTCGATGGCCGAGTGGCTCGCATGGCAAGCAACGACCTTGCGAGAGGTCGCCAGTTCAAACCCCGCCAGGTACCAATGTGTTTTTCAAATTTGATATTCATATGTACCATCAGTCGACGCTTTAACGGTGAAGGAATACATCGTGAAGAAACCTGCACGCCTATGAAGAAATTCTAAGGTTGTGTAGTCGACCAACCCGCACTTGGCCAGCGTGGTCGACTAAGGCCTTATCGCTCTAGTTTAGGGTAGGCTCGTGCCCCAGCAGTGGGGACGTATATGGGCTGATGATGAAAGGTTAAATAAATTCTGCAATGCTTCGAATTCTGCACAGTTTAAATGAAGCTTAATTAGCTTCATTGACAATTTATTTATTTATTTAATCTGGACATACCAGTAATGGAAATAATAATACAATTTTGCACCTGGTGTAATTATAATGGTTCCGGTGAACTTAATACCAATTCTTACTACTATTTTTAACTTTTCTGTCTATATTTTTCTTTCGAAAGAACCTTCGCCTGACTGAATCAGCAAAATCGGTCCAGCTGTTCTGGAGATACAATAATTTCAGCAATCCATTATCTATACTTCTATATCTATATCTATACTAATATTATAAAGTTGAAGAGTTTGTTTGTTTGTTTGTTTGAACGCGCTAATCTCAGGAACTACTGGTTCGATTTGAAAAAATCTTTTGTGTTGTATAGACCATTTATCGAGGAAGGCTTTAGGCTATATAACATCACGCTGCGACCAATAGGAGCAAAGATACAATGGAAAATGTGTAAAAAACGGGGGGAAACGCGAACGAAGTCGCTGGCATAGCTAGTAAATCATAAATGGGAAAAGATATGTTGAAGTACACGTCAATATAATGTAATAACTAGCCAGACAGTCGATGCAGCAACACGTAGATGACTTTGCAAGGGACAAGGGAAGGGCCGTCTGTCACCATAGGGTTGCCACTTTGCAGGGTAAAAAATACGTGACACATTCAAAAATCGTAGATAACTTCTGAATTATTAGACAGACGCTTGAAGGCATTTAGGCTTTATATCAGTCAAGTAGTTTAGACTTGAATGGGGCAGATATACAGACAGATAAGTCACTTTCATATTTATTTATTTATTTATTTTGCTAGTCACACTACATAATAATACATAAAATTTATTCGTAATAACGATTCTTTTTATTCTTGATGGGAATTACGAGATCGACGAACAAAATATTGAATCGTGATTTAGCATTTTAATGACTGTTATCGTTCTTTTTGTTAATTATTGTAACAGCGTCTCTCTTGCTGGTGTCACTGAAAATCAGCGTCATGGCATTAGATTCTATGTAAAGTCATAAGTTGAGTGGCGTCCATTTCAGTGGCATTATTTTATATTTAGGTTCCTATGTATCCTTTATGTCCTGTTCACCTCAATGCTCTGAATACATTTTATTTTCTTTCTTTCTAAATGATGAAAACTTCATACTTTTATGTTATAGGGGTGAGAGCCATCCGCTCCCCCACTTAGGGGTGAGAGCAATCCGCTCCCCCGCAAGCCTGGTGATGATGACAAGGCTCCTCCAAGCCATCATCGATAGTCAGTTAGGAAAAAATAAAACTTTTATGTTAAAGCAAAAAGCTTCTACAAAATCCTATGGTAGCCCTACCTCTGAACGTTAGAGAGGACATGAAAATTGCGTCCTTCCGCTATTCACGTCCTCTGATACCCTCATATCCTGATTTGGACTTCATTTCCCAACATTTACAAGGTTCACGAGGTTTGATTTTGATTTTATGTCTGGACATATTCCAATTTTATTACTACCTTTCCTACGATTAAGTCGGCTATCTGGTAAAACATTACTTGATTTTTGTCTTTTATATTTATTTTATAGCACTTTTTCATTTAGTTTACCTTTGCAGTTGGTTAAAATAAAATTATATTTCAAATAAATATGTTCAGTAATTATCGTGAAAACGCGACACAATAGCCAATATATTATACGTATACACAATATCAATAACATTGAATATGAATCTTTTACATTGGTAGGTATATGTTTAGGTAGATTTATTTATGTATTCAATTTACAGACTAAATCTAATCGCACACAAGATAATTAGATACAAATATCTTTTCTATAAACTAACTTATGAACTCAATTTTTTTAGGGGTAGGTAAGAGTCCGCTCCCCCGCAAGTCCGGTGATGATAACGAGGCTACTCCAAGCCATCATCGCATGTCAGTTAGGGAACAATGAAAAAACTAAATTACTCAAACTTACAACACATCCTGTAATCTTCGATGACACTATCTATTAAAACAAACCAATATTTACCATCCAAATTATCAACATTTTAATGAACCTTCAAACTATAGGTATCATTTATGGTACACTTACCTACACGTAAATTGTCCCCATATAGGGTCAGACGAACCCTCTTCCTTAGATATTGATTTTTATGTTCCTAGCTTTTTGTTTGAAACTTTTGCTGGCGGGAGCTGGCAGACCTATAGCCGTCTCGCTCGCTCACGGCTAGAAGTTACTCAATTATGTTAACGAAACTTTTGCATACATATTGTATGGTGTATGCTTGGCCTGGGTTCAGTTTTGGAATCGATAACATTTTTTGGATGAGTGTGTTGGTTGCTCCTCTTTTCAGGTAACATGTGATTAAATTGTAATAACTTAAGCCTATCCTATAAGCTTAGTCACCAGTTCAAAACCCGCCACATACCACTGTGTTTTTCAAATTTAAAATTAATATGATCGATTATTCGATGCTTTACCGGTGAAGTAAAACATCGTGAGGAAACCTGCACACCTAAGAAGAAATGCTAAGGCTAGTCGACCAACCCGCACTTGGCCAGCGTGGTCGACTAAGGCCTTATCGCCCTAGTTTAGGGTAGGCCCGTGCCCCAGCAGTGGGGACGTATATGGACTGATGATGATTGGCTTAGTAATATCGTGTCGTGGAAGTTTTATTTGAATTATCTACTCTACGATACTTTTGATAAGTGGTCATAAGATCATAGTCTACTTACTATTGGAGAAAATCGGTAACTTTTCCTCCAATAGTGAATAGCCGATGTACAACGGAGTATTACGTATCTTGCAATGTTTTTGAAGAACACTAACGTGGAAAAGTCACTAATATGTTGTAGATTAGTAACGCGATAAGATTGTAAAACTAATTCATGGAACGGCTACCCTTGAAAATGAATAAGTTGGTTTGTTTGTTATATTTATATATAATTTTAAACTGTCGTGGTTACACACATTAGAAAACTGAAAGTGTCCGGGATATTTACCATGTTGTTTTGTTTTAATGAGCTCCCGATATTTTGCAAGCGCCATGATCACGGGTGGTGACTGTTCACCCGTTCAACGTTCAACAACATGGTAAATATCCCGGACACTTTCAGTTTTCTAATGTTATATTTATGTTCGTGTATGGCTCCTAGCCGCTTTCGGCTACTGCACTACAATAAAATAATTTAAAAAAAAATGTAAAAAAATCCTTCTAATATTATAAACGTGAAAGTTTGTATGTGTGGATGGATGTTTGTTACTCTTTCAAGCAAATGCTAGTGAATCGATAACCATGAAATTTGGTATGCAGGTAGCTTAAGACCCAGAATAATAAAAAGGCTACTTTTTATCCCGGAGTTCCCGCGGGAATACGGTGGCGGAAAGCTAGTACATAAATATAATATAAATAAAATAAAAGTTATTCATATTCCAATAACGACTGTAGTTCTGGGAGTAGCCATCAAAATACTGTTTTTGGTAGAAATCTTTATTTAAACCGGTTACGCCAAAAAAGAGGTTATATTTTTCTAGAGAACTTCTTAAAATCGTACTTATGATTGTTTCACGCGTTCTGCATACGGAGTGGCTGAAAGGGATTTTAGCTTTGAGAGATGTCATTATTTCTGTTTTAATTAGACGGACGAGGCATACTTACAATGTTTTTATCAGACATAATTAAATTTTATAGAATCCATACCGCGTTACCATTAGAAATAGTTCATTGCAGGGATTTACGATTTTGGTCTTATCATTCGCAATGGGAACAATAAATTACAATCGATTTAAATATTCGATTAATTTTTTGTTGTGTAAACACTATTATGACAGTTGTCACTCTAAAAACATGGCTGACTATGTTACAGCTGTTTTTGACATATCTCTAAACCACGTTTGATTGTAGTAAATAACGGTTTAACGACCTTGATTTTAAAATCATGCGGCCAAATCTTCATTTAATGAGTTTTACCAATTTTGACTTTCACACACACATGCACACACACTCACACCCAGATTCACACTCCACGTTTGATTGATTGTCTCATTTTTTTTTTTTTTATTTATAACAATTGTTATTTTTTTAACAAAATAATATTAAGGTTTTGACTTAGACCGCGTTTGTTTGTCTAACTTTATAATTTTTTTTATAACGTTTATTATTTTACAAAATAATGTTAAATTATTCTGTTTAAAATTGTTCCAGGTACTTTCACAAGACCTCCGCTTGGCACCAGTATTAACAATTCAGTCTAGTCCGTCAGTTTCTACTTAAAACGTATTGTTTGTACTTAAATATTAAAAAAAAAGAATTAAAACTAGCTTATAGAACTGTGATATTGAATTTTTTGTGGACATTTTTATATACAAAGTGCAATTTTAGCGTAGTTCATTGGCCAAAGGTTAAAATAAGGATGTTGATAAATTGAGAGAGAAAGAGAAAGAAGGAAAAAGAAGATGGCGACACCGCCGCAGCAGTTTTGTGTTCGGTGGAACTCCTATCACACTAATTTACAGGTAAAATAATGTTTTATTTTATTTATTTTTTTGTGTTAACAATACTATTCTATTGTACTAGTCGTATTTTTCTACCACAAAATGACTCAACTAAATCTACATCGAAGTAACTTCTACTCTTCCACAAAATGTTCTCCTTACAACTATTAATAGTAGGTTCTACTTAAAAATAATAGTTCTGTTCTGATCTGGAAGATTGAAACCAAATAAATCTAAGCCTAAGAATAAATAGGGCGCCAATCCCAATTGAAACCAGCCAAGTACGCAGGACATATTATAGTGCACAAGTGTGCGCGCAAACACAAGTGCACTCTCTATTTCCTTACTCTCATAATTCGTTCAGACGGCAATCCGACATAACCGATGAGAGATCGGGCGCAGGACCACCGGGTTAACGTGCTTTCCGAGGCACGGGCGTTCAACCGCCAACTTCCTAACTCCGGGATGAGTAATTTTATTTCAGAAAAACTCACACAAATTTTTGCCCGACCCCGGACTCGAACCGGGGACCTCTCGGTCCTTACGCAGCGCTTGCTACCAATAGACCAACGAGGCAGCCTAAGAATAGCTTTGATATTATTGGGTCTCCAGGCCCCTCAGACTTTCCAGGTTTAACAAAACAACTTTAACTGTACCTAATCCACCCATACCCTCATTCCAGGCAGTATTCCCCCGCCTGCTGCTCACGGAGCAGTTCGCAGACGTGACCCTGGCATGCGAGTCCCGTCAGCTGAGATGCCACAAGCTGGTGTTGTCCGCATGCTCCGCGTACTTGGAGCGGCTGCTGCTGCAGAACCCCTGCCCGCATCCCATCGTGCTGATGAGGGACATGAGGTAAGGAGTCCTAGAGCATCCGTAGCATAGTATTTCACAGCCAGGCAGTAACCTTGATGCGAGACATGAGGTAAATAGCCTTATCTACCTCTACATCAGCTGTAGCAGTTATATAGGGCTTCATGATCAAAGCCAGGGTAGTTGCTAACAGGTGCTTTTCCAGAAACTCAGTTAAACTTCGTTCATATCCTTTCTATCAATGAGGTGGGGCCCCTTGGTCACATCCATATATGTAGCTAGCAGCTGCTCTTCTAGAAACCCTAAACTAGAGGGGTATGAGGTGAGGACGGATGACCGATGGTGGAGCTACCTCCACATTATCCGTACCTGGAGCGGCTGCTGCTGCAGAACCTCTGCCCGCACCCCATCGTGCTGATGAGGGTCATGAGGTGAGGAGTCCTAGATCATCCGAAGCATACTATTTCACAGCCAGGACAGTAGCTGACCTAGTAGCAGTGGCCGAGGAGAGAGAGAAGTGGCGTGCATTTGGGGAGGCCTACATCCGATGTGGAGCAGTGGAAACGGGCTGATGATGAGATGAGGACAGTAGCTAGTCGCTGCTTTTTCAGAAACCCTGATGAGAGAAATTAGGTAGAGCATTAGCTGTAGCAATGATATGGGGCTCCAGTGTCAAAGCCAGGGCAGTAGCTAAAGGGATATGAGTGAGATGATCGATGGCGAAGCATCCTCCACATTATCCCTAGCAGTGATATGAGGATCCATGGTCACAGCCAGGTTCGTCGGTAGCAGAGCAGCTGTTCCAAATCGTGCTGATGAGGGCCATGAGGTGTTGAGTCCTAGATACATCATCATCATCGTCAGCGCTACGATCCTGGCACAACACTTTCGCTTCTTTCACATCCATCATTCTCTTCATGCATGCCCGTCAATTACGGGTAGTTTTAATTTGACCCTCTTTCAAAATTTCTTCGTAGGTGTGCAGAGTGTTGGTATATCTAAATGATGTATATTCTCCTTTGCAGGTTCAGCGAAATGCAGGCGCTAGTGGACTTCATGTATAAAGGAGAAGTGAATGTGACGCAGGAGGAGCTGCCGAGCCTGCTCAAGTCGGCTGAGGCGCTGCAGATCCGCGGTGAGACTCACTCTTATGCTCCCATTGGTTTCCATTCGTGGAGGATGTCCCACACACTGACTGAACTCAATTAAGATCGGCCGCCATGGCTGAAATCGCTTTCTGGAGTGGTTACTTTAACTTTGCCGGCCTTCGAAAACTCGCCACTCTAGGAGAGAGCTCGGCCGCTCAACAGCAGACGAAACATTTATATAATCCGTTTTTATTGACCATCTGTCAGTCAAGCAGTATATGTGTAGGTATCGAGTCGAAATTAATATGTATAATGTCCTATACTGTAGTTTTCCAAATCGACACAGTTAAAAACATTATTTTTCACCCTTCCACGGGACCCTATCTCACCCTATTACTAAGACTTAGCTATCTTTTTTTTTTTTACCCGGGGGAAATCCTCATGGATACCATAGCGCCGGGGCAACGCTGTGGTTATGCCGGACTTTTACTGGCTAAAACCTCCGGGATCTTCCTGCTCACCGCTGGTGGTAAGGGGACAGTGGTACACTGGCGCATTCTTCACTGTCTCCCTGTTCACTGTCTCCCTGAAGACTTAGCTATCTACTCAACCCGTCAGTACCCGTCAGTGGGTTGGTTCGCCAGGCAGACTCTGAAGGACTAGCTGTAGTTGAAATTTTTTTTTGTGTGTGATGTGTGACAATTATTTATACATAGATAGGAAATAAGTTAAACCAACATACCTTCCCACAGGCCTTTGCTCGTCCGAAGCAGGCGTCACCGAAGGCGCCCGCGGCGACAGCAAGGACTTTACGGTGGCGAGCGACGCGCTCGTCGCGCACGCGACAGCCGTCGCACCCGCTAACGGTAAGCGTGTTGAGCTGTTTTACAGAGCGGTACTAAGCAGGTTCAACGGCGTTATATCGGGATCGCGTTATTTCAAACAAATATCATTAACATAGCGGACATTTTTAGTTGTACACTATCGCAAAATCAAAGTAGGTCTGCCTGTTTGTCTGACGCCTTTTTACGCCAAAACTTCTGAACCGATTTAAATAAAATCTGGTATATACTCTAGTCTAATAACGGAGGAAGGATATACACTACTTTACCTTAACCCTTAGGGCTCTGGCGACTATATTGCACTCGTTAATTGTCTCGTTTGTCTATTGGTAGCAAGCGCTGCGTAAGGACCGAGAGGTCCCCGGTTCGAGTCCGGGGTCGGATAAAATTTGTACTAGTTTTTCTGTAAAATTACTCAGCCTAGAGGTAGGAAGTTGGCGGTTGCACGCCCGTGCCTCGGAAAGGACGTTAAGTCGGTGGTCTTGCGCCCGATCTCTCATCGGTCATGTCGGAATGCAGTCTCACCGAACTATGAGAGTAAGGGAACAGAGAGTGCTGAAATGAAATGAAATAATTTATTCTGCAAGTAGATTTCATGAAACTCTTTCGCATGTCAAATCGCAGGTTAATTTATTACAAATAAATAATAATAATATGTACATTGTACAAGTTACATAATTCTTGGAAAAAGCGTCGATGGCCGAGTGGTTAAGGTCGTTGCTTGCCATGCGAGAGGTCGCCAGTTCAAACCCCGCCAGGTACCAATGTGTTTTTCAAATTTGAAATTCATATGTGCCATCATTCGACGTTTTAACGGTGAAGGAAAACATCGTGAGGAAACCAGCACACCTGAGAGATTTTTCAATGGTGTGTGAAGCCATGTCAGAGGCCTACGAGCGGTTTAAACTCTGACACCAGGTTGTTTATCAACCACACGATAAGAAGAAGAATTCTTGGATGTCCAAGCGAGCAGCTCATCATGTCCATGGATTCTTATCATTCTTTTACTTTATTATAGTATCCTTTTTTCATAAACGATTTAATAAAGACTTTAAATTTATATAAAGGCAATTTCAATCATATTTTTTGGAATCATTAAACAATATTATACTTAAAACAATGAATGATATCCCAACTTTTTGAAGCCTGAGTCGTGGAATGGAAAGCTTATGTTAATTTCTGGTGTTAAAATTGTCACAAAAGTGCACTTGTCTTTGCGCGTACACTTGTGCACTATAAACGTCCGGCGCACTTGGCTGATCTCTATTGATATCATACATACATACATACATACATACATACATACATACATACATACATACATACATACATACATACATACATACATACATACATACATACATACAATCACGCCTCTTTCCCAGAGGGGTAGGCAGAGATCACTTCCAGCGATCCACTTTTCACCTCTGTGGGAAACGTGACGTGACGGGTTGTGGCCCACGTCGCCGCCATTCTGCCTTGTGCATTGTTTTAACAAGGTCATTGCGTTCCCACGAGTAGCAAGGATATATGACGGGGGAAGGAAAAGGGGAGGAAGGATACTATCGCCTCGGATGATTTGGACTGAGTCGATAGTAGCTCGAGGAGCCGGGGTCGCTTACCCGTATACCGTTCACCAACCACCGGACAGATAGTTGTAACTGGTATCCCCTGACTGATTTTTTTATTAATAATAACGTTAGTAAAGTAACACCATTCCCCCCACAGGCCCATCACCCCCCCTCCCCCAGAAGGCGCAGCACACCACCGCCCCCGCGACCAACGGACACAAGAAGCGCAAGGACGAGCCCGACGTGAAGGAGGAAACGGTGGAGGAGGACGGGCTGTACTACGGCGAGCTGGACCCCGACCAGATGGAGTACAACGAGGTACGGGGTACAAGGGGTACGCGGGGTACGGGTGGGGTACGCGGGGTACGGGGTGGGGTACGCGGGGGACGGGGTGGGGTACGCGAGGTACGGGCGGGTACGGGGTGGGGTACGCGGGGTATGGTGTAGGGAACGTGGGGTACGTGTACGGTACGGGGCAGGGCTTAACGTGCTTTCCAAGACACGGGCGTTCAACAGCCAACTTCCTAGCTCCGGGCTGAGTAATTTGTTTAAAGATAAACTCACACAAATTTTACCCGACCCCGGACTCGAACCGGGGACCTCTCGGTCCTTACGCAGCGCTTGCTACCAATAGACCAACGAGGCAGTTTCCGCTCCATATCACAGTCTACGAACCGAGTGGCCGAGGATAGAGAGAAGTGGCGTGCATTTGGAGAGGCCTATGTCCAGCAGTGGACAGGAATGGACTGATGATGATGATGATGATGATGATGATGATGATCACGGTCTTGATGACTGCAACTGGAAACTACCTCGTATTCATTCTGTATGCGCCTGATTCTTGATTCCTGATTTGTCTTACCCTCTAGGTCTTAAATGTATAGGGAGGCAAACTGAAAGTTAAGTCTCTGAGAGATCCTGATGGGAATGTGCCCTAAGTGTCTCATACATACATAAAATCACGCCTTTTGCCCAGAGGGGTAGGCAGAGATCACTTCCAGCGATCCACTTTTCACCTCTGTGGGAGACGTGACGTGACGGGTTGTGGACCACGTCGCCGCCATTCTGCCTTGTGCATTGTTCTAACAAGGCCATTGCGTTCCCACGAGTAGCAAGGATATATGACGGTGAAGTGAGATGAAGTGTCTCATCATATTGATTATACGATCTGATTGGATGATGATGATGATGGTACAGATGATAATGGAAGTATTTTTCCTGTTATTGCAGGACGAGGAACCAGGCAAACCCGGCAGTAGTCTCGGACAAACGTCAGGTGAGTTTTTATTGTAAAAAAAAAAAATTTGGTCCCTGTTTTTTTTTTGTTTAAATTTTCAATGTTTGTTTGCAATGTAACTTCTCTCTGTCACTTTTTTTTTCTGCGCTTCGGAAAGATAATGTTTATAAAAACATAAAAGACAGGACAGTATTGAGGGGAAAGATTTCAAGTGTGTATCTAGATAAAACCGGATGTTACTTAGTAAATTTAAATAAAAAAAAAATCCAATTCAAAATCGAGAGAAAACTTTTCGAAGCGTAGTTTTATTTTTTGTTCCTTCCTCAATTCGCGTATGTAAAAAAAAAATGTTTAAAATATTTTTTTTAATTAAAAAACCTTAAACGATTGGATGCGTATTTTTTTCAAGACTAAAAGTGTGTGTGCTTAGAGCGAAGACCATATTGTGAATGGACATTGTTAGGAAAGAGAAAAAAAACGTACATACGAAAAACATGAATGTCTGTAAGGTAGGCTAAGTTTGATTATATTAATTGGTATTTTAGTAGAACTTAGTTGAACCATGAATGTTAAAAAACTATTATTTTGTTTTTTTTTTACAATATTTTTTTTCATCGCAGGACTATCTTACAGACATTTGTCTTTCTCTGTTTTTTTTTCTTTTACCACCGCACTAGCATTCATGGTTCGCAAATGCATGCGCTATTTACTGCAAAACACTCTTGAGTGTTATACACTCTTGAGTGTTACACACTCTTAAGTGTTATACACTTTTGAGAGTTACACACTCTTGAGTGTTATACACTTTTGAGTGTAACACCGCTTGTATCCGAGTGTTACCGTATAGACCGAGTGTATCACGACCATTCACGTTTCAGGTCGCCGCCATTTGCCGTTCATACGTGTGAAACCGGAAAGCGAATTGTTCTTCCAAAACAAACTCCAAAGTTTAGCCAAAGCGAACTCCGATTACATAAGTAGACTGTCCAAAATGAATCCGAGCGAGATTCGGAATGAGTTCAGCAAGTACGGATTCAATACGAACATGACATCGGACGATTGTAAGAGCCAAGAGAAATCGGAGAATGATTATTACAAGTCTTGGTTAGAACAGAATGGGGAGTTAGAAGTGTCTCTTTTGAAAGCTGGTCAGAAGAAGACCAAAGACAAAAATCCACCGGCCAAGTCTGAGGTAGAATTGATACCTAAAAAGGATTTGATTAAAGAAGATAAAGCACAGATTCGCCGCCGCGGTCGTCCGCCACTGTTCAAAGACAAGAATCTAGACATAGGTGAGACTGTCTTGAAGTCTGATCTGGACCAGTTTTTGGAGGGCAAAGAGGTCAGTTCCTCAGGGTTGTCTCGGAAGGACTTGGAGAGGGTGATGATGGGGAAGTTTAACCCGAATAGAAGGTATTCTAATGAGGCTATGTGGGCCGCTCTGATGGATGTCAAAAAAGGAGGCAGTATTTACAGGTTGGTTCTTGTTTTCTTTTAAGAAAGAAAGAATGAATGAAAACTGTATATTTAGCACATTAACACACAGTTTCAAAAATATAAATACGAAATCACTTAAAACTAGACTAATAATAGAAGTCTTGTAAGCTTTTCCGCTAACTGTTCCTGTGGCACTGAAATATATTATGGTGCTAAGAGCACGGTGCGATTTAGATTATTTTTTTTATATGTCATAACAGGTTCTTTGGTAATCGGTTCTTAGAATGTTCACCCAAATCGGTTCAGTAGTTTTCTGTTCAGTTCAGGCAGAACTTAATCATAGAGGTTGACGTAATTTTTATGTTTTTGTTAACGTAGCTAACGTTTTTTTCTTCTATGTATTTCTATTTTTTTTTGTAAAAAACTAAAGTATAAAATATTTTTTTTTATAAAATGAGGGTATTTTTTTTTTAAGACTTTCATGTTTTTTTATTTAATACGTTTATTCTTATTACAGAGCGGCCCAAACCCACAAGGTGCCCCGCAAGTCCCTCCGCAATTGGATGAAGCGTTGCCACATAAAGTCCTCGTTCCCGATGCCGCAGCAGCTCAAGCAGTTCGTGGAGAATAGCAAGAAGCAGAAGGAGAATCCGGAGAAGAGTGGAACAGAGACGGAGGCCTACGAAGCGGAGATGGAGTTCGGTAAGCACTTCCTGATGAACGCGTCCAGCGACGACGAGAAGCCGCGCGAGGGCGACGACGCCGCCGTCGACATGTCCGTACATGAGGGGAACTGATAAAAAAAACAAAAAAAAATAAAAAAAAAAATTTTTTTTTTTGCAAAAAATAAAAAAAAAATTTTTTGGCAAAAAATTTTTTGTTTTTTTTTTTGAGAGATGATGTTACACAGTTCCTGGAGTTTGTAATTGTGTTCGTAGGAGGAATGAGATGAAATGATGTCTCCTTTTTTTTCTCATTGAATATTTGTACGGAATAATCTTATGGCTGATGTCGCTTGATTTGAGTTTCAATGTATTCTTTTATTTCAAAACTGGTTTCTTCATAAATATTTAGATATATAATAAAATATAGTAAAAAAAATGTAAATAAAGAAATGAACAAATTTGTTAGTACATACCTATAACTTTTCCAGCCATTTCATTTTAAAAGTTAATGTATTAATTTGATACCAAAATAATGAACCTATAACCTACTTAAAGCTCAAAACAAGGGACATCAGCATAATATAATGAACTAATATAATCTCCACCTAAACGTATACAATAATGCACCTTGCGTCCTCTACCTAAGATGCTTTTTTCTACTAAAATGTGTATATTATAGCTAATTCGAGAATTGCCTACGGCGTATACGAAACTAGAAATAACTGCCAAAGATATAACAAAGATTACCTAGTGAAAAAAAAAACTATTACCTATTCTATTGAGAAATTATTTACCCAAAGAGAATATTTCTTTATATTATTTTTCTATGTTTTCGTGCAATCGACTTTTCCTATATTTTCCAGCAATATGAAAACCCAAAGATGTTACTTTTAAAATTTGTAAAATGTTTTTTTTTTAATAAAATTAACCAATCGGCGTGAAAACAAAAACTACCATGGTTTTAGGAGAATTAATCATTTGTTTGACAAGTCTACCAAAAGTGGTAGCTTTTTATCGTTTGTTTTTAAAATATTGTTACTCATTAAATAATGAGGTAAATGATCATATTAATGCTTTCATTTGCTGCCAAATTGTTATTATTACTCTTTCGAATTAAACCACTGATCATATCTATTATTATTTTGTATTCTGGTAACCTATAATGCTTTTGAAAATATTTGTTTTGAACAAATAACGGTGAATATAAATATACTTGGACAGATAAAACTAAAAAAATATTAGCCGACAAATTTTGCAAACAATACATACTATAAAATTAATAAATTTTAAACGCGAAAATCTACCAAATTTGTTAACACTTTAATGGTAGTTATTGTGTCGCGATTGGTGAACTATTAATTTGTATTATTTTAATTATTATTTATTTATAATTTGCGTTAGTATTATTAAGTATTAGAAGTACTTAAATTTAAGTATAAAAAAAAATGAAAATTGGCCTTTTTGAAATAAAGTGTGCTTGTTAGGACTACGTCCAAAATTATAAAGAAAAGACTTGAATAATATGAAATTTTAGCGTTAAATTGTAAGTTATTTGAGTAAGTTATTTGATGTTATTTGTTATTACATTCGCTACTAGTAATGCTGAGAAAATAAGTATACTTACTTACTTATTTCATTTATATCTGAGTAAATATACTACCTACTGCAAAAAAAAACACGCAAATGTGTATGTCAGTTATTATTTAACAATTTTTAGCTGAATTTATATATGATGAAGTTAACCTTAGTTAACTTAATACGCGAAAATGGATCTTCGCGTTTTTGAAAAATAAAAAATATATATGTTGATAATATGAGTATGATAACTTTGCGTGTATATTTAAAAAAATATATTAATATTTATCTAAATACTAGTATTGAATGTAAAAACGAATATCGTCAATCGATGTTTAAATACGATCGCTTTTTGAAACAGAATAAACTGTATTAATTTATTTTATATATTTAGTTATGTTTGAGCGTACTTAGTGATCGAGCTGAATCGATAAGAATCGTTTTGCGAAGTTCATAATCGAGTTATTTTATAGTTAGGCGTTAATACGTACTTATGTTCCTTTGAAGGTGTTACTATGCGGCTTACAAAAATTGACTGCAATGATCTCTAAACAACTGTTTACTAAATATTTTATAGATGGTATTAAAATGTATGAAAAGTCTTCTTTTTTAATAGTGGGATCGGATGCTGCAAAGTTTTGAATTCTGGACTGTATTATTTATTTATTATTAGGACAGCCAACATGAAAAACACTATGAAGCATAAGTGTATTAATCTATTACAGTATGATTATATTGATCAATTTATTTATTACTAGCTTTCCGCCCGCGACTTCGTCCGCGTAGAGACGTTTAACGGGTAAAACATTACTTCCTTATAGCGCAGTCGGTTAAAAAGTAGCCTATAACCTTTTCTAGGCTCTGGACTATATCTGTACCGCATTTCATTTAAATCGGTCCAGTACTCTATGCGTGAAAGCGTAACAGACAGACAGACAGACAGATAGAGTTACTTTCGGATTTATAATATTAGTAAGGAAGTAAGGATGTACAGTGTTGTACGTACAGCCACATGATAAATTATAACATGTTGAAATAAAAAAATCCGTTATGGTACTCTTTTAACACTCCATTTACCTACAACAAATTGATATTTTATTTTAAAATAGAAGAAAAGTTTTCATTGCTGCTTAAACACTGAACAATCAAAATTTAAAAAGTTGAAATCAAATTAAACTACTACAAAAATTTTTCTTAAGTTTAATTACTTTTTATTAAAAATTCGTACCAATGTTGGATTATTGTTTCTAAAGTGTTGCCATCTCTTGATGGCTGATCTCCATTGTGACAGGCCACTTCCAAATCTATTGGAAAAACATTATAATGCCATCTAAATAACTATAATAGGTAAACTTTAAAAACTTACTTTGAAAAGGGTTTATTCCACTATGCTCCTACAACCCGACCCACTGTTATACAAAAGATTGCCTCTTACTCTCAGTGGATCGATTCGGTGGGGCAAAACGGAATAGGTATTTGAAAACCTGATTGAAATGAATTTATTGGATCCTAAAGTCGCATAGAAAACATATTTGTTTCCACTTAGTTTATTGCTTTGATAAGATTACCCGGTATGAGTGTTTTGTATATTTTTAATATTCATACATACTCCAAGTCCATTAAGGAGTTAATATAGTTATTGCCTTGAATCAAATTTAGCCAAATATAAAATTTAAGCGGACATTTTCGCTAATACTGCCACGGTAATTATAAAAAAAGAAATATCTTGGACTACACAGTATAGATTCGTTGTAATGATGACATTTTATTATTATTATCAAAATTGATCGCTTAAAAAAAACGCTAAATATAATTATAGTGCAATACAGAAATAATAATTATTAAACACGATAGATAATATAATTTTTTTTTTGTTTATACATCATACTGTAACCTAATAAATCTACTTGAATGAAGTTCAATTGTCTCAATATATAATCTTATCCAATAAAATACGATATTGTATACTTCATGATGAAACAAAATTGATTATAACAGGAATAAATTATAAATATGTACTTTGTTTAAAACAATTTTAATGTAAGTTGTTTCAAATTGTTTAAAAATATATAAAACACTTTTAGGAATCCATGAAGTGCCTCTTAGTATATATAAATATACATAATTTAATAGTTTGTAAGCGGCTACGATGTAGATATTATACAATTAACTACATTTATATATATGATTATTATTAATTCTACATATTATATTGTAATACACTGATTATATAAAATGTTGTACGCAGTATTATGTTGTTTAAGCGATTTATATAATGTAGATTTGGTTGTACTTAATTTGGTAAGTATTACAATGTTTTCAGTTTCTAAAATGCAATTGTTCGTCTTTTTATTCGAGATTGTGAGCTAAATATTTATTATATATATAATTACCACTTACTACATGTTTCATTTACAACGTTCTATATGTTAGATGTCAAATTGACGTTCTGAAATTATTGAAATATAAATGGTGTTTTGTAATTACAGGTTTTTATAATATTCCACGATTATATCTGGTGAATTTGTAAATTCATTTGTGCAAAATAAATGAACAACAAATATTTTAAAGTCACTTGTTGTATATTCAACCTTAATAAGTTTTAAGGTAACAAACTTAAAAAAATACAATCAACTTGAGAACTTTTTAAGTCGGTTTATAATTTATCAAACACACATTAATTCTTTGTTATTAGACCATAACACCTGGGTAGCTCAGTGTTAAGAGCAGCCGACGCGATATCTGAAAACCGCTGGTTCAAGCCCCGTTTAGGCCTCCTCTCCCACCCCTACTAATAATAGGCTAATTAATGCGATTTATTCAAATTTTAAATTTACATTAGAGCATTCGATTACTTTAAAATAGCGCAAAAACAACATATAAAAATATTAGACCATATTTAGAATTATTGAATTTTTCGCCCTCACACATGGTCTATCGTACTGTGGCGGAGTCTTTCAATTAACATCCTAACCACATCCGAGAGATGGCGCTTTACATGTTCTTAGTACTCATTCCAGCATTATAAGGCAAATCTGAATCGCGCAAGCAAACATATACTAAGTAAGTTAACACCATTATGGTATATTTGATTTTGATTTACGAACAATGTGTTACCTTAAAAAATATTAATTAACTCAACAAGTGACTTTTCACAAGACATTTCAAACTATATATGTACCATTCACGCTTTCATACAATATGTGTTGTATGTACGATCGTTGGTATGATTTCCGCCCGTCAGTCGACGGACATTTTGTACCAATATTTTGCTAAATTATGAGAGTTAAATAAATAAATTGGAAAATTTATTTCGTGTTTTGTTATTTTTAACGTTTTCAGCTTACCCGTTATATGTTTACCCACAGCGTTTTTAAAGCAACAATGGTAGTAAATATTAGTCTTTATGGGTCTACACGCGATATTAGGAGTAGCAAATACATAGCTACTTACTTACTTAGCACTAGAAATTCACAACCGCTGTGGCAGACGAAGACGGGCGGCGCCAGTTCGCTCGCGACCATGATTGGTGTAACCCAGTCGAAACGTCGGGCAGTATGTAGCTATGTATTTGCTACTCCTAATATCGCGTGTAGACATATAAAGACTAATATTTAGTGTAATGGAACGCGAAAGTCTAAAATCTTACGTAACAATTACAGTTCTGAATTGCTGGTATATGTTTTAAAACATTTACCATAGTTTTTAAATGTAATAAATAAATTATGTTAAGTTTATTTTTATGTATTAGGTACCCACAACTGTTTGAATAAATAAGTTAAAATCATCATCATCATCATCAGCCCATACCTGTCCACTGCTGGACATAGGCCTATAGTTAAAATCATCGCCACCGATCAAATACATTTTACATAATATTCACGCCTTTTTCCCGGAAGGGTAGGCAGAGCTCACCAAAGTTCATCATCTCAGCGTTCTCCCGGTTGCATCCTTGCAGGCCAGGGTCCGCTTTCCTGCTCCTAACTCTCCACCTCGCACGATCTTCAGCATCCTTCGCGGAGAGTTTGTTGGCACGCATGTCATCCACTACGACGTCAAGCCAGGCCTTCTTGGGCCTTCCCCTTCTGCCGGGACCCGGCGGTAGCGACATTGCGAGACACTTGTTCCCTACGTAGTTTGCCGGTTTCCGTAAAACATGTCCGTACCAACGTAGGCGGCACTCTTGCAATTTATCAGCGATGTCTCGGACATGAAGGCTGCCGCGAATACGGGAGTTCTTTACGCGATCTGCTCGCGTAACTCCCGACATCCAGCGCAGCATCTTCATCTCCGTGACCCGCAGTTCTTGCTTATTGCCGCTTAAATACTGGCCATGCTTCACTGCCATATAAGAGAACAGGCCTAATGATGGATTTATAGACCTGTCCCTTCAGCTTAACCGGCATTTTAGGGTCGCAAATGACGCCGCTCACCTCCCGCCATTTATCCCACGCAGCAGCAATGCGTGCCTTGACGTCGGAGTCGATGTCGCCGTTCGCGTGGAGTACAGATCCCAGATACTTGAACCGGTCCGTGCGCTCGACCGTGTCTTCGCCTATGCGGACGGACATGGGATCTGTAGTGTTGCAGGCCAAGTACTCTGTCTTCGCCACGTTGAGTTTCAGACCCCCGTTCTCAAGCGATTCCTTCCATGTGTTAACACGTCTCACCAGCCGTCCCCTGTCCGAGTCCACCAGCGCGATATCATCAGCATACATAAGTAGCCATGGTGGCTGCTCATGTTGGTCTCTGATGCTGTCTGACAATACGTCTAATATCAGGCTGAAGAGAAACGGACTCAGGACGGAGCCTTGATGTACTCCGACGGTTATACGGAAGGGCAAAGTGTCGCCAACAGCGGTCCTAACTACAGAATCGGAATCACAGTACATGTCTCTAATGATATCAACATACGTTTCCCTTGGACCTCAGGGCCCACCAAATCATCTCACGCGGAACACAGTCGAAGGCCTTCTCCATGTCCAGAAATAGGAAGTGGAGAGGCGTGTTCTTCGTCCTGTATTTCTCCATGATGATTCTTAGGGCAAAAACGGGGTCCATAGTCCCGTGACCGGGGCGGAAACCATATTGACATCCAGAGACAGTGCACTCCTGACGGATTCGAGAGTCCACTATCCGCTCGAATAGTTTCATGGTGTGGGACATGACCTTTATACCGCGATAACTACCGCACTCCTGCACTGATCCCTTGCCCTTGAAGACCGGGGTGATAACACTCAGTCTCCATTGGCGAGGAATCCCGCCGGTGCTTAGTATGCGGTCACCAAAGTTGTTATAATTAATATTTTCTATGAACATGTCATTTATTGGGGGGGAGGGGCTATTGTTTTAGCTATCGAAGTCATTATTACAGACCTTGTCGGATTGTTCAACTTTGACCCGTACACCCGCCTCACTGAAGGGGAAAAGAAATTTTAGATGAATGTGCCGAACCTTCCTATTAGCACAATTAAATGTAACCTTTTTAAAAGTCAAGAGTCTAGTGAAACATAACAGCTTTCCCTTTGGGGCAACTTGGAGGGGCAAAGATGAAAAATACACATTGTTGTCAACCCTCTACATGGTAGTGGCAACCATTGCCACTATAATTTATTCCTTATTCCCTGTATAAGGTCCAAAGGCAATGAAGTTTTAAAAATAGCATACTGTAGCGCTACCATGAGTTTAAAAGTGACAGACTCGATATCGCCTATGTAAATATGTCTATTATAAACTTGTACAGCGCCCCTGGTGGTTACGCTAAGAACTAAAATCGGTCGTATGAGAAAAACAACTCGATAGGTTTTTAACGTACGTAAGTTTTCGATAGCTAACTCATGGTCCCGCTACTGGTTAAAAGGGTTTAGTTATAATGCCCTTCAAATCAGGCAACTAAAGTAATTGAATTGTAGGTACTAAAGATTGTGAAAGATAAGTAATTAACGATTCCTATTCCAAACTGCGTCTTTTCCTTGCTTTTTACACAAATCCATTGTATAACTCCTTTTGGGATTGCGACTTACAATAGAAATAGTATTTCAAACTATATCAAAACCGCGTAAAATAAGTTTTATAGGTATACTTTGTAACTGATATCAATCGTGAGGATTCTCTTGAAAAATCACTGCATATTGTTAGATGTAAACAGTCGAACATAACATGTATGGTTACGAACAAACTCAAAGATAATCTGTAGGAATTCAATCTAACCGCTATGCCAAATCTCAATCTACGCCGCCAAGCCAAATCTCAGTTCGAGCCGCCACGCCAAATCTCAATCTGTCCCGTCCCGCAACGCTCATCTAACAATCTCGTAACTAGTCGCAATCCCAACTGTAAGAAGCCAGGAAAAAGCCGCCCATAACTAGCTTAAACATACCGCCTATGCCTAGAGTAAGTACTAAGGGCGCCTTTTCCTTGCTTGTTACAGGACTGAGGACGTCCACGGAAATCGTGACAAGGCACTTCATCGACATGGACCATGGTATCCCTTTGAACATCCACGCTAGACCGCGCATCGTCGGAAGAAGACCAAACGCTATCGTGAACATAGAAACCGATGTGTTCCAAGAGAAATCCTACAAGCAATACTCGTCTCAGCATCTCAGAGATGCCTTAATAGCAGTGAAGAAAGGTTACAGTGTGTACGCGGCGTCGAACAAGTATGGTGTGCCAAGGAAAACTTTGCGGAATTGGATGGAGAAGTATGATATTAAGAGTCAGTTTTCTAAAGGCAGGCGTGGGACTAGAGGTGCGCCTATTTTGGATCCGCTGGATCTGATGACGGAAACCAGGTCCGAGAGGTATGAAGAGGCATTGTAATTCAAACCGGAAATAAGTACGGTTCTCCAGGGGTTTTAAGATCTTGTAAGAGGACTTTAAAGAGGTTTAAGGGTCTTTTATAGGTCTTCTAGGAGCTTCTAAAGATCCATTGTCTATGAAGTCACCTAAGAGCTTTGATCTACTAGGGTTAGGGTTTACAAGGTCTTTAAAATGGAAGCTCTGGATAGAATTTTACAAGTTTTCTGCTGGGAAATAGAGTTTAGAAACCCCTAGACCACCTTGGAGTAGTACTTATGAAGCTAATGACTGCGTTATGCCATCTAGTGAATATTTAATCTGTGAAATCGTCACCAATGGTGATAAATACGATCGGCTAATAATTTCAAATACGAAGACGAGTTAATTCAAAAAAATCGTGCATTATGCTGTATTCTAATGGAAGATTTACTTTGATAGGTAGCAGCTATATTATTAGTTAAGTTAGTTGCAATCAACAATGTTTCTCGTCTGATGGTGACCTGTAGTGGTTTTGTAGCTTTTCTACGTGGAAGATGCTATATGGTTGTTGGTATCTTGGTGGAAATTGCCTACTAGGGACTGGGAGATCCAGTTTTGGGTCGAGTCAAATTTCGATGAGATTTTCTGTTGAGAAATTACTTAGTCCGGAGTCAGGAAGTTAGCGGATGCATGATGGTGATTCGACAAGCACGAAAGCTGGTTCTAGTGCGCCTGATATCTCATATGTCATATCGGATTGCCGTCGCATCCAATTATGAGAGGTAATTGTTAACGGAGACTAAACATGGGCAGGAAAATTGTCCCGTTATCGGCCAGAGACGCAAATATTGTCTCGTGTTTTTTTTCTACCTTTGTTTGTCTAAAAAAAAAGAAGACCACAAATCTATTAGCAAAATTGTACCAATTTTAGTATGGAAGGTTAATATTTCTCCTTTTTAGCAAATCCACTGTCTTAGAAAAGAGAGCAACGTTGTCGCGGATGTCCCGTTCCGACCCAAAATAAAAATGGCCACATTAAGTATACCTAACTTAATATATTTTCCGCTGTGAACTGACTTAAATTTACATCAACTGGCAGCCGAAAACGGTCCCTAAGGTTATGTTTCAACCATCATTACGTATTAGTTTAGTAATGGCAGCAGCACAGTGTTAAGTATATGCGTATCCTAAAGTATAGGGATCCCATTCCTGTGTCAAAGACTACTATAACATAGGAATGAAAAAGAAAAAAAGATCGTTTTCCATTTGGGTATCTTAGTAGTGGCCAATAGCGTAGAAGGAAAGTCATGAGAGATGTAAAACATTGTTGATAGCACCTCTTATATTTTTACAGGGATAATAAGCGTATAAGAGCCAAAGATAATGAAAAGCATTGTCAAAAGTGTATTCTAATCATAGGTAGCAATGCCAATAGTGTCTACATGGTTTAAGTAAACATAAGATAATTTGACGCAAGATAATTATATAACAGGGGGTTTGACGGGGTCTTGGACCGCATTTTCAAAAGGGGATCATGCAATCTTGTCGAGTTCAATGCCAAGAAGACACAGGTGTGTGTATTTTCTGGTAAAGTGTCTCCCATCCCTTCCCATCCTACTCTTCAGTAGGGCTACCATGAGTTTAAAATTTACGCACTCGATATCGCCTACGTAAATATGTTTAGAAAAACTTGTACAACGTCGCTGGTGGTTACGCGAAGAACTAAAATCGGCCGTATGAAAAAAACAACTCGATAGGTTTTTAACGTACGTAAGTTTTCGATAGCCAACTCATGGTAGGCCCTCAGAGCACTCCCTTACCAATACAGGATAGCCTGTCGACCTCATATGTGGATCTCACTACCGCTTACCATCAGGTGGGAGGAGGTCATCTTGTTAGACTTTTATAAAAAAAAAATATCCGATAAAGAAAAAATATGAGATACGTATTTTTTGCTGTGACAATTTTACAAGAAATGATAAAGATAGTTGAGGAGTGGGGGCTATTTCCGTCACTAGTGTGGTAAAATGTACCCACATGAGACGTACCTAATAATAGGCGTGACGACTGGGTCAAAATCTTATTATTCTTCTATTTAGTCCGTAAGTTAGTTTATACAAAAATATGGAACACATATTTTTTGTTTTTCAATTGATTGAAAAATGACAAAATTATGGCTTATCAAACTTCTCGAGTAGGGGCTTGTGACGTCACGGCTAGGTAAAATTTGTAGGTTCCATAACGTGACGTCATACGAAACTTCTAAGCACTGTATCTTCATAATTTCTTCTTTGTGAAACAAAATGAAAAATACGAGTACAATATTTTTGAATTATCTAAATAACGGACTAATTATATTTTGTTAGTCATCTCGCCTATTATATGCAAAAAAATATATACCGACTGATTTGACTGGCTCAGTGGACCAGTGGTTAGTGACACTGGCTGGCGGTTCCAAGAGTCGTACAAAATCTTATTCAACTAACAGTTAACTATATGACAGCTAGTATTCTTGTGTCATGATATCTTCTGTATACTTTTACCGTGAAAACCCTTATTGAGAAAATCTAATTTTATTTTATTATAGCTTAGTAATTAATAATACATCTATGTCGAGTAATCAATGCCTAATTTTAATAATAATAATGTGTATAAAATAATTTATTTAAGCTTAATATTTTAATGATATGGATTGCGAGACTGCAGCTCTTTGTACCAAAACGGAGATATTTACAAGCGGGTATAAATTTAGACTGCGTTCCATTACACTAAATATTAGTCTTTATGGGCAGGGGCGTAGCTACCGCAGTATCAATTATAATAAGGGGCCCAGGGGCCACGGGGGCCCCCAAATTGTGATAGAAAAAATAATTATTTTATTTTACAAACGACAAAATTCTATTAAGCAATCTTTACCTCCATATAAGGGCCTCCAAACAATTTTTCACGACAAGCCACGCTACGCCACTGTTTATGGGTTTACACGCGATATTAGGAGTAGCAAATACATAGCTACTTACTGCCCGACGTTTCGACTTACTACAATGAGTCGCTCGCGACCATGATTGGTGTAACCCAGTCGAAACGTCGGGCAGTAAGTAGCTATGTATTTGCTACTCCTAATATCGCCTGTAGACCCATAAAGACTAATATTTACAAGCGGGTATTGCAATATGGGGTAGGAGAATGCAGCGTGAAAAATAAGATACACATAATTTGCAACCTTGGAATAATAGTGTCACAATGCTAAATTAGTTGCCTCGGGAATATGAGAAGTTAATGGCTTTTTGTTCTATTATACATCAACAATTGAAAAATAGTAATCGAACTATTAGTATTGTCTTTTAATTGAGCGAACACTACTCATTTGAAATTAAACTAATGTTACGGTTTAAACTCGCGTGTATTGTTATTCTAAACATATTATTTAAAGACCCGACGTTTCGAGCTCTTTACAGCGCTCGTGGTCTTGCCCGTGATCTAGTTAATAAATTAGTTTGTATTTTAAATCGAACTTTTACAGATTTTAGACTTTCGCGTTCCATTACACGTAGCAAATTACATGTTCGCTCGCGACCACGATTGGTGTGACCCAGTCGAAACGTCGGGCAGTAAGTAGCTATGTATGTATTTGCTACTCCTAAATAACGCGTGTAGACTCATAAAGACTAACTTTAGAACTATTACAGTTTTATTTATGATGTATAAATGAAGAACAAGTATCCTATTATTTTCATTGTTCTAAGATACTTAATTTTGCATTGTGGCACTTTTCTTGTTGGGGTACGAATATATTAACCATATAAAAATATATAAACATGTAAAGATTTTAATAGATCGCCGTTATTTCATCGGACGTGTAGCTAAAACTAAGACTAAAATGTACTTAACGTCTAGTCTACTAATAAGTTATTTATCGGTATAAAAAATAATTTGTTTTATTTAAAAGAAGCGAATTTTAACAGAACTGTCATTGTTGTTTAGTTTTAAAGGCTTTTGACTTTCGCTTCTACGAAAGAAAAATTTGATTAATTGATAACGCCATAATGTAAAGATATCTTGTTTGAAACCACATTATGAAAATGTATCACAGCAAGCGACGAAGAATACAATTTTTTTTCGTTTATATAAGGAGTTTATTAAAAAACCTGTAATATTTATTTACTTGTATGTACATTTTAAATATTTTTTATTTCACTAAGTACCTATACACCGTGAAATTTTAGTGGTTGTTTTCCCGCAGCAAAATTATTCTACCTTAGTAGCACAATAGATTTGTGCAGTTATCTTTAATTAAAATCAAGAAATGCCGGTTTTACGAAAGGTATAACCGAAACTTTAAAGTACGTTCGAACCACTTTATTACTTAGGGCGTAGAGCTTTTTTGGCTTTAAGCATCGATTTCATGCGGCAAGCAGTACCTGATTACGTCACATCTTAAAAAACATCGATAACTTCTCTCGTTTTCGAGTTGGAAAATGAATGATGGAAATGATTTTGAAAATTTGAAAACAAAAAAAACTTTTTTTTCAAGGAATAATTTGCATGATTCGATAGTATGTATTACTAAAGGCAAATCGTTCTGCCTCGGGAAAACAACCACTCAAATTTCACGGTATATATTTTTTACCATAAATGAAATCTGTATCGCATTATTGTAAACACATAAAAATTATCAATTTTAAAATTATAATTAGAAATCTGCATTAGGATTTTCGTAACTTTTTGTTAAAACATTTTAATACATAGGAATTAGTAAGAAATAATACCATAATTGCCTAAATACGATAATTATATAGATTTCAATAAAATATACGATACCGATATAAACGAAGGCTAGCAGAAAACCAAAAATACAGACTGTTTAAAAATTAATAAATACATAGTAATTATTACTTTAAAAAAAATAATAACAGGTTATTCCTCTTTGTACTAACAATCCCGCCCCGCTGAAGGGGAAATTATTGCATTTTGCTTCCAGTGGGGCAATTTGCTAGAGCAAAGTTGAATAACCAAAATGTTCGATATAATTTATACATAAGATTTTAGACTTTCGCGTTCCATTACACTAAATATTAGTCTTTGTGTCTACACGCATAAAAACTAATATTTAATTTATACATAGTCAGAATATTATGTATGAGTATTCTGAAATAATACAATGTTTTATTTATACGCGTTACTTGAAGGTGTATAAATAACCTTAATTAGTAATATTAAAGCTAAACTTTGATAAATAATAATATTTAACTTAGCGTAAAAAATAACGATGCAATTTAATCCCAAAAAGATTAATGTATAATATAATTTATATAAAAACGGTATGAGTTCTTATATTAGTTCCTAACACGCCAAAGTAGGTTTTAATTAAAACATTTATTTTATTTTAATTTTGTTGATTATTCTATAATTTAATTTAATTTTTATTGTCAGTGGCAACGATTACTTAATATTTTTTTAAGTAAATTAATTAATTTCATTTCTTCTTTAGTCATAGCAACCAGAGGTATATTTTTACACATCAAGAATGAATATTTATAGGAAACTCAATGATATACAAACAGTTCCAAAAGATAATATTGTCTATATTTGCGCGAACACTAAACTTTTGAAATAAAACTAATTTTACGGATTAAACTCGCGTGTATTGTTATTCTAAACATATTATTTGGAGAGCCGACGTTTCGAGCTCTTTACAGCGCTCGTGGTAACGGGCAAGACTGAAGATGACAGTTGTCTTTTATAAGTAAGTTTAATCACTACCGCCAGTTGGTGAGACATTTTGTGCGTTCCGGTTTACGCACACAGAACTTACAACATCCAGCCTTACCCGTATCCGTAAAATTAGTTTTAATTCAAAAGTTCTTAAAAGACTTAAGTCTTCATTACATAAACTTACAATCCATTTCACTAATTACAAAGTTGTAGTAACTTTGATACATCATCGGCCCATATACGTCCCCACTGCTGGGGCACGGGCCTACCCTAACCTAGGGCGATTCTAGACCCTTCGTAGACCAATAATATTAGTTTTGAATAAAAAATATTTATTTGGAAAACCAAATGAAGATCAAAGCAATGTGTATTTATGTATGTACTGTCAACAGTATTGATTATATGTTATACCTAATGACTAATTATGTACTTAATATGATGTAATATTGCCACTTGTACGGGTGAATGATGTATTATGATTAAAGTAAGATATTTGTCGTGATGTGTTGCTTTTATTTATTACTACCTTTTAATATTAATAAAAAAAAATTATTAACCTGTATAATCCCACTGCTGGGCAAAGGTCTCCTGCAAACCTGTCCAATGTTCACCGCTCCAGTGCCGTAACTAGGGCAGTGCCAGCGGTGCGCAGGCACAAGGCGTAGACCCTGGAGGGGCGCAGAAATGACCAGACCTGTATCTAGTCTTATTTATCAAAGGCGTATTTTTTAAAGCTCGCACCGGGCGCATAGAAGGCTAGTTCCGACACAGCCGCTCTCTATCCAAGGCTAGTACTTGCCAGCTCCTTGATAGCTGGACTAAATCGTCACTCTAACTTTTCTTGGGCCTTCCCCTTCGGCAAAAGCGCTCAGGTACCCGTTGTATTACTATTTTAGCCCATCTATCATCCTTCATGTCCAAATAGGTCAAATCAAAAGTACCCTTAATCGACGAGCATGCATGAAGACGTTGATGGATGTGGATGAAGCGAAAGTGGTGTGCCAGGACCGTAGCACATGGCAGGAAGTGCCTACCCCTCTAGGAAAAAGTATTGATTTTATGTATCGTCCTTCATTCTGCACACACGCCCGCCCGGCACACAGGGACAGACAGACGCGCGAAGCGACTTGGCTTTAAACTATGTAGTGATATAAAAAATATCAAAGAATTGTATTTTCGGTCCCGTGCCCTTCAAGCCTACATTTTTCGTTTTATTACGAACCTGACCGTGGGTTTGGTTGGAATTTACGATCGGGTCAAGTTCTAAGGTCATGTTCGGTATAAACCTTGTTTCCCCTCCCTCCTATGATCCCGGGCTCTTCAGGCGGGGTGCGAAACGGCAGCAAATCAGGCCTTCAGGGTGAGTGCGACAGGCTCAATATGATCTATTGTGCCTGACGACCTCATGTGTTTGTATGTGTGTTGGAGTGAGTTCATATTTTTTTATAAAGCTAACAAGATGACCTCACTCCACCTGATGGAAAGCCGTAGAGAAATCCATAGCCAGTCGACAGGCACAATAGACCATATTGAGCCTGTCGCGCTCACCCTGAAGGCCCGCTTAAATGTCTTTTCTCGCCCCGCCTGAAGAGCCCGGGATCATAGGAGGGAGGGAACACATGAGCTGGAAGGGCATTCCATGCCTTAATGACACGTGGCAGAAAAGAGGAACTTAACCTCTTGGTCCAAGCCATCAGCGCCTGCATTGTACGTGGATAGCAGCTGGAGCTGAAGATCGGTAACTCTGAATCAGTTGACCTTATTGTCCTAACCTAGCCGTAATGTCCTTATTTCCCAACTTAATATTTTGATTAACCCATATCATCCTAATTCTCATGCAAGTGATGCAAGTGTCGATGGCCGAGTAGTTAAGTCTGTCGCGTTCCAAGAAAATGGTAGCCAGTTCGTAGTGTTTTCAAATTTAAAATTCATATGTACTGTTGGGAACTTGGCGGTAGTACACTTTTCAAACAGATTACTTTAAACGCCACTAGCCCCGCCCACTTGGTATTTCCGCCAAGCACTCAAAGAATATCTGTGTGTGGGGTAATTCTACAATATCGAAATTGACGAATAATAATTAATATGAAATAAAAAAAGGATTTGCTTGGATTTTGTATTGCGAATAATTAAAACCTCACAGCATGTATCTTAAGCCAGTACTTATCCTAAAAGCAAGTAACTTTATAAGTTTCTATTATTTTTTGGACGCGAGGGCATGACAGCTAATAAATTTAATAAAAAATATATATTTTTTTAAGAAACTTTCATGCTAACGTGAATGTCATCTACTTAATCGCGAAAAATTTACTTTAAAATTTTTGTTCAGGGAATAATTTCATTCGATAAAATTCGGAAAAAATCATTCGATAGTATTACTAAAGGCAAATCGTTCTGCCACGGGAAAACAATCACTCAAATTACACGGTGAATAGGCTGGTGACGGATGATGATTATTGATGATCAAATCTCTCCCCAGGTGCAGAATCAGCAGAATTCGCGATAGCAAACGTGCAGTGCCAGTACGACAGTCCCTCTGACCCTGAGGAGGAGCGGACCGGCTCTCTGAGGGACCACACGTACGACGCTCGCGATGAGCCTCCCGCCTTCATCATACACCAGAAGCAGCCGGCCGTGAGTAGGGGGTTTTGAAGGGTCAGCAGGAGACAGCCCCGGGACTAAGGGGAGGCGAAATGGGGCACTCGTCTCAGCATTTTCATGGGGACGCCAAATCTTTCTAGATCTGATAAATAAAAAGTTAACTAGTTCTATTTTTACCCGACTACGGCAAAGCAAAAGGAGGGTTATGATTTTGACAGGCTATGTATGTATGTATGTATGTTCATCTGTTTCCACATAACTTCTAAATTGCTTGTCAGAATTCGACAAATGACATATCATTAGAAGCGTCTTAATTGTCCGCTGGTTATAGGCTATATAGGGTTTCACAAAATCTAATGTGGCGCCCACTAGCGGACAAAACATACAGAGTAAAAAAATAAAGTTAAGATAAATACGCCGTGTTTGGTATCATTGGAAAGCGCTTTACTTGTACATTTTAAATATATATATTACTAGCATTTGCATGTGACTTTACGTATATTCATGGACTGATTGCATATAGTTCACATCTTTTCGTTCATAGCTTCTTTACTACTTAACAGAATAAGACCACTGCAGTACCATTAGAAGGGCCTTGATATTCTGTTTTTAACACCAAAATAGTACAAATAATAAAAAGTTAAAAACTAAAACCCAACTATGACAAAAAACGACGCTGAAAAAGTATAAAACAAGACTTTTAGAACACTGAACTGAACAAAGTTGCTTATGTAGTTCCAAGTAAATGGACACAGTAGACTCTACCAAAATGCTTATGTTGAAAATTGACAATAATGTCATACAATACTATTTTGAAGTATGCAATATTTACTATGTAGAGATAAGTTTTCATGTTTGGAAAGGCGTAGTCACACGTTCCATACACAAGTACCTACCTACCGTAGCACTTTGACAACGTGTGACTGCGGTTTTCCAAACATGAAAACCTATCTCTACATAGTAAATATTGCATACTTCAAAATAGTATTGTATGACATTATTGTCAATTTTCAACATAAGCATTTTGGTAGAGTCTACTGTGTCCATTTACTTGGAACTACATAAGCAACTTTGTTCAGTTCAGTGTTCTAAAAGTCTTGTTTTATACTTTTTCAGCGTCGTTTTTTGTCGTAGTTGGGTTTTGATGATCATGAGTAGGTGAGTGTGTGAGTGTGTCGTGAATGCGAAACTTTGCTTTCGCTTAACTTCGGAACTATTAGTCCCACAGACTTGAAATTTTGGATTTAAGTATGTTATCATAGCTTAATAGATGATGAAAAATTCTGTGTTCTGGTCTTATCCAGAGGTTCTCAAATAGGGGCCTGAAAATGCGGCGAAATGATTCCAGTAAAGGATGGTACGGCAGTGTTTGCTTCGCACTTGACTTGGCGGGGGCACTGCCGTGCCCCCAGATCTGAATCAATAAAAAAGCGTCGATGGCCGAGTGTTAAATTCATGCTGGGCGCGGATGGCTCTCACCCCTAATACCAGTCAATCTACAACATAAAGTAAATTTTGACCTAAAAGATTGCTGACAGACTTTACAATTGCTGTTTCATCATTATCATCAGCGCATATACGTCCACACTGCTGGGCATGGGCCTAACCTAAACTAGAGCGATAAGGCCTTAGTCAACCACACTGGCCAAGTGCGGGTTGATTGACTATACAACCTAAGAACTTCTTCGTAGGTGTGCAGGTTTCCCCACCATGTTTTCCTTCACCGTTAAAGCGTCGAATAATCGTGCATATGAATTTCAGGGCTAGATGCCTAGGGGATGCTGTGTACAGCAGTAGAGAAAGATGGATTGATGATGATGATGATGGATGGCACTCACCTCTAAGCACCAATAACACAATAGTACAAGCTTAGATTAGTTTGGACTCAGATGACCGTGTCCACAGGTATCCTCCGGGCAGTCCCCGTTCGTGGAGGTGATGTCTCCGGCGCCCAAGATCATGACCATCGGCCCCTCGCTCATGCCAGCTGTCAATGTCATCCACGTGGGAGACCGGCCTCATGTGAGCGATACTTTATTATTACTAGCTGTGCCAGCGAATGCGTTCGCTTTTCCCCAGGTTTTTACACATGTTCCATTGTTACTTTGCTCCTATTTTTTTTTCTTGTTATTCTGCTTCTAGGGCCATTCCTTTGTCTAATGCACTGTATCTGGAATTTAATGGGTATGTAAAGAGTCCAACCCTAGCTGGTTACTCTGGGACGGCAAATTAATTAATGTGCTGTTATTGTGATGTTATATAAGCCTTAAGCCTCTCGATAAATGGTCTATCCAACACAAAAACATTTTTTCAATTCGAACCAGTAGTTCCTGAGATTAGCACGTTCAAACAAACAAACAAACTCTTCAGCTTTATAATATTGCTAGCTGTGCCAACGACTTCGTCCGCGTTTTCCCCCGTTTTCACTCATTTTCCATTGCTTCTTTGCTCCTATTGATGGCAGTGTGATGTTATATAGCCTAAAGACTTCCTCAATAAATGGTCTAAGCAACACAAAAATAATTTTTCATTTCGAACCTAGTTCTTGAGATTAGTGTGTTCAAACAAATCATTTATTGAGGAAGGCTTTAAACTTCCACATTACTTTGCGACCAATAGGAGCGAAGAAACAGAAGCAAAAAAAAAACAGAGAAAACGCGGACGAAGTCGCTGGCACAGCTAGTTTTAATATAACCATAAATATTAATTAGAAACCCGACGTTTAGAGCTCTTTATAAGGCTCTTAGACCAGCGTTCCTGCCTCCCGTGGCTACCATATAATTTGATGAGATTATTATGACTTTATTTATTATGGTACACGGACAGATTACTGTCATTACAGGAACAGTAGCGGTACCATGATTTAGCTATTGAGAACTTGCGTACGTTAAAAACCTATCGAATGATTTTTTTCATACTACTGATGTTTGTTTTTAGCGTTACCGCTAGGGGCACTGTAAATTTTTTCATAGACTTTTTTTACATAGGCGATATCGAGTCAGTCACTTTTAAACTCATGGTAGCGCTTCAGGTAGGTTGTAACCGTTGAACATAGCCTAGATGGTATTTGTAAGCAGTGTACACAGCATGCTTTGTGTCTCATAGTACCTCGTCTCTTCCAGCTGCCCCTGGGCCCTCAGCCGGAGTTCAGCATCAACAAGCGCATCCGTCGCAGCGAGGTGGTGCTCCGCCAGGCCGCCGACTGTGTCAGCCGCGGACTCACCTTCCAGACCGTGTCCGAGCAGTTCAACATACCCATCTCTACTATACGGTGAGCTTAATTTGATTTGTTTTAGTACATTGTCTCAAGTTTTTGACATTTATAAAAACCTAGGTTTCTTCTCTATTAAATTTACTCCGATTGATTAGGGGTGAGAGCCATCCGCTCCCCCGCAAGCCCGGTGATGATGACGACGCTACTCCAAGCCATCATCGCTTGTCAGTAAGGAAAAAATAAACTCCGATTGAACCTCTAAATTTACGTATCGTCTTTGGTCAAGTTTGAGTAACATAAAGATTTACCATTTAGACGTGTTATAAATAATTTTTATCATTAATTACACTGAATACTTTGTGTCTATAGGCTTAAAGAGGGCGCTTGATACGTTTTTTCACTGTTTGTGTAATAATAATGTAACTGTTTGTGTAAAGAAAAGTGTTATATTTGGATGATACAATAATAATTTCAAAAGCCAGATCCAGAATCTGGCTTTTGCAGAATTGTTTTAAATTTCTCTACAACTTTAACTAACTATAATGCAAATATTAAATGTATGTTTTAATTTATATTTCACAGATTCTTCATGGCGCGCAAAGGCATCCTGCCGCGGCGGCGGCGAGGCCGTAGTACTCAAGTTAGTATTTTTACAACACATTATCGTTTACGTCACATTAGTTTAGTTTGGATCAATCTTAAATCTAACACCTTATTTAATTACCCTCACAATTTTGAAGCTTTTATAATTTTAAGCAGTTAGTGAAATAAATAACTTACCTATTGTCAACTGACTTTTTTGTATAGGTTTTTCTATTCAAAACTTGTGCTGAAAATAAGAAATACAAAAAAGAAAGAATCGATCAATTGGTAATACTTTTTTAAGCGCATGCTTACGTCATAACATCTACCTGCATGCCAAATTTCAGCCCGATCCATCCAGTGGCTTGGGATGTTGTAAGTAGGGAAGTAAATTTAAATGCTATAAGAAAAAACTGATATAAATCGAATGAAACATTGTGTGTTATGTGTGTATGGTTTTTACAAACCAAAAATATTTGCCAATAAGAAAAATTACAACATTTATTTTTAATTAAATTTAATTGCATACCAAGGTCCTTATCCCTACTTAATTAATCCCTGTATTTCCAGCTAAAGGCGTGCAGCAGCCCAGAGCCCCCGTTCCACATGCAGCACTTCAAGCTGCCCGACATGGTAGCGCTGCGCCCCGACGACGAGGACTCCGCCACCGCGCCCTAGGCCTTCCAGCTAGGCCTGTGTGCTTAGGCCTCTGGGAAGGCCTTTGGGCTTGGGGCAATCAGTCGGGCCTTTGTTCTTAGGACCCAATGTGACGCCTTCGTGCTTTTGGCTAAGCCCTGTGACCTTAAGGCAATCAGTCAGGCTTTTTGTGCTTAGAACCCAATGAGAGACTTTCCTGTTAGGGTTCTAGGTGAGGCCTGAGTACTTAGGTCTCTGGGTAAGGCCTGTGCGCTTAGGGCAATCAGTCAGGCTTTTAATCTTAGGGCTCAATGATAATTTCCTGCTTAGGGTTCTAGGTGAGGCCTTAGGGCGCTAATTAGGGCCTGTGACCGTAGGGCAATCAGTCGGGCCTTTATGCTTAGGACCCAATGTGAGGCCTTGCTGCTTAGGGTTCTAGGTGAGGCCTCGTGCTTAGGGCTGAGTAAGGCCTGTGGGCTAAGGGCAATTAGTCAGGCCTTTGTGCTTAGAACTCAATATGAGACTTTACTGCTTAGGGTTCTAGATGAGGCCTGAGTGCTTAGAACTTTGAGTAAGGCCTGTTGGCTTAGGGCAATCAGTCAGCCTTTTGTGCTAAGGACCCCATGTGAGGCCTTCGTGATTTTGGCTCTGAGTAAGGCCTGTGGGCTTAGAGTAATCAGTAACAATCAGAGCAATCAGAGGCCTTTAGAAAGGGGGTGGCATTCAGACATTCTTGCTTAGTATTCTGGGGAAGGCCTTTGTTATTAGGGCAATCATTTGGAGCGTGTGGGCGTGAGCCCGATGTATGGCCTTCGTGCTTAGGGGTTGGGCTAAGGACTTTTCGCTGAGGGCAATTAATCAGGCCTCTGGGGTTAAGGCCCAATGTGAGACTTCTTGGACTCGTCGAGATCTTTGTAGAGAGAAATCAATCAGGCCTTTGTACTTCGAACCCAATTTGACGCCTTTGTATTAAGGGTCCTATGAAAGGCATCCTTGTTTAGTACTCTGGGTAAAGCCTTTGGATTTAGGGTAATCAGTCAACCCTTTGTGCTTTCAATTCTTGGTAAGGCCCGAGTGCTTAAGCCTCACTTCTTTCTGCTTAGGTCAATATGCCTAAGGTCTGGGTGCTAAAGATGTATAACATAAGTACATGAAATCTAGAGCAAAAGTCTAAAGCTATGTTCTGCTAGTAAAGTGCACTGAAAGATAACGCGTATGAGAAATTCACATACATACATACATAAAATCACGCCTTTTTCCCAGAGGGGTAGGCAGAGATCACTTCCAGCGATCCACTTTTCACCTCTGTGGGAAACGTGACGTGACGGGTTGTGGACCACGTCGCCGCCATTCTGCCTTGTGCATTGTTTTAACAAGGTCATTGCGTCCCCACTAGTAGCAAGGATATACTACTACGCCTACTACGCCTACGTATTGTCATCGAAGGAAATTCATTCGATGACAATACGTAGGCGTGAGGTCCAACAGCAGCATGATTGGTGAATATTGACATGTCTGTCAATGTCACGTCAAAAATAACCAATCATGCTGCAGTTGGACCTCACGCCTACGTATTGCCATCTAGTGAATTTCTCACAGGCGTTAACTCTCATTGTTAAGGCCTTGTTATTCTGATTGGCGGGCTCACAAAAGGCCTGATTGGTTGCTCAAACCGCGTATGTTATCGTTAAAAATATAAAAAAAGGGTTTCAAAAACAGACTCGAATTAATAATTAGTAGGAATTCAACTCACAATCGTTCATAGCTTTTAAATAGTGGCCTTTACGCTTACAGATGACGTTACAAAGTTATTTTGATAAAAGACACATTTTAACTGGCAACACTCTATGAGTGACGCGAGCGGGCATACGGCTCCTTCACACGAGATAAAAAACTGTCAAGTGCGAGTCGGATTCGCGCACGGAGGGTTCCGAATCAATATTGAAAAAAAAAACAGGATTTTCTGTATGGGAGTCCCCCTTAAATTTTCTTTTAATGTTGTAAAAGTTAGTATTTGTTGTTAATAACAATACAAATATATAATTTGAAAATTTTTCAACAGTCTAGCTTCTTAAGATTTTAGCCTGGTTACAAACGGACAGACGAACGGAAAATAGGGACCCTAAAAATTAGTTTATCTCGTGTGAAAAAGCCCTAAGTGCAGTCAATTTACTCCATAGTTCACTGAAGGTGTGATTTTTAATACGATCAAAGGTTATTTTGTAATAATGACAATATTATATTGAAATCATGTTTACAATGTACGGTGGTACACTAGTACGGTTGGCAACAAAAATAGCTACTAAGAATCGACATAACCTCACTTAGACGTAAGTGAGTAGTTAATTTTGTTGCGAGCCGTACTTTTTAATATTTTATTGCGAGTGTACAAATCAGAACCTTATTATTTCAATTTATTTACTGATAATTTTTCAAATGGATACTAAAAAATTTTTTCTGTATGGTATTTTTTTCGTTATTAAGACTCCCAGTTGAAACAAATTCCCGGTTCTAATTCGTACACTTTCAATAAAAAATCGAATAGGTAGCAGCTAAGTAGGTACTTTTGGCAAATAGGAATACACAATATTGAATTGTAAAAATGTATAGAAATCTCAGTAATCTAGTATTTAGCATTAATGTCTATATGATAGTCGCCGTAGCGTAGAAACAAATGCATTTCGTATAGTGATTATATTTTGCTAGAACAGAACACAGGGAAACCATTTTGTTATGGTTGATTTTACAAAATGGCGTCTTTACTGACCTGTGTTGCCATGGTAACACTTAAAATCAACCATCACACAATCGTAAAAAGCGATATATTATGTGTCAGAACTGTTTATACAAACATATAGTGTTTATTTTCTAATGCAAATAGGTTAATTGTTGTACAAAAATCTTATAATCAATTTTATTGCGGACGTTAATTTTAAGAAAACTACTAAAGCTGTCACAATTTGTTTTTATGGCAACACCTAGTTTATGAGGGTAGCTACAATTATTCTGTTTTTAGAATTAGATTTTTATCAGGCAGCTGTTTTGAGTATTTGATTTTTTTACTACAAATAGTGCGGCATGGGCGTACAATATTGTAATATGATTGTAATCTTTTGTGCCATGATTTTAGACAAAGTTTTAAGAGTTTCAGGCATTGTTTGTTTCTATCTAAAATATGAATCCTTTATGATGCAACGGGAAACACCAGATTTGAACTTTATGCAGTTGTAATATCGGCGAAAACCAATGAAAAATTTCTGTATGATGTCCTATTTAGGGGTTAAAGACATTTTTAATTTGTAAATTTTAGTAATTGTTAAAATGATCTTACTACCTAGTACAATAGATTTCTTTTTTTATTCAAATCAATAAATACCAGTTTTACGAAAGTAATAAACGAAAGCACGCTCGAACCGCTTTATTACTTAGGGCGAGCTTCGTTAGCTTTAATCGTCGATTTGATTCGGCCATCAATATATGATTACGTCACATCTTGTAAAAGAACGATCGCTTCTCACGCTTTTCGGAAAAATAAAAAAATATATATACCTATGTAATTACTAGCATTATTCGATGACTAAAGACAAATCGTTCTGCTACAGGAAAACAACCACTAAAATTGCACTGAGTATTAAAAAGTATTATACTATGGTTGACTTGGGTATTCCAGTCGAAACGTCGGGCAGTAAGTAGCTGTATATTTGCTACTCTTTGTACAGTCCCATAATATTATACTTCTTGATGTAATTGAACGCGAATTTCTAAAATCCTATCGCCTATTATATCTGGCGAGTATATAATTTATTATATAATCATATATATGTGAATCCCCCATGTCGCATTGCACTCATGTTGTCAGTATTATTTTGATCAAACCGCCGTGCGGCGTAGCAATGTGTACAAATAAAGTATTTTGTGTACCTAAACGAGTTTTATTTGTGGCAACCCCAGTTCTGTAATGAAATCTAGGTTGGAAAGAAAAATATTCATTCCCTCCCTCCTATGATCCCGGGCTCTTCAGGCGGCGCGTGAAACGGCATTTAAGCAGGCCTTCAGGGTGAGTGCGACAGGCTCAATATGCTCTATTGTGCCTGTCGACCTCATATGTGGATCTCAGTTCCGCTCACCATCAGTAGCGCTACCATGAGTTTAAAACTTACGCACTCGATATCGCCTACGTAAATATGTCTATGAAAAACTTGTACAGCGCCGCTGGTGGTTACGCGAAGAACTAAAATCGGCCGTATGAAAAAAACAACTCGATAGGTTTTTAACGTACGAAAGTTTTCGATAGCCAACTCATGGTAGGCCCTCAGGAGGAGTGAATTTTTCGCAAACTCCCGTTCTTGTGAGAGTTTTGTAATATCCAACTTAGCTTTAAGTTTTCTTAGGTACCTGCATGCCAAATTTCAAGCGTAGGTATAACTAAAGCGGGTTCAATTTTTCATATAAAAGAATTTTCCCATTAATTCCCGTTCACGTGGGAATTTCGGGAATTCCTTATTAAGTTCACCTCGATGGTACCTAAGCTAAGTCTCTTCTAAATTTCAAGTGCCTACGTTTAGCCGTTTAGGCTGTGGGTTGATATGTTAGTCAGTGAGTCAGTCAGTTTCTCCTTTTATGTACATATATTTAGATGAGTAAGGATTCATATGTTCGATTATTCGACGCTTAATAACTGTGAAGGAAAACATCGTGAAACCAACACACCTACGAAGAAATTCTTGGATTGTGTAGTCAACCAACCCGCACTTGGCCAGCGTGGTTGACTAAAACCTTATCGCCCTAGTTTAGTGGGGACAGTGGGGACGTATATGGGCTTATGATGGCGATGATGAGGATTTAATAAAAAGTTTTACAACTCATTCCACAAAACACTATATTTGGCCATAGAAACGTCGGCAACACCACCAACTCAGCCAGCCGCCGTGGTTTCCGCAGCTGCTGTGGTTACGGCTGCCGCGTCCGCCCCCGCCGTCGTGGCGTCTCCTCCGCCAGCCGCATTGGCATCGTTGGGACCGTTGGAATCGCTGGCACCGCCAGGGCTGCTGGCAGCGTCCGCACCGCTAGCACCAGGGGTCGCTGGAAATGATGCATTTGAAATAAAACTTACTTTGATGGCTCTAGCTTCCATGATTTCCGTGCATCGATAAATTATTTTATTTAAAAAATGTTAATATGCTTATCTAAAAAAAAAAGTCATTTAAAACAGCGTCGATGGCCGAGTGCTTACGGTCGTTGCTTGCCATGCGAGAGGTTGCCAGTTCAACCCCGCCACGTACCACTGTGTTTATCAATTTTTCGACGCTTGAGCTGTGAAGAAAAATATGGTAAGGAAACTTGCAAACCTTAATTCTTAGGTTGTGTAGTCGACCAACCCGCACATGACCAGGGTGGTTGACAAATACCTTATCGCCCTAGTTTAGGGTAGGCCCGTGCCCCAGCAGTGGGGACGTATATGGGCTGATGATGATGATGATTAGTAAAGAAGTAAGGATAAGGATTTAAAAAAAGTTTTAACTGCTCATTCTCAAAAATACTATATTTGGCCATAGAAACGTTGGCAACACCACCAATTCAGCCAGCCGCCGTGGTTTCCGCAGCTGTCTCGCCGGCCGCGTCCGCCCCCGCCGTCGTGGCGTCTCCTCCGCCAGCCGCATTGGCATCACCGGCACCGTTAGCACCGTTGCCATCGCTGGCACCGCCAGGGCTACTGGCGCCGTCTGCACCGCTGGCGCCGTCTGCACCGCTGGCGCCGTCTGCACCGCCAGCACCGGGGGTCGCTGGAGAAGATGCAATGCATTTGAAATAAAACTTAATTTACGCTATTCGCTGTGTGCGCGATGATAGTGGCCAAACCATTCAGGATATGAGATCTGTCAAATCATGGTAACTATAAAATAAATAAATATTACACAACATCACATACATTGATCTGATCCCGTGGTAAGTAGCTTTAGCACTTGTGTTACAGATATCAGAATCAACAGTGGATACACAAATATACTTAATACACACCCAGACACGGAACAAACACCGATGTTCGTCACAAATATTTGTCCCGAGTGGGAATCGAACCCACGACTCTTGGAACTGTAAGTAATGAACCTGGGTCACTAACCACTGTTCCACCGAGCTAGTCAGCCAACTAGATGTTTTGATAAGGATTTTCAACGAAATTAAATTAAAATCGTAAAAAGTGAGTGTGTATATTATACCTAGTGATTTTCTTACTTCACAAAAATACGTTTAAAGCCTGCAAACTGACCGCCAAGTGACTAGAAGAGTAATGAGTAATGAATGTCAATGGACGTAATAGTAGAGGAAGACTGAAGAAGACACGGATGGATTGCGTGAGAGATGATATGGGAGTGGAAGGAGTAGACACAGAGCTGACGAATGACAGGCCCGAGTGGAGCTTAGTACGGGCATGTATGAAGATGGAAGAAAGCATGTGACTAGAAGAGTGATGAGTATGAATGTCAATGGACGTAATAGTAGAGGAAAACCGACTAGGGGTGAGAGCCATCCGCTCCCCCGCAAGTCCGGTGATGATGACAAGGCCAAGCCATCGTCGTAAATCAGTTAGGAAAATGAGTAGAGGAAGACCGAAGAAGACATGGATGGATTGCGTGAGAGATGATATGGGAGTAAAAGGAGTAGACGCAGAGTTGACGAATGATAGGCCGGAGTGGAAGAAGTACACATGTTGCGCCGACCACACTTAGCGTGGGACAAGGGCAGGAGAATGATGATGGTGATGAAACCAACTAAGGGTTTCGTAAAAACTTTATTTTGTTACAAAAATTATGGACGCTATTCTTGTTACGTTTACTCACTTGCTTTAGACGCCTTCTTTGTTGTTCTGAAATACAAAAGTAAATCATCACTCGAATAAATAAGAGCTTAATTAAAAAGCTTTAAAAGACTTTCTACTAACTGGGTATGAATCTAAGTATATCGAGTAACAGTAACAAAATACAATTAATATTTTTTTTTATTTGAAAAAAATCGCATTCATGACCCCGCCTGAACGTGGATTTTAAATTGACATTAAGCTTTAATAGCATTAAAAACAACAAATAAAAGTAATATTTTTTTGTCTGTATCTTCTAGCAAATCTCCGAAACGGATGAACCAATTTCAACAGGACTTTTGCGTTATAAATAGCTAATTTTAAAACGTTACTATTCCACACGCACGAAGTTCCGGGCGCCACTATGTCCTAACTTCCTTACTTATATTATAAATGCGAAAGTAACTCCGTCTGTCTGTCTGTTACGCTTTCACGCATAGAGTGCCGAACCGATTTGAATGAAATTTGGTACAAATATAGTCCAGAGCCTGAGAAAGGACATAGGCTACTTTTTAACCGACTGCGCTATAAAGAAGTAATGTTTTACCCGTTAAACCTCTCTACGCGGACGAAGTCGCGGGCGGAAAGCTAGTCTATCATAATATTGCTCCTAATTTTTGGCTAATACTAATATAAACAAAAACATTTACTTACGAACGTTTCGTCGTCGTGGGCATCACTCTAGCTGCTATGGCTCTAGCCTCCATGATTTCCCTGCATTAATAAATTATTTTATTTAATAGGCCGAAGAAGAGATGGCGAGATGACCTAGATGCCCATGAGAGAAACTGGTACGCCTTTTCCGAAAATCGACAGCTTTGGAGTGAGTTAGGGGAGGCCAGTTCAAACCCCGCCAGGTACCAATGTGTTTTTCAAATTTGAAATTCATATGTACCATCATTCAACGCTTTAACGGTGAAGGAAAACATCGTGAGGAAACCTGCACACCTAAGAAGAAATTCTAAGGTTGTGTAGTCGACCAACCCGCACTTGGCCAGCGTGGTCGACTAAGGCCTTATCGCCCTAGTTTAGGGTAGGCCCGTGCCCCAGCAGTGGGGACGTATGTGGGCTGATGATGATGAGGGAAGGCCTTTGCCGAACAGTGGGACAGTACAGGATGTTGCTCGATCCCAAATTATATTTGAGAGAAAAACTTCCTTCCAGGGTCCTGGGCTTAAACGATAAGGGGCATGTCTAATTAATAACTTATTCAAGCGTACTCATATTGCCAACCAGTGGCGTAGCTAGCATAGGTGGCACCCGGGGCGGATTTTATAGGTGTCACCCTAAAACTCAATCGAAACTGTTAAAATAAAAAAAAGTTATAATCATTTACGTTTTATTAAAATATGAGTACCTATTACAAATATTTGTTTATTATGTAAAACAAATTTAGTTTGTTAAAAATTAAAATTTCTTCCTTCTAGCTTTGACACTAGCGAACTCCGAAATCACGTCTTCAAAATTTATATTTTGTGTTGCTTCATGTTCTATCGTTAAAATACCAAGATTGTTTAATCTGGTTTCGGTCATTGTAGACCGCAAATAATTTTTAATTAATTTTAATTTGCTGAAACTTCTCTCACATGAAGCTACTGATGCACATATTGTTATAAATAACTTTAGTGCTATCGTTAGATTCGGAAGAGATTCTGTAAAATCCCATTCCACAATAAATTTCAAAAAGTCCAGTATCACCCAATTAGAGACAGTAATATTAGCCGCTTTTAAATGTCTTCTCAATCTTGGTATTTCTAAAAGGAGTTCTGTTTCTGATACTTCATCGTAAAGGTTAGTAAATTTTGATATAGCTAATTTTAACTGTTCAGTGTTTGCCGAAAGCAAGGTCTTTGACTGCACAACCTCAAACAATGAAGCTACGTCTTTAATGGACTTTACTCTTGTTTCGAGTTCAATATTGAATCTGTCAATGCATTCTAACATGTCCTTTTGAAGTTCCGCTCTAAGTGTAAGTCCAGCATCGGTGGACGACGCTAACTCACCGGGCATGCGTTTCTTGCGACGAATTCGTCGTTCCATCGAAATGTTATATTTTTCCGATTTTTGTACAGCAAAATCTATTGCCTCTTCTGCTAGATGCAACCGTTTCTCTCCAATGAATAGACGAAGTGCTTCTAGTTTTATGATTATTTCATCAACACATAAACCTTTACTTTGTAATGCAATCTGAGCATTGTTCACTTCCCTTAGCACATCATTCCAAAAGAAAAGAAAACAAAGAAATGAGAAATTGCACACAGCAGGCATAAGATTTTGTGCAGCACCTCTAGTTTCTAAATTTACGTCTTGGTCATATAGTTCCTCAATTGCAAATATTATCCCATCAAAATTTTCAGCCAATACTTTTACTGCACCGTAATGAGCACTCCATCGCGTTGTCGAAAGTCTTTTAACAGATGCTTTGCTGTGATTGAGGAGCACTTCCCAACGGCTTGTGGAAGTTGAAAAAAAGTTAAATATTGTTTCCACTGCTCCGAAAAATGTAACACAAGTCACATTTTGTGCGAACGAATGTTGGCCGCATAAATTAATTGAATGATCTATACAACCAATAAAAATTGCTTTATTGTTTTTTTCTTTTATAATAGCTTGTACTCCTCCGTGTATACCACTCATAACTGCAGCATTATCATAACCTTGAGAACGACACATCATAATATCTAAGCCATCGTTTTCAAGCTTCTTTAGTATTTCAGCGCTTAAGTCAGCTGCTTTTTTTCCATGTAAAGGAAAGAATCCTAAGAATACTTCTTTGACTTCTACTTTTCTATTATTAATTTTTACATAACGAATCACTTCAGACATTTGATCAACATGTGAAACGTCAGGTGTGCTATCAAACATGATACCGAAATATTTGGCCGATTTAATTTCGTTTACAAGCTGACATTTTACATGATTAGCTAAAACATTTATGAACTCATTTTGTATTTCTGGCGATAAATATGTTACTTTAGGTGATTTTTCCTGCTCCAAATATAGTATATGTTCTTTGAGTACTGCATCATACTTTGACAGCAGTTTAATTAGTTCTAAGAAATTACCTTTATTAGACGACCCTTTGGTTTCATCATGTCCACGAAATGCTAGGTTTTGTTTAGCCAAAAACAATGTTATATCTAATAATCGAGATAAAAGATTTTTCCACTTCTGTTTTTCCGTATTTATTAATTGCAAGGCTGCATCATCTATTGTGGTGTGAGATTTTAATCTCATTTCCAAAGTTTTCCACTTTTCGAAATTTTCTAAATGTTCACATGAAGTTTCATGGTCCAATACTTTAGGATTTAGTTTCCACCACTTCTGAAATCCAGTTGTAAATGTTGTTTGTATGTTACTGACAGCAAATAAACGACAGCAAAAACAGTACAGGTTATTTGATATAGGAGAAAATACCATCCATGATCGTAGAATTTTTTCACCACTAGGCATCGGTTTATAAAACCATTCCTGTGAAAGATGACGAGAATCACCTTTAATCTTTGAACCATGACGAGATACAGTAGGAAACGGTCCTTCTTTGTTCTGGAAATGTTCACTGCCCTTTTATTATGTCAATGCGAACATTATCAGGTACCGGTAAACTCCAATGTGAAACATCTCTCAAGTGTTGAACTGATTCTTCAAAGCTAATGCTATCTCCGAAAGTAGCATTAACGGCGTCATTTTCATTATTTATTTTGATTCCGTCAAGGTCCTGGGTCGTCTTCATTGATTCTGTATTGTCGATGTTGCTATCTGAATGTGAGTCTCCAAGATGTGAATCATTACTTTCGTCAGCAGGAGACTCGGGTATTTTACTTGAACTTTGGCCGCTATCTGCTTTTGTGACATATTTGAAAAGAGAACCGGACATGCTCTGAATTTCATCCATTTTAGCCTTTTTGGCTTTTCTCTGTTGAAACCCGCTTTGTCTTTTCGAAGTATGAATTCCCCGAGGCATATTTCGTTCTGGGTATTCTAAAAAAAATTTTTAGTTAGTAAGTGAAACGTTGATTTTATAAACTAATTATAACAGTAAATAAACACCTACACGTTACGTAACTAGCTTTGTGAAATATATTTTTCCCAGACGCAGGATTGTTAATTTATATTACCTAACAATCCTGCGTCTGGGTGTAAATATGTTTTTAAGTATTATTAGAGAAATATTAGTTAAAAACTCCACCGTTAATTGTGATATCCGTGCCACGAGTGCTCGAGCTGCTCATCTCGGAGCAAAATCAACGTACGCGAAGTTGTATGATATGATTATGATAACTTTCAATCAAAAATCTAAACTTAATGTATTCCGTTTTTGTAAACAAATCCCATTGCTATTAGATAGAAAAATATTAAGTAAGTTATTAATAAATAAGAATATTATTTACAATTAAACATTATTACCTACCTAAAGTAATATCGTAAAACGTGTAGAAATATAAGTACAATCTTTTTACACCAGCAAAGTCTTTTTTAATAAATAAATACCTTTAGTCGATAAGTAATACTTGCCTAGGCTAAACAAAAAAATATTATTGCAATCCGTCTGAAATACCTTCTTTAGGTACCTATTTATCATTTAGGACGTCTCAATAATATAGTTTAAAATACACAGTAATTAAAAGAGGATAAAATTGAAGGGTTTTTCAAAATAATCTGAGATACTGCTATTAGAAACTAAATGGATAAAAAATGTAAGTATTACCTGTAATAACAAAAATAATTCACTTACCTTGTTTATTTTCTTCAAGAATCGACTTTTATACAAAAAATGTTGTTTATAATATCTAATAATTAACAAACACTTTGCACTAGACTTTCACACGTTCACGTAAGCGAATATTGAAATGAATGCGGTCGGAAACAAAAGGAGCCCAATCCACAATACAAGTGACGAGCGCTATATCGAGGGAATCCCCTGACTAGCGTTGGTTATGCGCGAACGGGGTATTAAATTTTGGGGGAATCCCTGATCGATTGACACTGTGCACATTGTTTTTTTTTAATATCAATTATTATGTTCGTGGTACGATATTATAGTTACCTAGATACTTTTATTAGTGGCGGTTATGCTCTCTGCCGCAGATTTACGATTTTTTATAAATAGAAAGAACTATAACTGATGGTCATAGTCGGGCTCGGGTGTCACCCCTAAACGGGTGACACCCGGGGCGGGCCGCCCCCGCCGCCCCCCCTTAGCTACGCCACTGTTGCCAACCCAAATCTATTTAAGGCGGGGGTGGACATCGACTCTTGGAGATCCCTTATACCGCCCTTCATCATCATCAGCCCACTTCCGTTCACTGCTGGACATAGGCTTCCCCAATTGCTCGCCACTTTTGTAAGATCTTTCTCTTCCTTATTGACTGAAGTTAGAAAAACGACTAAGCCCTTGCTACTAAACTTATGATAGTAATAATTAAACACACTGACTGCCTCGTTGGTCCATTGGTAGCAAGTGCTGCGTTAGGACCGAGAGGTCCCCGGTTCGAATCCGGGGTCGGGCATAATTTGTGTGAGTTTTTCTGTAATGAAATTACTCAGCCTGGAGTTAGGAAGTTGGCGCTTGAACGCCCGTGCCTCGGAAAGCACGTTAAGCCGGTGGTCCTGCGCCCGATCTCTCATCGGTCATGTCGGATTGCCGTCTCACCGAATTATGAGAGTAAGGGAATAGAGAGTGCACTTGTGCACTATAATATGTCCTGCGCACTTGGCTGATCTCAATTGAGATCGGCCGCCATGGCTGAAATCGGTCGGACGCCTTAATAATTAAACTCCATAAAATTTTCAAATATAATTCCAAATGGAAATATCTCTCAATCGTCACTTCTGGGGAGAAACGAAACTTTTTTTCCTACTCGTTCCCAGTGGAAAAACTTGCTAGGGTCTGAAGTAGGGTTGCCAGACCGCCAGGAAATCCGGGATTGTCCCGGAATTTTGCCTCTTGTCCCGTGTCCAGTAATTAGCGCTTTTTGTCCCGGATTTCGGAAACTTTTTTTTAGTTTATTACTATTCAATTTGTCATTTAGTAGGTATTCATTGTCTACCAAAGTTTAAAATTGGTAATTTAAGTGAAGTGCTCTTTATTTTCCTTATTAGTTTAACGTTTGATTAACTACCACAGTATTTTATCTTATAATTATAACTATAGTTAATTATGTACTTAGTATAGACATTTAAGATATTTTCTATTATAACCACGAGCCAACATTGTTTTAGTAGAATTGTCCCGGATTTGATAAGTTACCATCTGGCAACCCTAGTCTGAAGGGTCTCGCTTACTTGAGCAGTCTCAGACTGATCCTCGCGCTGGGCAGCCGCGCCTCCACTGGATTCTTTATGACCAACACGGAGTCAAGGTCGATGGCACCAGGTACGTAGGTGGTCGCTGGAAGAAGTGTCAGTTTGAGAGCTGAACAGAGAAGCAGAGAGCCAGGCAGCCTCGAAGTTTCCAGCTGCATACAGAAGCTAGCTGTTTCTCGTGATTTCGATTTAAAAGGCTGAGGTGTATGTACTCTTAGTCTCAATCTGTTTGTGTTTTTTTTATATTAAGCTAACAAGATGACCTCACTCCACCTGATGGTAAGCGGTAGTGAGATCCAAATATGAGTGCGACAGGCACAATAGACCATAAGCCTGTCGCACTCACCCTGAAAGCCCGCTTAAAGAGGAGACCACTGCTGCGGCAACAACGAGACAAGGCGTGGAGTCTCGCATTGGTATTGAGCTGTGCGGGTCCGAGTTGGCCAGTCCGCCGGACGGAAGGGCCCCCTTTTCTACGGGCCGGGTTTGAGTTGTGTAAGTAATATTGTAATTCTTTTTAGACTTTCGCGATCCATTACACTAAATATTCTTTATGGGTCTACATGCGTTATTAGGAGTAGCAAATACACTTCGCTCGCGACCATGGTTGGTGCAACCCAGTCTGCACGTCGGGCAGTAAGTAGCTATGTATTTGCTACTCCTAATATCGCGTGTAGACTCATCAAGACCAATATTTAGTATTTTAATTCATTGTGAACTTGTTTATGTTAATTATGTGGTCAATAACTGAATTTTATTCTACCGAGAGACAGCTGCCCCCCATCATCATCATTCTCCTGCCCTTGTCCCTCGCTAAATGGGGTCGGCGCAACATATGTATTTCTTTCCACTCGGGCCTGTCATTCGTCATCTCCTAAACAATGTTTGTCGCCCCTACAAAGTAACTTATCTAGTAATTTTCTCGATAGTCAAACCTAACAAAAGCGTCTATGGCTGTGTGGTTAAGGTCGTTGCTTGCCATGCGAGGGTTCGCCAGTTCAAACCCCGATACGTACCACTGTGTTTCTTAACTTTTCAATTCATATATGTACGATGATTATACATATATATAGCTTTAACGGTAAAGGAAAACATCGTAAGGAAACCTGCACACCTAGAAGAAGATCTTAGGTTGTGTAGTCGACCAACCCGCACTTGGCCAGCGTGGTTGACTCGCGGCCTGATCGCGCTAGTTTAGGGTAGGCCCGGGCCCCAGCAGTGGGGACGTGTATGGGCTGATGATGATGAGTGACTTATCAATAATCTGACCTCCCCCCCCCCCTGGTCCAGGACCAAGGTACGCCCATGCGAAAGGTGCTACCGGTGAGTCATCTAGGTGTGACGTTCTACGTTTTATGGATTTTGGGCGGTAGCTCAAGGCCTCGATGATATAAGGATCCCTGCCGTGGATACATGTCTTTGAAGCGGCGCCGTGATATTGTTTAGACTTTCGCGTTCCATTATTCTTATATTCATTTCGCGTACCACCGGCTTAACGTGCTTTCCGAGGCACGAGCGTTCAACCACCAACTTCCTAACTCCGGGCAGAGTAGTTTCATTACAGATAAACTTACACAAATTTTGCCCGAAAGCAAGTAAGTGTTCAAAGATAGTGCAATATAAAATACTATTCAATGTACTCCAAATCGTCCGAGGCGATAGTATCCTTTCTCCCCTTTTCCTTCCCCCGTCATATATCCTTTCTACTCGTGGGAACATAATGACCTTGTTAAAACAATGCACAAGGCAGAATGGCGGCGACGTGGTCCACAACCCGTCACGTCACGTTTCCCACAGAGGTGAAAAGTGGATCGCTGGAGTGATCTCTGCCTACCCTTCTGGGAAAAAGGCAATATTTTATTGTTTCTGCTGCATATCAATGACATGTTGTCACTAGGCAACATTCATTGCTATGCGGATGACAGCACTGTCCACGCACGTTATTTCGGAAGACCTGGGGTAAAACAGACCGAAACCGAGGAAAAGAGGAACCTTCTTGTCGCCGAGCTTGACGGAGTCTTGGACCGCATTTCCGAATGGGGCTCATGCAATCTTGTCGAGTTCAATGCCAAGAAGACACAGGTGTGTGTTTTTTCTAGTAAAGTGTCTCCTTTTCTTTCCCATCCTACTCTTCAGAGCACCCCCTTACCAATACAGGATAGCCTTAGCATCCTTGGCATGGATGTTCGCCGCGACCTGAACCAGCGGGATTACATCGAGAGCGTCATAAGAACAGCCTCCCGCAAACTGGGGATCCTGAACAGAGTGCGGCGATTTTTCACACCGGTGCAACTCTGCCTTCTTTATAAGGCACAAGTTCGCCCATGTGTGGAATATTGCTGTCACCTCTGGGATGGCTCCGCAAAATACTTGCTCGACGCCCTCGATAGGTTGCAGCGACGTGCTATCCGTATTGTCGGTGATGTAGAGGTGTCCGAAAGCTTAGAGCCTCTCCAGCTACGTAGAGACATTGCCGGTCTAAGTGTTCTCTACCGTCTCTATAATGGGGAATGCTCTGAAGAGCTATTCCAGCTAGTCCCTCCCTCCCCTTTCCACTCCCGAACGACACGTGCTGGACAGCGCTGCCATCCACATACAATGCAGGCGCTGGTGGCTCGGACTAAGAGGTTTAGCTCCTCATTTCTGCCCCGTGCCATTAAGGCATGGAATGTCCTTCTAGCTCATGTTTTCCCTCCCTCCTATGATCCTGGGCTCTTCAGGAGGGGCGTGAAACTCAAGCAAAAGCTCAATACAATCTATTGTGCCTATCGACCTCATATTTGGATCTCACTACCGCTTACCATCAGGTGGAGTGAGGTCATCTTGTTAGCCTTTTATAAAAAAAAAAAAAATGTATGTATTCAATGTACTCACCAGTACCGTTGGTGATGAAGACGCGTTCATCATCATCGGAGTCCAGCTCCACATTTTCCACGTCATAATAGAAGTCATCGAGCATTCCCTGTAACATGGGCGTTCCTTAGCTACATTCTGCAGTTGTGAAATTTTCAATATAGGAAATACATAGCTCCGAAAAAAATTTTGCCAACTAGTCACTCTGAAATCTATATAAAAGGGATTCGTTGGAAGGACTTCCTAATTAGTCAGACCAAACTAAGGCCTTATCACTCAAGTTTAGGGTAAGCCGTGCCCCAGCAGTGGGGACATATACTTATGGGCTGATGATGACCAGTTACTGATCTGACTCGTTAGGAATTAGTCCAAGTGTACCTATGCATCCAATCATTGACTCAAATAACGATCTCCCATGTATTTTTGAAAGACAGGACTTGTGTGTGGTCAACTGTCGTATGTGAGAATGATTGGGATTTATTTTATCTTCTGCCTTCAAGACACAGTGTGAAAATTTGAAGTGAAATTTTTTAATAATTGTTACACAGGTTGTCCCAAAAAAAGAATATTTTTAGTCGGTTAGGTCAATTATTTTCAAAAGTTTAGAAAAAATTCATAACTCAACAACTATAAAAAATCGCGGAACATACATGGGGGTGTTTCGGATGCCCCACGGGGTGTTCTATCTCAGGACTTCCGCTTGACACTACTTTTTGGGACACCCTGTATAAGAAATTTTAACTAGATAGCACTTTATTTGGCAGTCTGACGTTTGCCATATAAAGTGCTTTCCAATTTGCTGGTAACCTTGTAATCATAATATTTTTATGATGGTTGGATTAATGTATTGGTTTGCATTTAGGGATTGCAATCCGGCGTCATTTTCAGTCCGGCCGGATTCGACCGGATTCCCATCAATCCGGCCGGATCCGACCGGATCCGGCCGGATTGATCAAATAAAGATGATGTTCGCTATTTAGTACAAAATAAGTGAGTTAATCAAGTTTCACTGCACTTATATGTAGGTAGTTTATAAAAACAAATCACAAATATATGATATTATTTTTATTTTAATAATTTTTATTAAAATTTAGTTGTGTAGGTAACTAGTAATAATTTTACGACGTAACGAGTAGCTCAGCCTTTCTAGATTTCACTTTCACAGATAGATCAATTTATAAGTAACAATATTCATTATCAAGTAACTATAATATTTAATAGGTACATACCTACATAAAATTATTGACCTTACGAAACTGAAACGAGATCAAAATCATTAATAAAGTATTTGAGAATGCTAACAAACAAGTCTTATAGGTATTTGTGATTATGACAGATACCATCATAATTTAATGAATCTGTCGAACGAATGAATGGTAAAAATTATCACAATAATGAGTTTAGAACTCTTTGGTACTGGCAAAGCGACTCGGCGACGAACGACTCGCACGCATGAACACTACGCACAACGCATTTAAAAGTACCTACTCATGCAACAGCTATATTATTTACCCACAAAATGCTATCACCGGATCCGGTCTCCGGATCCGGTATATTGGTACCGGATCCGGTAACCATTAAATGATGCCGGATCCGCCGGATTACCGGATCCGTTTTTCCGGATTGCTATCCCTATTTGCATTGTATAGCAAGGTTATTTAGCTGCGCTGCGCGTTAAATTTGTATTTTGTTTTTAAAAAAATGTTATTATTACCTCATTTTAAGTGAACTGTATTATGTTCTTATTAGTAAATAAATGTCTTTAAACCTAATTTTGGACAAGCAGTTCCCAAAAGTCGTATCATGTACCTTAGTCAAACTAGGGAAGTGCTTGAAGCTCTCCTGTCGGCTCATCATCAGCCGCCTGGTGGGGCGGAGTACCCGCCGCAGGGCGAGCTTCACGGGCGCAGCCCTAGGGCTCCGGTGGACAAGGGTTAGGAGGCGCACTACGGAATCGAAGTTCCAGTCTGAGGAGTCTTCGTAGCCTGGTGGGGCTGGTTCCATTTTTGCTAGTATGGGAGAAAAGGATGAAGGTACAATAGGCGTCACGACTGGGTCAAAATCTTATTATTCTATTTAGTCCGTAAGTTAGTTTATACAAAAATATGGGACACGTATTTTTTTGTTTTTCAATTGATTGAAAAATGACAAAATTATAGCTTATCAAACTTCTGGAGTGGGGGCTTGTGACGTCACAGTTACGCAAAAATTTTACGTAAACGTGACGTCATACGAAACTTCTAAGCACTATATCTTCATAATTTCTTGTTTGTGAAAGAAAATAAAAAATACGAGTACAATATTTTTAAATAATCTAAATAACGGACTAATTATATTTTTTTAGTCGTGTCGCCTATTGTTCATCAAAACAAGCAGACTAAAAACCGGCTAAGTGCAAGACAGCTTCACGTACGAATCACCCACCACCAAATAGGTATTTTTACAGTTTCAAGTACTACCTCCTATTTGGGATTCCGATTCTACGGACAAGCAGGGCCGCGCCGAACCTCGGCAGCGCCTGTGTGCGGAACCTATGAAGCGCCTTTTTTTAACGAATCATCATGAAAAACGAATAAAAAAATTTTATTGTTAATTTAGACTGAAATCAATAACATATTTTTTTTGACGGGCCAGGGATATTATTGTCTTCCTTCATGAAAATAATTTAGGTGGCAGTGGCGGCGCGGCGCCCCTATTGTCTTGGCGCCTGTGTGCGCCGCACACTTCGCACACAGGGGCGGCGCGGCCCTGCGGACAAGACTCCAGAAAGAAACTCGATAGGTACTCTTTATAACCCATTACCATGCACATGCCAGAAAGTCATACTGTCTGGTATATTACTTTAAACTCTCATGGTTACATTAGAAAACTGAAAATGTCCGGGACATTGCGAAAGAGGGTAGATCGATATATCTGCCCTTAGACCTACCGTCATTCTCGCAGTCCTACAGTTCGCCCGTCATCATGGCGCTTGCAACAGCGCCGAAATATCGGGAGCTCATTAAAACCAAACAACATGGTTAGGTAATATCCCGGACATTTTCAGTTTCATACATCCTGGGTTCATTTGGAGACAGTTCTACCTTCAATCTGCACGGAGGCGAGCTCATTGATCTCCCTATAGAACTTCTCCTTCTGGTATTGCACTAGTCGGTCCAGCCATCCTGCCGGGCGCACGTTGAGCGATGCTAGCGACATCGACACGTAGAAGACGAGGCAAGCCTGGCGGGGATTAAAGGTTGTTAGTATGCACCAGATCACCTGTCTTTCTTTTTTTGAAAGGCAAACAAGATGACCTCACTCCACCTGATGGTGAGCGGTAGTGAGATCCACATGTGAGGTCGACAGGCACAATAAGCCTGTCGCTTATTATGTATAATGTTATTCGACGTTTTAACGGTGAAGGAAAACATCGTAAGAAACTTGCACAACTACGAAGAAATTCTAGGTTGTGTAGTCGACCAACCCGCACTTGGCCAGGGTGGTTGACTAAGGCCTTATCGCCCCAGTTTAGGGTAGGCCCGTGCTAGCAGTGACGTATATGGACTGATGATGAGCCTGTCGCACTCACTCTGAAGCCCTGCTTAAATGCCGTTCCATTATGCGCCTTAAGAGCTCGGAATCATAGGAGGGGGGGAAATATGAGCCGGAAGGGCACCCCTAATGACACGTGGCAAAAAAGAGGAACTAAACCTCTTGGTCCGGATTTATCCATAGCGTAACGTGAAAAAAAATATTCTTTTCTTAAATCAGCGCAGGACATAGAACGGGAAATCTGCGGAAAATGGTATGGCTTACTAGGTAACCACTTGCTGTACAACACGACAAGCATTGCTTTCTGCGAAAAGCCTCTAAAAATCTACGAGACTGTAAGTTTCATTTTATAAAAATCTGGGACATTTCCACACACCCGTCCCGAGTGGGAATCTAACTCACGCCTTTGGGAACCTCCAGCCAGAGTCCCTAACCAACATTCCACCAAGCCAGTCAAAACCGAGCCATTTGTTCCATATTTCAACATTTTCAAATTCTTGTCTGAATTAGTTGGCGTTTTGCCGGACATTTTGTCCCCACTTAGATAGTTTGTACGTAGCCCTTATTATACCGGATTTTTAATTGTATTTTGGCCTATTTAATGACACCTCATTCATCATACCGACCCATTACTAGACGAATTTGATTTTAACAGAATCCCCAATATAAAACTACTGCCTTACCTACCGGAACTGTAAAGTAAATAATTTATTATTATTGTTTTATTTAAATAAATAAAACATACCCATTGTAACATTTTCTCCTATTGTCCCTACTTCGCAATAAAAAAATTAAATTACCATAAAACGTGAGCGATAATTATTTAATCATTAAATACCTGTTTTATGTCACTGATTAATGCTCTTTTAATTACCTCCATCATGAAAAGTACCTACATAGGTAGGCTATGCTAGGAATTTAAACAGTTTTGGTTAAATAGTTAATGTAAAATATTTGTAGAACAATACAAATATGAATGTGTTATTCAAATATAAAGTAATGAAAAGCTTTCGTTATTTATCTAAACCTTTGATTCAATACTTATTAACTTTGCGGCGTAATAAAATCTTAGTTGCATAAATAATAAACTTGGATGTTTCTAGTTCAAGACGTTCTCAATAAATGTATTAACTCGTCATGTATTTTACTTCGGCCCTTCATCTTAATCTTCATCTTATTTTAGTTAGATACTTTCACTCATACCGGCAGTATTTATTTCCAAGGCCGATTATAAACAATCATCTTCAAAGCTAGAAGATTCATCGAAACGTAATTCACAAGCTGTTACGAAACGCATATTCACCCCACACTGACATTTGACATTGACATTTCTGTCACGTAAGCAGACGTGTCGTTGTGGACGGGCAGTTTCGCACAAAAATATTACGATTTCGAATTAAATTCGCTAGAAAAACAATTAAAATACCAAATAAAATCAAACTGTATAAATATTTCTTGTATTTAGTTTAGATAGTGCCGTTTACAAGTGAATGTATGACGTGAAATAAACATTTCGAACTTTATCCTAAAAAGGATGTAAACAAAAACCTTTGTGCATTGAAATTAAACGATTAGCCAGCAGTGTAGTATGCGGGCGTGAATGAGAGGTTACATTGTTAGTTGTTTTAAGCTTTTCGCAAGAAAAAAGTGTTTTAAAATGAGCGGAGTGAGTCCCGAAGCTCCGTTGGGCATTCAGTGTTTACAGCGGCTTAGCACCATCTTCTGCCCTCGTCTTCAAATAAACAGACTACGATGGTAAGTTTGAACCCTCGGAAGACAATACTCTTGGCGCTAAGTCTGCCTTTTGTGTAATAAAATTGATGGGAATGTGGTAATTTGATGAGATTTGAAACCTTTGTTCAAAGTAAACTTTGGTGGGGCATGCAAATTATATTTTTAATAGAAGACTTGGTAATTTTATGTATAAAACAAGTTTTATTCATTTAAGCGTAAAATGACCAATTGTAACAGTAAATCTTATTAATTTTAGGACTTTGAAAGATCATTTAAATATTGAAAGAAGATAAAATTTTACTAAGATTGGCTAGGGATTGCTAAAATAAAGTGAATGAAAGGAAAATCCCAGTTCAAATGTAAAATATTGCAGTCTTACTTAATGCCCAATTTAAATGTATCAGACAGTACACTTAGTTTGTAAATGGTTAACAAATTTAGTAGTTTTGAAAAAGTACCACAAAATGCATGTGGTATTTTTAAACATTATAGAGTATGTGACTTTTTTATACTAATAAATAAAAATACACAATATACATTTAGGAGCTGTTGTTTATAATAACTATGATTGATGAAAATATAATTTATTTAGGTATATCCTGTAGTAATTAGCTTTGTAGTTAAAAAAAGAAAAGATGTGTGGCACTCGGAGACAGCCGCGGTAAAGCTATTGCATAGCATCATCCAATTTCGGAGCAGCTCGTTTCGATTCGTGCGAGTTTCGTAGAGTTGTACAATTCGTATATCGCAAGCACACAAACACCGTGCCGAAGTCTACCAAACTAAAACGACATTAGACAATTGTGAGGTTTTTTTCGTTACGGAATTTCTTGGTTCGGTCGCCGCGCTCAAAGCCCGCGATAAAAGCTATGCAATAGCTTAAAAAAAAACAGTGTTGATGCCCAAGAGGTTAACATTGCTATGTGAGAGGATGTCATTCAAACCATGAAACATCATCATCATTCTCCTGCCCTTATCCCACGCTAAGTGTGGTTGGTGCAACATGTGTTTTCTTCCACTCGGGCCTATCATTTGTCAGCTCTGTGTCTACTCCTTTCACTCCCATATCATCTCTCACGCAATCCATCCATGTCTTCTTCGGCCTGCCTCTACCGTTACGTCCATTGACATTAATACTCATCACTCTTCTAGTTACATGGCTTTCTTCCCTCCTCATAACATGCCCGTACCAAGCTAACCTTGCAACATAATCCATGGAAATTTATGATTAGTAATGAGGATTAAAACAGCTAATCAGGTTACCAATGCATTCAATACCTATCAAGTATGATTGCATTTGGTCACAGTACAGTTTTACTGACTCAAGGTAACATGAGCATAGTTATAAAACAGTGTTGAGTCACGCTTGGCCGATTACATCTTAAATATGGATGATTAGCTGCATGCTCTGTACTGTACAATTTGCAGATTTGGTAGAGATGTAATTAATGAAAATAAGATCTGTAAATTGCATTGTCAACATCGGCCGATATATGTCCCCGAAGCTGGGGTACAGGCTCTGCCTAAACTAGGGTGATAAGGCCTTAGTCAACCACGCTGGCCAAATACGGGTTGGTCGACTACACAGCCTTAGAATTTCTTCATAAACATGCCGGTTTCCTCATGATGATTTTCCTTCACCGTTAAACCATAGAATAATTGTACATTTGAATGTCAAAATTGAAAACATAGTGGTACAAGGTGGGGTACAACACTGGCAATGTAGGATAAAATCAATCTTAATTTGTCTCAATCCTATATTCAGTTATACATGCATCAAAATAGTAAATTTATTATTTTCATTTTAGTGCACTCAAATAAATAAAAGCTTGTTTTATAAACTTTTTTATTAAAAAAAAGTCTGGCTTGGTGGAACAGTGGTTAGTGACTCAGGTTCAAAACCTATAGTTCCAAGAGGCGTGGATTTGATTCCTACTCGGGACAAATATTTGTGTGACGAACGTCGGTGTTTGTTCCGTGTCTGGGTGTGTTTATTTATATATTTGTGTTTATTTGTGGTTTCACTGTCGCTTCTGATATCCGTAACACAAGTGCTTAGGCTACATACTTACAATGGGATTAGATCGATGTATGTACTAAATATTAGTCTTTATGGGTCTACACGCGACATAAAGAGTCATCATCATCATCAGCCCATTCCTGTCCACTGCTGGACATAGGCCTCTCCAACCAAATGCACGCCACTTCTCTCTCTCCTCGGCCACTCGCATCCAGCTCCTACCAGCCGTCCTGCGCAGATCGTCACTCCACCTGGCCTGCGGGCGTCCTACAATTTGTAACTTGTTGCTGTACAAATAAAAGATTTATTTGTTATTTTAAAGTGTCATTTTCTATGTGATAAGCCTTCAGACTAAAAAGTTATAGGCAAAACAGAATTACTCGTAATTTGTAGTAAATTTTAAATGCACGGATATTGTATGTTAACAGATATGAGTTGATAATGACTTAGATTAGTATTGATCTTGATTTTGTTATCAAAGGTTGTGTCGTAATAATTAAATGCTTCAATAATTAATGAGGACGTATGCTGTCAGACATTACTCACATATTCTAATGATAAGCTATTTATATAATACAGAATTATTTATTGTCTTTTAGAGTGGAATTTATCATTCCAATTACAATATATCTTCCTGACTTTCGTAAAATCTATGCACCACAGTTGCTTCAATAGCAATCTAATTAATAATAAAATATTGGATATTGATATACATTCAAATAGTTTACATAAGTTCAAAAAATATATATTAAATTCTTTTTCTAATAACTAAAATTTTCATCAGTCTACCCCATTATATAGATTATCTCACATTGCAAGTTGTGGCAACCTGTAATTGAATCTGCACTTAGCTCTTGTTCTATGTCATGTATCTGTTGTATTTGTTTAGTTTACGATTTGTTGGTTGTCCTTAATAAATAAATAGACTGTCTCGATGGTCTGTTGGAAGCAAATGCTGCGTTAGGACCGACAGGTCCCCGGTTTGAGTCCGGGGTCGAACAAAATTTGTGTGAGTTTTTGTTCTGAAAGAAATTACTCAGCCCGGAGTCAGGAAGTTGGCGCACGCATACGCCTGTGCCTCGGAAAGCACGTTAAACCGGTGGTCCTGTGCTTGATTTCTCATCGGCCATGTATATCAGTGTCTGATGCCCATAGTACAAGCTTTGCTTAGATTAGGGTGGAAATGTCCCAGATATTTTTTATTTTAGTAGAAGTCTTCATCAGCACTGGTAAATGACACAAATTGTGTCTCATTACATGTATGTAATGAGAGAATAAGAAAATAGGCGAGACGACTAGAGTTTAGATTATTTAAAAATATTGTACCTACTCGTATTTTTTATTTTGTTTCACAAACAAGAAATTATGAAGATATAGTGCTTAGAAGTTTCGTATTTACCTAGCCGTGACGTCACAAGCTCCAGAAGTTTGATAAGCTATAATTTTGTCATTTTTCAATCAATTGAAAAACCAAAAAATATGTGTTACATATTTTTGTATAAACTTACTGACGGACTAAATAGAATAATACAATTTTGACCCAGTCGTCACGCCTATTGTAGGAGCCCACATATTTTTGGAGAAACAACATAATTGGCTTAACAACAAAGTATTGAAATAATAAAATGTGCCCCTATACAAATTGGATACATAATAGAGTGTTTTATTATTACATTGGTTAGTCATATAATATCGTGAATCACACAAAACATATTTCATGTTGCTATCACGCTCATATCAAGTTACAAGAATTTAAAATTACTGTGTTACATTGTTTATAGTCGGCCAATAATTTGATACCTTTTTAATACATTTGTTCATCACAAAACATTATTTCAGCTGGTTTATAATAATAAAACAGTTATTTAGCTTCTATTTAAATAAAACAACGAAGCATTGAATTGTTACTTGCCATTTATGACAAATATACAACACTAGCTTTCCGCCCGCGACTTCGTCCGCGTAGAGACGTTTAATGAATACTTCTTTATAGCGCAGTCGGTTAAAAAGTAGCCTATATCCTTTCCTAGGCTCTGGACTATATCTGTACCAAATTTCGTTTAAATCGATTCAGTACTCTATGCGTGAAAGCGTAACAGACAGACAGACAGACAGAGTTACTTTCGGATTTATAATATAAAGTAAGGATAGTTGGAAGCTACTTTCAGATTATGACCTATACCAGCATGAAAGATATAAAATAACTAGCTGTGCTGACTTCGTCCGCGTGAAAAAGATGCTTTAGGCAGCACTTTTGAATCTACCCTCACCTACAAACGCCTAACAAGCGCTTAGGGGTGAGAGCCACCCGCTCCCCCGCAAGTCCGGAGATGGTGACGAGGCCACCCCAAGCCATCATCGTATGTCGGACCTTTAGGGGTGAGAGCCATCCGCTCCCCCGCAAGTCCGGAGATGATGACGAGGCTACTCCAAGCCATCATCGTATGTCGGACCTTTAGGGGTGAGAGCCATCCGCTCCCCCGCAAGTCCGGAGATGATGACGAGGCTACTCCAAGCCATCATCGTATGTCGGACCTTTAGGGGTGAGAGCCATCCGCTCCCCCGCAAGTCCCGAGATGATGACGAGGCCACTCCAAGCCATCATCGTATGTCGGACCTTTAGGTTGAGAGCCATCCATGCCCCGCAAGTCCGGAGATGATGACGAGGCTACTCCAAGCCATCATCGTATGTCGGACCTTTAGGGGTGAGAGCCATCCGCTCCCCCGCAAGTCCGGAGATGATGACGAGGCTACTCCAAGCCATCATCGTATGTCGGACCTTTAGGGGTGAGAGCCATCCGCTCCCCCGCAAGTCCGGTGATGATGACGAGGCTACTCCAAGCCATCATCGTATGTCGGACCTTTAGGGGTGAGAGCCATCCGCTCCCCCGCAAGTCCGGTGATGATGACGAGGCTACTCCAAGCCATCATCGTATGTCGGACCTTTAGGGGTGAGAGCCATCCGCTCCCCCGCAAGTCCGGTGATGATGACGAGGCTACTCCAAGCCATCATCGTATGTCGGACCATTAGGGGTGAGAGCCATCCGCTCCCCCGCAAGTCCGGTGATGATGACGAGGCTACTCCAAGCCATCATCGTATGTCGGACCTTTAGGGGTGAGAGCTATCCGCTCCCCCGCATGTCCGGTGATGATGACGAGGCTACTCCAAGATATTATTTTATACTTATGTTTTTGGGTATATTTATTAAGGTACTGTTGTATGTAATCTCTCTGAAATAAAGCATTCAAATACTCCCTCTTTGCAGGTACCAAGCGCTAGTCCTCTTCCTGACCTTCATCACTTACATGACGTACCATCTGACGAGGAAACCAATATCGGTGGTGAAGAGCGTTCTCCACAGGAACTGCAGCGAGCTGGTGCCTCCAGATGGAGTGGACCCCACGCCTGATTGGTGCGACTGGCCGCCTTTTAGTAAGTACTAGCGGCCGCCCGCGACTTCGACCGCGTGGAAATGGCATACACATACATACATACATACAATCACGCCTTTTTCCCAGAGGGGTAGGCAGAGATCACTTCCAGCGACCCACTTTTCACCTCTGTGGGAAACGTGACGTGACGGGTTGTGGACCACGTCGCCGCCATTCTGCCTTGTGCATTGTTTTAACAAGGTCATTGCGTTCCCACGAGTAGCAAGGATATATGACGGGGGAAAAGGGGAGGAACGATACTGTCGCCTCGGATGATTTAAACTGAGTCGATAGTAGCTCGAGGAGCCGGGGTCGCTTACCCGTATACCGTTCACCAACCACTGGACAGAGAGTTGTGACTGGTATCCCCTGACTGAAATTCCTGTGGAAATGGTTTTGGCTAAAATCGGTCGGACGCCTTATGAGAAGCAATGAAATCACAAAAGTATCGCTGTTATACTTTGACTGGCTCGGTGGAGCAGTGGTTAGTGACCCAGGTTCAATACCTACGGTTCCAAGAATCGTGGGTTCGATTCCCACTCGGGACAAATATTTGTGTGACGAACATCGGTGTTGGTTCCGTGTCTGGGTGTGTTATTAAATATATTTAAGTATATTTGTGTATTCACTGTCGTTACTGATTTTCGTAACACAAGTGCTTAAGTTACTTACCACGGGATCAGATCGATGTATGTGATGTTGTGAAATATTTACTATTATTTATTTATTTATACCAACCCTTAAATTAAAGTAAATATTAGTAAGTATGTATAGGTCTACAAGTCTACACACGATATTAGCAGAAGCAAAATTACCTAGCTACTTACTTGAGTTCGCTCGCGGCCATGATTGGTGTAACCCAGTGTGCACGTCGGGCAGTAAGTAGCTATGTATTTGCTACTCCTAATATCGCGTGGAGACCCATAAAGATTTATACTTAGTGTAATGGAACGCGAAAGTCAAAAATCTTAAATCAAAGGTTAACATCTCCATTTCCGCAGATACGACCGACGCGAACACGCTATTGGGCGCGCTCGACTCCGCCTTCCTGTTCTCTTACGCCGGCGCCATGTTTGTTTCCGGTGAGTAAAAAACATCGAGAAGGAAACCTAGGTAACCTAACCTACGAAGAAATCTTAGGTTGTGTAGTCGACCAACCCGCCCTTGGCCAGCGTGGTTGACTAAGGCCTTACCGCCCTAGTTTTAACCTTAACCTTTGAAACAAAGCAAACAAAAAATGAACAACACAACCAAAAGTGTTCAACAGCGCCATCTCTTGACCAAATTTTGTAACTTTCTTCCTCTTCCAGGTATGATAGGCGAGCGTGTGGACCTGAGGTACTTCCTCACGTTCGGCATGCTCACTTCGGCCGGATTCTGTTATATGTTCGGTGTTGGGAAAACATATAACATTCACTCGATGTGGTACTACTTGGTAGCGCAGGTGAGTTGAGAAATCATAGGTAGATAGATCTTAGTACGGCCGCTCGCCGATAGATGGCGCTGTTTTGTATTAAATGCTTCTTTGTTTATTAATGAGTATAGGCATATAAAGAACCAGTAATCACGACATTTAGCTGTCTATCTAACATTTACAGGAAATCTGTGAATTATAAGGAACTGATTTTGAATCTCTTAGTTTTTTAATGAATTTGGATGGTTTTCGACCTGTAGCGGTACCATGAGTTGGCTATCGAAAACTTACGTACGTTAAAAACCTATCGAGTTGTTTTTTCATACGACCGATTTTAGTTCTTAGCGTAACCACCAGGGGCGCTGCACAAGTTTTTCATAGATATATTTACGTAGGCGATATCGAGTCCGTAACTTTTAAACTCATGGTAGCGCTACTTATGTCAAGTCAGTGAGTCACAGATTTATGTTGGAACATATACCCATCTGTTTGGTCTTAGTCCTGCGTTCGATCTCTCCTGTCGAATTGTCGACATTGAGGATTATGAGTGCAATGAAATATAGCCAGCCAGCCTATGTTACCTAAATGACCTGAAGAAACTGGGTATAGGCCGATATTATTATTGAGTTCGGCGGTTCCAAGAGTCGTCGATACGATTCCCACCCGGGACTAATATTTGTGTGACGAACATCGGTGTTTATTCCGTGTCTGGGTGTGTTATTTATATATTTGTGGTTTCACTGTCGCTTCTGATATCCGTAACACAAGTGCTTAGGCTACATACTTACCACGGGATAAGATCGATGTATGTACTAAATATTAGTCTTTATGGTCTTATTAGTCGCGTGGTCTACACGCGATATTAGGAATGGCAATAGGGTATTTTACTGTGGTTGTTGTTCTTGCCATTTTTATGATAAGCAGTAAGATTTAAGTAAATCAATACTATTAATGAAATCGAAACTTAATTTTTTGGCGTAATGAGACAGCAAAATACATTTAAAGTTGCTTGGGCAAGTCCATTTCAAAAGTGCGAAAATCATTAAAAATTTCGTTGTCATCTTATAACAGAATTAGTAACATCTTTCATTATGAAAACATATCCATAAATGCAACTTTTGATGAAACTGCCGAACAAACTTCCTAGGCGCTGCATACAAACAACTAGCGTAGTGACGTCACACGCCATTGGACGTTTGTATGGAACGTTTTGAGCCCGCCCAAATATGTGCAATTAAAACTGAAATATCTCGTTGAGTTATCGAGATATCAAAGTGATACTTTCAACAGTGTCTTTGTGTTCGAGTGGTCCATCCAAGTTTATAAAAAAAAATAGTCAAGTACCCTATTACATAGCTACTTACTGCCCGACGTTTCGACTGGGTTACACCAACCATGGTTGCGAGCGAACTGGTGCTGCTAGTCTTCGTCTGCCACAGCGGTTGTGAATTTCTAAATCCACCCCCGAACCAGCACTATTGTCATAATGTGTGTAGATTGCTACTCCTAACATCGCGTGTAGACCCATAAAGACTAATATTTAGTGTAATGGAACGCGAAGGTCTAAAATCTTATGGTGCTATTTGATACTAAGTATTAGTTCCTTAATTAATAACAGAGGGTATGTACTATCGGAGAACTTGGCGGTCGACCACATATAAGGTGAAAATCGCGTGGCGCTTACGCGTCTGTCAGAGCAAGCCCCGCCCCCAAAACGTAAATTGTGGTCCGAGAGCCTGCAAGAATTTTTCCGTAGGTATATGAGGCAAGCTGAAAACTTGTCCTATACCTTTAATATTATAACCCAACACAAAACCGCAGACCTGACTGAGTAGCGGGGCTAAACCAAACCCCCAATTTAGTTTATTTAAAAATATATTTTGTAATCCAAAAAAATATAATTTGTCAGTTCACCTGGCAGGTAGAAGTTCCATCGAAATGATTTGTCTTAGTGAGTCTTATTTTTTAGTTACAAATAAAAAGATGAAAAATATTTTTGGGGGTTTGCTTTAGCCCCGCTACTCACCAGCCAGTGCTGGGATATAATAGGAGAGGTACAGGATAAGTTTTCAGCTTGCCTCAAATACCCACCAAAAATTCTTGCTAGCTCTCCTACTATTGGAACGTATTCGTAAACAAAGGGTCGAAGTGCTCTTCTATTGGCGGAAATAACTAGTGGGCGGGGCTAATGGCGTTTAAAGAAATCTGTTTGAAAAGTGTACTACCGCCAAAATTCATGGTTGTACAGTCGTTCAATTTTTTTTCATTATTATTTATAACTAAAAAACTAAGACAAATTATTTCGATGGAACTTCAGGTGAAATGACAAATTATATTTTTTTGGATTATAAAATATATTTTTAAATAAAAAAAATTGGGGGTTTGGTTTAGCCCCTGTACTCAGCCAGGTCTGCGGGTTTGTGTTGGGGTATAATAGGAGAGGTACAGGACAAGTTTTCAGCATGCCTCAAATATCTACCCAAAAACTCTTGCCAGCTCTTGGACCACTACGTTGACGTTTTGGGGGCGGGGCTTGTTCTGACAGACGCGTAAGCGCCAAGCGATTTTCTCCTTATAGGTGGTTGACCGCCAGCGTTGCTGATAGTACCTTATATGTATGTATGTATGTAAATATGTGTGTTTGTATGTAGGCAGGCGCCGGCATCGCTCAGACAACGGGCTGGCCCAGCACCGTGGCCATCGTGGGGAAGTGGTTTGGAAACTCGAAGAAAGGACTCATATTCGGGATCTGGAACTCGCATACTTCCCTCGGGAACATACTGGGTAAGTAAGAAGGATTCTTTTTGTTCCTAACTGACTTACGATAATGCCTAATAAATAGCCTTCGATCTAGTTGATCATTTAATATTATTGCAAAAGCTAGATAAAATAGGTGTGAGAGGTACTCCTCTACAATGGTTTGAGTCCTACTTGAGTGACCGACAGCAATGCGTAATGATTACTAAAACTAATGATGACAATAATATAGTAGACATTTATCAATCACAATACAGATATAACAGAGTAGGGGTACCACAGGGAAGTATACTGGGGCCTCTCTTATTTTTAATATACATCTATTTTAGTTAGTACTTTAGATTTTTTTGTGTCTCTATGTTTATTTAACCTGTTAACTATAAATCGCGCGTTCAAACAAACAAACAAAACTCTTCAGATTTATAATATTATTATGAATATAAGCTCACTTTTGACAATAACCAAAATCAACTTCGCATAACTAGTTTTTGTTGTTTTCTTTAGTGTTGACTTCTCTATTCAATTATTTTTGACTGGCTCGGTGGAACAGTGGTTAGTGAGTGACCCTGGCTGGCGGTTCCGAGAGTCGTGGGTTCGATTCCCACTCGGGACAAATATTTGTGTGATGAACATCGGTGTTTGTTCCGTGTCTGGGTGTGATTATGTATTTAAGTATGTATTTATAAATATATATGTATGTATATCAGTCTTTGACGCCCATAGTACAAGCTCTGCTTAGTTTGGGGTCAGATGACCGTGTGTGGAAATGTCCCAGATATTCATTTATTTATTTTATTATTCGTTTGGCCACCAAATAATGCCTCTCATTTTAACTCCACTTTCTCTCTCTTTTCCACCAAGGTACACTGCTAGCCTCCGCGTACGTGGAGACCGACTGGGCGCTGTCGTTCGTGTGGCCGGCGCTGGTGATGGGGCTCGCGGCGGCGCCCGTCGCGCTGCTGCTGCCGCCCGAGCCGCGGCTCCTCGCGCTCGCGCCCCCGGTCAGCACTAGGGACAGTTGCGAGGGCAGTTGTGACTAGTCACGACAGAGATGGCGCTAGGGGCAGTTGCGACTTATCACTAAGAAATGGTGCTAGGGACAGTTGCGAGGGCAGTAGCGGCTAGTCACGACAGAGATGGCGCTAGGGACAACAGTAGGATAGCCACTGGGGGATGGTGGCGGGGACTGTTGCCAATAGTCACTAAGAGATGGCGCTAGGGACAGCTGCGATTAGTCACTAAATGATGGCACTAGAGGCAGTTGCGACTAGTCACGACAAAGAAGGCGCTAGAGGCAGTTGCGAGGGCAGTTGCCAATAGTCACTAAGAGATTGCGCTAGGGACACTGGCGACTGCTCGCCGACAGGTGGCGCTAGGGACAACAGTAGGATAGCCACTGGGCGCTGCTGCTGCCGCCCGAGCCGCGGCTCCTCGCGCTCGCGCCCCCGGTCAGCACTAGGGACAGGGCGACTGCGAGCCGACAGGTGGCGCTAGGGGCAACAGTAGGATAGCTTCTGGGGGATGGTGCGGGGACAGTTGTCAATAGTCACTAAGAGATTGCGCTAGGGACACTGGCGACTGCTCGCCGACAGATGGCGCTAGGGACAACAGTAGGATAGCCGCTGGGGGATGGTGGCGGGGACTGTTGCCAATAGTCACCAAGAGATGGCGCTAGGGGCAGTTGCGATTAGTCACTTAGAGATGGCGCTAGGGGCAGTTTCCAATAGTCACTAAGAGATGGCGCTAGGGACAGTTGCGATTAGTCACTTAGAGATGGCGCTAGGGGCAGTTGCGAGGGCAGTTGCCAATAGTCACTAAGAGATTGCGCTAGGGACACTGGCGACTGCTCGCCGACAGATGGCGCTAGGGACAACAGTAGGATAGCCACTGGGCGCTGCTGCTGCCGCCCGAGCCGCGGCTCCTCGCGCTCGCGCCCCCGGTCAGCACTAGGGACAGGGCGACTGCGAGCCGACAGGTGGCGCTAGGGGCAACAGTAGGATAGCCACTGCGGGGATGGTGGCGGGACTGTTGCCAATAGTCACTAAGAGATTGCGCTAGGGACAGTACCGACCACTCACCGAGAGATGGCGCTAGGGACAGTTGCGACTAGTCACGACAGAGATGGCGCTAGGGGCAGTTGCGAGGGCAGTTGCCAATAGTCACTTAGAGATGGCGCTAGGGGCAGTTGCGAGGGCAGTTGCGACTAGTCACGACAGAGATGGCGCTAGGGGCAGTTGCGAGGGCAGTAGCGGCTAGTCACTTAGAGATGGCGCTAGGGGCAGTTGCGATTAGTCACTTAGAGATGGCGCTAGGGGCAGTTGCGAGGGCAGTAGCGGCTAGTCACTTAGAGATGGCGCTAGGGGCAGTTGCGATTAGTCACTTAGAGATGGCGCTAGGGGCAGTTGCGAGGGCAGTAGCGGCTAGTCACTTAGAGATGGCGCTAGGGGCAGTTGCGATTAGTCACTTAGAGATGGCGCTAGGGGCAGTTGCGAGGGCAGTAGCGGCTAGTCACTTAGAGATGGCGCTAGGGGCAGTTGCGATTAGTCACTTAGAGATGGCGCTAGGGGCAGTTGCGAGGGCAGTAGCGGCTAGTCACTTAGAGATGGCGCTAGGGGCAGTTGCGATTAGTCACTAAGAGATGGCGCTAGGGGCAGTTGCGATTAGTCACTTAGAGATGGCGCTAGGGGCAGTTGCGATTAGTCACTTAGAGATGGCGCTAGGGGCAGTTGCGAGGGCAGTTGCGACTAATCACGACAGAGATGGCGCTAGGGACAGTTGCGAGGGCAGTTGCGACTAGTCACGACAGAGATGGCGCTAGGGACAGTTGCGAGGGCAGTTGCGGCTAGTCACGACAGAGATGGCGCTAGGGGCAGTTGCGAGGGCAGTTGCCAATAGTCACTTAGAGATGGCGCTAGGGGCAGTTGCGAGGGCAGTTGCCAATAGTCACTTAGAGATGGCGCTAGGGGCAGTTGCGAGGGCAGTTGCCAATAGTCACTTAGAGATGGCGCTATGGACAGTTGCGACTACTCGCCGAGAGGTGGCGCTAGGGACAACAGTAGGATAGCCACTGGGCGCTGCTGCTGCCGCCCGAGCCGCGGCTCCTCGCGCTCGCGCCCCCGGTCAGCACTAGGGACAGGGCGACTGCGAGCCGACAGGTGGCGCTAGGGGCAGTTTCCAATAGTCACTAAGAGATGGCGCTAGGGGCAGTTGCGATTAGTCACTTAGAGATGGCGCTAGGGGCAGTTGCGAGGGCAGTAGCGGCTAGTCACTTAGAGATGGCGCTAGGGGCAGTTGCGATTAGTCACTTAGAGATGGCGCTAGGGGCAGTTGCGAGGGCAGTAGCGGCTAGTCACTTAGAGATGGCGCTAGGGGCAGTTGCGATTAGTCACTTAGAGATGGCGCTAGGGGCAGTTGCGATTAGTCACTTAGAGATGGCGCTAGGGGCAGTTGCGAGGGCAGTTGCGACTAGTCACGACAGAGATGGCGCTAGGGGCAGTTGCGAGGGCAGTAGCGGCTAGTCACTTAGAGATGGCGCTAGGGGCAGTTGCGATTAGTCACTTAGAGATGGCGCTAGGGGCAGTTGCGAGGGCAGTAGCGGCTGGTCACTTAGAGATGGCGCTAGGGGCAGTTGCGATTAGTCACTTAGAGATGGCGCTAGGGGCAGTTGCGAGGGCAGTAGCGGCTAGTCACTTAGAGATGGCGCTAGGGGCAGTTGCGATTAGTCACTTAGAGATGGCGCTAGGGGCAGTTGCGAGGGCAGTAGCGGCTAGTCACTTAGAGATGGCGCTAGGGGCAGTTGCGATTAGTCACTTAGAGATGGCGCTAGGGGCAGTTGCGAGGGCAGTAGCGGCTAGTCACTTAGAGATGGCGCTAGGGGCAGTTGCGATTAGTCACTTAGAGATGGCGCTAGGGGCAGTTGCGATTAGTCACTTAGAGATGGCGCTAGGGGCAGTTGCGAGGGCAGTTGCGACTAATCACGACAGAGATGGCGCTAGGGACAGTTGCGAGGGCAGTTGCGACTAGTCACGACAGAGATGGCGCTAGGGACAGTTGCGAGGGCAGTTGCGGCTAGTCACGACAGAGATGGCGCTAGGGGCAGTTGCGAGGGCAGTTGCCAATAGTCACTTAGAGATGGCGCTAGGGGCAGTTGCGAGGGCAGTTGCCAATAGTCACTTAGAGATGGCGCTAGGGGCAGTTGCGAGGGCAGTTGCCAATAGTCACTTAGAGATGGCGCTATGGACAGTTGCGACTACTCGCCGAGAGGTGGCGCTAGGGACAACAGTAGGATAGCCACTGGGCGCTGCTGCTGCCGCCCGAGCCGCGGCTCCTCGCGCTCGCGCCCCCGGTCAGCACTAGGGACAGGGCGACTGCGAGCCGACAGGTGGCGCTAGGGGCAGTTTCCAATAGTCACTAAGAGATGGCGCTAGGGGCAGTTGCGATTAGTCACTTAGAGATGGCGCTAGGGGCAGTTGCGAGGGCAGTAGCGGCTAGTCACTTAGAGATGGCGCTAGGGGCAGTTGCGATTAGTCACTTAGAGATGGCGCTAGGGGCAGTTGCGAGGGCAGTAGCGGCTAGTCACTTAGAGATGGCGCTAGGGGCAGTTGCGATTAGTCACTTAGAGATGGCGCTAGGGGCAGTTGCGAGGGCAGTAGCGGCTAGTCACTTAGAGATGGCGCTAGGGGCAGTTGCGATTAGTCACTTAGAGACGGCGCCAGGGCAGTTGCGAGGGCAGTAGCGGCTAGTCACTTAGAGATGGCGCTAGGGGCAGTTGCGATTAGTCACTTAGAGATGGCGCTAGGGGCAGTTGCGAGGGCAGTAGCGGCTAGTCACTTAGAGATGGCGCTAGGGGCAGTTGCGATTAGTCACTTAGAGATGGCGCTAGGGGCAGTTGCGAGGGCAGTAGCGGCTAGTCACTTAGAGATGGCGCTAGGGGCAGTTGCGATTAGTCACTTAGAGATGGCGCTAGGGGCAGTTGCGAGGGCAGTAGCGGCTAGTCACTTAGAGATGGCGCTAGGGGCAGTTGCGATTAGTCACTTAGAGATGGCGCTAGGGGCAGTTGCGACTAGTCACGACAGAGATGGCGCTAGGGGCAGTTGCGATTAGTCACTAAGAGATGGCGCTAGGGGCAGTTGCGATTAGTCACTTAGAGATGGCGCTAGGGGCAGTTGCGACTAGTCACGACAGAGATGGCGCTAGGGGCAGCTGCGATTAGTCTGGCTCGGTGGAACAGTAGTTAGTGACTCTGGCTGGCGGTTCCAAGAGTCGTGGGTTCGATTCCCACTCGGGACCGTGTTTGGGTGTAAATATGTATTTATAAATGTCTATGTATGTATATCAGTCTCTGACGCGCATAGTACGAGCTCTGCTTAGTTTGGGGTTAGATGACCGTGTGTGGAAATGTCACAGATATTTATTTTATTTATTTGTTCCAGCCTTCACGCCAATCGCGGTCTGATGATGAAGAGGATCCCGCAGAAGTGATCGTCGGTGATCAGGTACCAGAGACCAGTAGTAGCATAGTAACTAATCGCATGATATTAGTATTCTTAATATTTAACATAACACCTTTCTCTTACAAGTTAGAACTTTGTAACATCTTAATATGGATTTTTTTTAATATGTACACTTGACATAGCATTTTTTTTTCTAACTGAAGATGATGATGGCTTGGAGTAGCCTCGTCATCATCACCGGCCTAGCGGGGGAGCGGATGGCTCTCACCCCTATAATCTCTAAGTCTTTTTGAAGTCAGGACTTTTTGTTTAACTTTTTTTCTTGTTAAAACGCAATATGATGATGCATCGTTCATTTAATTTTAATTAGGTACTGCAGTTACTAGGTAGTGAGTATAAACTCAGAACTAGTAAAATTTTACAGATTTCTATAAATATTTGTTTTACATTGCAGCATAGTAATGTATAATCTTTTGAGTAATTTAATAATATTACAATTTTATAAAACTTATAATCATGCCACAAATGGAACATAATCACTACATAGTATAAAAAGCGTCGATGGCCGAGTGGTTAAGGTCGTTGCTTGCCATGCGAGAAGTCGCCAGTTCAAACCCCGCCAGGTACTATCAGCAACGCTGGCGGTCGACCACCTATAAGGTGAAAATCGCTTGGCGCTTACGCGTCTGTCAGAGCAAGCCCCGCCCAAATTGTGGTCCAAGAGCCTGCAAGAATTTTTCGGTAGGTATATGAGGCAAGCTGAAAACTTGTCCTATACCTTTAATATTATAACCCAACACAAAACCGCAGACCTGGCTGAGTAGCGGCGCCAAAACAAACCCCCAATTTAGTTTATTTAAAAATATATTTTATAATCCAAAAAAATATAATTTGTCAGCTCACCTGACAGGTAGAAGTTCCATCGAAATGATTTGTCTTAGTGAGTCTTATTTTTTAGTTATAAATAAAAAGATGAAAAATATTTTTGGGGGTTTGCTTTAGCCCCGCTACTCACCAACCAGGTCTGCAGTTTCGTACTGGGATATAATAGGATTTTCTTCAAGTGCTCTTCTATTGGCCAGTGGGCGGGGCTAATGGCGTTTAAAGAAATCTGTTTGAAAAGTATACTACCGCCAAAATTTCCGGTTGTACCAATGTGTTTTTCAAATTTGAAATTCATATGTACCATCATTCGACGTTTTAACGCTGAAGGAAAACATCGTGAGGAAACCAGCACACCTGAGAGATTTTTCAACGGTGTGTGAAGCCATGTCAGAGGCCTACGGGCGGTTTAAAACTCTGACACCAGGTTGTTCATCAACCATACGATAAGAAGAAGAGTACATAGTATAAAACAAAGTCGTTTTCTCAGTTCCTATAATGCAACGGATTTTGAGGCGGATGCGTCCAAATAAACTTTTTATTCTCCAAATCAGCATGAATATTAATAATATTTTTTATTTTTTAGTAGTTTAGGTAATTTGATGCACAATAATACTAGCATGATTTTGTTTTTAATGATTTAACCCATTCGCCGCCGCACCGCACTAACAGCATGTCTCGTTGCAGACGGCCAGCCTGCGGCCCAACAGGCACTCCGCCAACAACCCGCCGGTGAGTCACTCACTCACTCACTCACCCCATTCATTCATTCGTTCTAGAACACTTTAATTTGTTTTTACACTGACTAATTATTTTACTCACTCATTCGTTCATGGACACTAACTATTATTTTGTCACACACATTAAAGAGGAACATGTATAAAAAGGACTTGTTGTAATTCATAAATATCACACAATGTCACATAATCCTTAGTCCTTAGTAATAGTATAAAGGTGAAAGTTTGTATGTATGGATGTATGTTTGTTACTCTTTCACGCTCAAACGACTGAACCGATTTTCATGAAATTTGGTATGATGATAGCTGGCACTCTGGAATAACATATAGGCTACTTTTTTTTTAAATTCAACCCCCATGTGGTTCATTGGGGGGGGTGAAAATTAGTATGAGAGAACTTTTACTTTTACGTGGCACACTGGAAAGGCACCAGCGCTACTTTTTTTTTCAAAATTCGACCGGGGGCGGGGGCGTACTATGGGAGAACGTTGACGGAACTTTCACTAATAAATAACAAATTTTACAAGGCATGTAGGCTATTTTAATACATCATTGCTACTAAAACCCATTAATACGCGGACAAAGTCGCGGGCGGCCGCTAGTTAGTTAATAATTTCTATGAAGCAATATGTGCCATTTGCAGAGGGTATGGGGCTGTTATCTGTCTCACTCTCTCCCGTAACCATGACAACATACAATTAGAAAATGCCCACAGTCTATGTTTAAGCAGGATTAAGATGAAAATGGGTGCGTTTAGCCGACACACAATCTTGGCAGCACAGAAAGAAAAATGGCGATTGCTGAGTAGCATAGGCTGACGCGGCTGAGGAATGCTAAGTGGCGATATTCAGATTGATTGATTGATTCGTCATATGGCGGAATATTCAAACGTTAACAGCTAACTTCACTTCTCTCATTTCCACTCAGCATGGTTCTGGCCGATACTGTAGTCAGAATTGTCGAATGCTGTTCAGCACTCTCAGACTCTGACCAGTCTGTCTGTCGGCTAAACGCACCCAATGACACCAGTTTAGATTGTCATCCCTTGGTACAGTCAGCCAAGAAAGTGGTCTACCATTTTTGACAAAAGTTTCTGCGAGATGTAACGATCGCTAAGGTTGACTTTTCACTGACACACATCTTATTGCCAGAGGAAATTGACCTTGTTGTTTGATGACGTTCAAACGAATCTCTACTGTATGGTGGTAGACCACATTATTGGCTGACTGTACTTACTGGTGTAAAAATATCGAAGAATGTATTTTTTTATGAATGAATGAATGAATGAATGATACACAATAATGAGAGACTTAATTATATTAATTTATTTAAAACACCATCCATAATATGCGTTTAACTGCCTCGTTGGTCTATTGGTAACAAGAGCTGCGTAAGGACCGCAAGGTCCCCGGTTCGAGTCCGTCGAAAATTTGTGTGAGTTTTTCTGTAATAAAATTTCTCAGCCCGGAGTTAGGAAGTTGGCGGTTGCACGCCTGAGCCGGAAAGCACGTTAAGCCGGTGGTCCTGCGCCCGATCTCTCATCGGTCATGTCGTTTGTCGTCTCACTGAACTGTGTGAGTAAGGGAATAGAGGGTGCACTTGCGCACTATATTATGACCTGCGCACTTGGCTGATCTCCATTGAAAACGGTCGGACGCCTTATTTATGTACGGTTCCAACAGTCGTAGGTTCGATTCCCACCCGGCACAAATATTTATGTGACCAACATGATATTTGTTCCGTTAATTATATTTGTGTATCCACTGTTGATTCTGATATCCGTAACAAGTGCTTAAGCTACCACAGGATCAGATCAATGTATGTGATGTTGTGTAATATTTATTTATTTATTTGACTGGCTCGGTGCAACAATGGTTAGTGACCCAGGCTTACTACCTACGGTTCCAAGAGTCGTGGGTTCGATTCCCACCCGGGACACATATTTGTGTGACGAACATCGGTGTTTGTTCCGTGTCTGGGTGTGTTATTAAATATATTTAAGTTTATTTGTGTATCCACTGTTGATTCTGATATCAGAATCAACAGTGGATACACATCCCGTGTCCCGTGGTAAGTAATCTGTAACACAAGTGCTTAAGCTACTTACCACGGGATCAGATCAATGTATGTGATATAAGATTTTAGACTTTCGCGTTCCATTACACTAAAATATGTACTCCTAATATCGCGTGTAGACCCATAGAGACATATTTTAGTGCAATGTATGTGATGTTGTGTAATATTTGTTTATATGGTTATCCCCAGCCGCCAATAGAAGACGCGAATGAGCAGACGGCGCTGCTATCCCGCCGGTCGTCTCGCTCGCACGGCTCTAGCGCCGTCTCGCTCGCGCGCGCCCTCTCCATCCCCGGAGTGGTGGAGTTCTCCCTGTCTCTGTTCTTCGCTAAGCTCGTTAGCTACACGTTCCTGTATTGGCTGCCTTTGTACATCAAGACTAGCAGTGAGTATCTAGTAGTATAGGGCAATATTATATTGGCTGAGACCTTCTAATATTGATTTATTCTTAGCGCCAAACTCCCACAATTCAAGCAAGATGTGTGCTTGAATTGTGTCATAAAATGATACACAATTCAAGCACACATTTACATTGTGTATCATTTATGATACCCAATTCAAGCACATATTGACAATGTGTATCATGTATGATACACAATTCAAGCACACATTTACATTGTGTATCATTTATGATACCCAATTCAAGCACATATTGACAATGTGTATCATGTATGATACACAATTCAAGCACACATTTACAGCGTGTATCATTCATTTATGATACACAATTTAAAATCCTTTAATTTTTACTTTATTATTAAATAAATAAAGTAAAAATTAAAGGGAGGGTGGCTCCCATACAACAAACGCAATTTTTCTTCCTCTTAATAAATACTAACAACAAACGTGATTTTCTATTATAATGATAGTACGGAGTCCTTTGTGCGCGAGTACGACCCGCACTTGGCCGCTTATTATTTTTATGAACGACTCCTATAATGACCTCACTCTAACTGATAGTAAGCGGTTGTGAGGTCCAGAAATGAGGTCTGGCACGCCACATCGTCTTCTCATTTGTTCAACGTAGTCAGCTCATACAAATGTCGTATGTATGAAGAACTGTAATATCTCAGGGAGTTTTCCAAGTGCCAAACCATATTGAGCCTGTCGCACTCACCCTGAAGGCTTAAATGCCGTTTCACGCCGCGCCTGAAGAGCCCGGGATCATAGGAGGGAGGACCATCATCATCATCATTCTCCTGCCCTTGTCCCACGCTAAGTGGGGTCGGCGCAACATGTATATTTCCTCCACTCGGGCCTGTCATTTGTCATCTCTGCGTCTACTCCTTTCACTCCCATATCATCTCTCACGCATTCCATCCATGTCTTCTTCGGCCTTCTTCTACCATTACGAAAACAAAATTTAAAAAAAACTTTTTAAAAACAAGCTTTTATTTGAATGCTCTAAAAAGAAAACAATAAACTTTTACACACAATTTATATAATATAAAAGCTTGTCGCGATATTTAAGTACTCGTATTTATTTGCTGCCTATTAAAATTTTCGAACTGAGGAAATACGAGTACCTACTTAACAAGCCCTTTCATTTGATAGCCATATTGTAGGAATCTATTAAAAAATGGTTGGTCCGCCATCTTGGGTATACCTACCGCCATGTTGGATTAAAAATGACGTCACATAGTTAATCATGCATTGTCATCCGAACTGAACGTGCATACAAAATTTCAGCTCGATCGGATAATAGGAAGTGGTCGAAAAATCGATTACAAAAATCCACCCATACAGAAAAATAAATAAACTAACAGAGTGAGTCTAATAAAAGCTTGTAAAAAATAAGTAACTACCCTATTTATGCGTTATCACAGTCACCCAATCTTATATCTCTCTCTAGCTAACCTAACGCCTAAGCAAGCGGGGGACCTGAGTACAGCCTTCGACGTGGGCGGCATCATGGGCGCCATAGCGGCGGGCCTGCTCGCCGACCGGTCCCGGAGTCCGGCCACCGTGTGTGCGGTGTTTTATGTGCTTTGCGCGCCTACGGTGAGTAGAGATGGATGATAATGATGATGATGATGATGATGGAGAGTTTCTATACTCTCGAAGTATTCTGAATGACTGGCTCGGTGTAACAGTGGTTAGTGACTCAGTGACCTACGGTTCTAAGAGTCGTGGGTTCGATTCCCACACGGGACAAATATTTGCGTGACGAACATCGGTGTTTGTATTAGAAAACTGAAAGTGTCCGGGATATTTACCATGTTGTTTTGTTTTAATGAGCTCCCGATATGTATGGCATATTTACGTTTATGTAAAAATAAAAATGTGTCCGTTTTCGAGGAAGACAGAAGTGATACCGTGAGTGTCGTGATCGAATTCGGAGTGACAATATTGTGAACGAGTGTAGTGGTGTCGTGCGTAATAAAAGACTTAGAAAGAGGGTAGACCGATATGTCTGCCCTTAGACCTACCGTCATTCTCGCAGTCCTACAGTTCACCCGTGATCATGGCGCTTGCAACAGTGCCGAAATATCGGGAGCTCATTAAAACAAAACGACATGGTAAATATCACGGACACTTTCAGTTTTCTAATGTGTGTAACCATGACAGTTTAAAATTATATATCGGTGTTTGTTCCGTGTTATTAAATATATTTAAGTTTATTTGTGTATCCACTGTTGATTCTGATATCCGTAACACAAGTGCTTAAGCTACTTACAACGGGATCAGATCAATGTATGTGATGTTGTGTGTGCAAGGAGGGTGGGGTCTAATATTTACGCCACTACTGATATTTGTTTTTTATCTTCATCAGCTAGTGTCGTACCAGAAATTATTTTTACAAATTTTTTATTATTATTACTTCGGGATATCAGACCCCCCCAACCCCCCGGGGGTCTGATATCCCCGCCACTACTAATATTTGTTTGTTTGTTCATCAGCTGGTGTCGTACCAGTGGTGGGGCGCGGTGTCCCCGGGCGCGGGCGCGGCGCTGCTGCTGGCGGCGGGCGCGCTCGTCAACGGGCCCTACGCGCTCATCACCACCGCCGTCAGCGCCGACCTGGGTGAGTGGAGCACAAACCGAAAAGTAACCGAAACCCCAACCGGTTTCGGTTACTATTAATTTTCGGTTAAGATTTTTGTGTTCGGTATTGGTAACTCACTATTTTTGGTTTCGGTTCCTAGATATTTCGGTTTTTCGGTAATCGTGTTTTTCGGTTTCGGTTACCTTTCGGTTATTATGTTTTCGGTTACGGTTACTTGTCGGTGTTCCACCGCCAACTTCCTAACTCCGGGCTGAGTAATTTCATTACAGAAAAACTCACACAAATTTTGCCTCGGAAAGCACGTTAAGCCGGTGGTCCTGCGCCCGATCTCTCATCGGTCATGTCGGATTGCCGTCTCACCGAATTATGAGAGTAAGGGAATAGAGAGTGCACTTGTGTTTGCGCGTACACTTATGCACTATAATATGTCCTGCGCACTTAGCTGATCTCAATTGGGATCGGCCGCCATGGCTGAAATCGGTCGGACGCATTATTATTACTTGTCGGTTCAGATTACTTTTCAGTTATATGTAAAATCGGTTACGATATTATTTCTCTTTCGGTTTTTATGAATTTGAGTTTCAGTATTTAAAATATACGGTTTCGGTTACAAGGGCTGCAATTCGCCATGCAGGTAGATGTTATGACGGAGGCATACACTAAAAAAGGATTACCCGAAGCAAAGGCAGGGCGGGTCACTAGTAAGACATAGAATAGAATAGAAAAGAATTTATTGGTCACATGTTACAAGAAAAAAATAATTTAACATAAAATAATAATACATAATATATAAAACGAATATTTCACATCAGTGACCAACAAGGTACGTGCCTCAGCATAGACTGCAGAAGCTCAACAAGAGCTCCTGCAGCACTGGTATTCTGACCGTACCTTTTTGATTGAATGATGACACAGATATAGTAGAACAAAATAAAAAGAAAAAACAAAAATAAAAATATAGAAACAAGAGCTATAAACTAAATAATTACATAAATCTCATAAAAAAAAAGAAGTTAAAAAGAATAAATTACTTAAAGATCTAAGGAGAACATAGGTTTAATTAAGATCTGTTTGATGTTTCCAGGTACCCACAGTTGCCTGGCGGGTAATGCGCAGGCCTTGGCTACAGTGACCGCCATCATTGATGGAACCGGTAGCGTAGGTAAGTTATTATAAATTTCTCATCATCATCATAGGTTTTGTTGTTGATGGAGTTTTTTAATAGATAGAGGGATTTAAGAGGAAGGTTTTTTATGTATAATTTACTCGAAGCAGTGAGGGCGGGTCACTAGTTACATAAATAAATAATAAGTCAACTTAATTATGTTACATCCTTTGTTTTTTAAGTGCCTGTGTGTAACACATTAATTTGAAATTTGCCATAAGTTTAAGTTTTTTTAATTTCATTTTCGGCATCGGTTATTTATGTTTTTCAGTTTTACTCAAACTACGAATCCGTTGAACTCTTAAATTTTCGATTACAGTTATGTGTTTTTCAGTTTTTCGGCGATATTTTTTCGTATGTTTTAAATTGTCGCGCTCCATTACACTAAATATTAATTTTTGGGTCTACACGCGATACAACGTCGGGCAGTTAGTAGTTATGATATATTTTCGTGTTTCGGTTTCGGTCACACAACATATTGTTCGGTTACAGGCGCAGCACTAGGCCCGATGCTGGCGGGCGTAGTTTCGTCGTCGGGTGATTGGCAGCGCGTCTTCTATATGCTGGTCACTTGTGACGCTTTAGCGCTGATACTGCTACTCAGGTAAAGAACATACATACATGCATTCACACCTTTTCCTAACTGACATACGATGATGGCTTGGAGTAGCCTCGTCATCATCACCGGACTTGCGGGGGAGCGGATGGCTCTCACCCCTATACAATCACACCTTTCCCCCAGAGGGGTAGGCAGAGATCACATCCTGCCATGTGCTACGGTCCTGGCACACCACTTTCGCTTCATCCACATCCATCAACCTCTTCATGCATGCTCGACGATTACGGGTACTTTTGTATAAAACTACAGTCAGGGGATACCAGTCACAACTGTTTGTCCGGTGGTTGGTGAACGGTATACGGGTAAGCGACCCCGGCTCCTCGAGCTACTATCGACTCAGTCCAAACCATCTGAGGCGATACTATCCTTCCTCCCCCTTTCCTTCCCCCACAACCCGTCACGTCACGTTAACCACAGAGGTAAAAGTGGATCGCTGGAAGTGATCTGTGCCTACCCCTCTGGGAAAAAGGCGTGATTTTATGTATGTATGTTGTATAAAACTACGTTTAAAAAATGTCTGCTTTGTTGTTTGCGCGCACAATTGTGCTTTAGACCAGTTAGCTAATTACTATCGAGTCAAACATTGTTGACAATATTTAAAAATAATCCCATCTGCCTACATCAAATTCCCCGCCGTGTGGTCAGTTGGGATAAAAGCCTGATGTTTTCTTTTTTCACACAGGATAGTGAAATCGGAGCTGAAAAGAAATAGGCAAGAGAGGCGTCTAAGAGGCTCTGCGCGCGTCGTGAGGATAGAGTGAGGACTGTTAAAAACTCTCACTCTCGAGGCAACTACACGGAACATAAATATACATGTATATATGACTATCGACTATCTTGACTTGTCTAATGGCGGATTAGCTCAAGCGTAAACTAAAAGGGGATCTTGTATTGTCTATTATATGCGCGAACATAACACTTTTGAAATGAAACTAATTTTACTATTTTTTTTGTCTTGCCCGTGACCACGAGCGCTGTAAAGAGCTCGAAGCGTTGGATCTCTGAATAATATGTTTAGAATAACAATACACGCGAGTTTAATTCGTAAAATTAGTTTTATTTCAAATAAGGGATTTTTCCACTTTGCCCGCAAAAAAAAAGGTTTTGCTTTCAGTGGGACGACTTGGGGGGGGACAATGTAATCCCAAATAGGAGGGGGGGGACTTGAATTAAATGTGTAAAATGAAGACCTTTTAACGGGCAGAACTTGTTGAAATTTTGTCACTTGATTTAGACTTTATGTCAAGTGAGTAAGGTTCAGAATTTGGTAGAAATATAATATATCCCTCTGCCAGCTAAAGGATTTTTTAACACTTTTACTGCCAGAAAAATAAACACCATTTCTTTTTTATTCTTCTCCGGTTATCGGTGACCTACATACATAGCGGTTAAATTGTTAGAAATTTTTTTCTACAAACGTTACAATTAATAAATTTATATCCGCGAGTCCTAAACATGTGATAACCAAAAGTGTACGTATATTGCATCTTTTATTGGTTATATAATTAAGTATTATTTTTAATTTAATCATTACATTTTTTATTTTTAATTAGGTCAATTTTTTTTCAATTTATTGAGCGTCTGTGAAGTCGTGATATCGCGTTTTTCATATTATTAGATAAAAAAATGACTTCCTTTTCTGTACTAATCATGTCAGTTATGAATGCTTTTATACTTAATTGAATGAAAATATGAATTATGTTATATTACGACTCCAGCGCTATTATTTTAAGTTTTATTTTTCTTTCTAATATAAAAAAATATGCGTAAAATTCTAAATAATAGGTGATTTCCATTTTTGGGAAATGCGTTTGATTTTTATATAAATACTACTGTGTGATTCTGATTGGTCTATCCATTTTGATAAAGGAGAAATAAAGCCTTAATTATTTTTTTTGAAATGGGCCAATCACCGTGCAGGTAAAATATCTACATAAAATACATACGTATGTATAAATGATACCAGTAATAATAATATTGTTCTCAGTATAGTTTTTTTTATAATATCGTGTATTTATCTACGAGAAATATCAAAATGTGTTCAATCTCAGAATCTCCATATAACAGGATTGTTTAGTTATACTAATAATACAAGAAACGAAAGGATAAAATATTGACCGGACTAGAAAATCATATTTTTTGCCAATAAAAACTATTAAAAATACGGATTTTTTTTATGTTATCTTAAAATGTTGTGGGTCATTCCCATTGGTCCACACTGACTTTGATTTCAGTGTGGACGGATGGGAATAACCCAGTTTCATGACAACATCTACAATCGGAGCAACTGAATCCCACTATAAGCCCATTTTCCAAAGGATGAAATGAAATAATTTATTCTGCAAGTAGATTTCAACAAATGCGAAAGAATTTCGCAGGTAAATTAACTATAAATGGATAATAATAATATATAGAAGTTACATAATTCTTGCATGTCCAAGCGAGCAGCTAATCATGTCCATGGATTCTTATCTTTCAGATAGTTTTAAAGAAGATAAGTAGAAATTTGCTTAAATTGAAGTTCCTGGGAAATTTACTTGTTGTTATTTTATCCCTATCACTATAGTCGTATTGTTAGTTTTAAAAACGACTACATCATAAAGGAAATAATATAATTAGAAAATATTGGAAGATTTTAACGACGATTTGACGAAGTGGGTTAAGCTACATAGATTCATTTGGTCCGAATGTAGGACCTTCTGTCTTAAAAAAGCTATTACAATATATAACTATGATCCAGTTTTGAAAAGATTTCAGATTGATGACGAATGCATTGTACTGAAATAAGACTTGAAAGATGTAATTCATTCACTATGGAAACTTATGCTTTTGTAACATAGACAAGCATTTAGGATGGTTTCGAATTTTAGTTTTTCCCAAAGTATTACTGTTGCCTGTCACTAGAGACAATTTGTAACTTATTTGGGAGAATATTCCCAATGATTTACATTATATTTGTTTCCCAAAATTTTAGAGTGTTTTTTTATTGTAATCCTTTTTGCTAGAGATTGATCGAGATTGAATATGGCCAGTAGGTATTTGAATATTGTCATTTCTTTTGACTAGGAACAAGTGTATTGTCCGTTGGGAATATTATTCCCAAACAGCAACGCAGTGACAGGTTACCATGTAATCAATTGGGAATAAAAATAAAAATTCGAAAAATGACACCTGTTGAGATCTTGTATGTTCTCTGATACAAAATGACGATTGCATTTGATTAGATGATTGTAGTAAATAAACATTTATTTATGATTTTTTTAGCTAATGTGGATTGTATGTACTGTACAAAGAATTTAGGGTTACAATGTGAAATAAATAAAAGTGTTTTATATATCAAAATTGGTTTTTATTTTCAATTATCACATATTGATATCTTATACATTACAATAATTAATTTAATACTTAAGCGTTAAAAATAATGATAATTAATGTTATAAATTAATTTCAACTTCATAAAGTTCATTCATTTCCATTAAATTATTAGTATTCTTCTAGCTTTTCTGCTAATTTTGCAGACATTGACTTAAGCATAATTTTTTTGGAATGGTAGATGATAGCTACGAAGGTCTAGTTATTATATAAATTAAGTAAGCAAGTAAAATAAACGCTATTGTAATATTTGCTACAATGATACTTCATAGCCGAATAAGTTAACATGATATAGAGTTATTTCTCATCCCTCAGAACTAAAGCTTGCACTAGCTATATCAACCCTTTAAAAAAGTTTTCATCATCACCAGACTTGATCTCTGCCTACCCATCTGGGGGAAGGCGTGGTTGTATGTATGTATGGAGCCCTAAGCCCATCCTAGAGGCACTATGAAGGACAAAGGATCCCCGGCGGGCCCAGCTAGTGTATATATTGTTACGATCACGGGAGGTACCGTGCAAGCGGAATTAGAGCTTATCAATAGTTGGATAAGGTCTATATTCCTTTGCACTACGTCACATACGCGCAGTCTATCGAAACGCGTTTCGCGCGCATTCTAGAGCGTTCGCTCGGAACGCTCTGGATGCCACGCGAGAGCTCGCCACTGCGTCCTCGCTGCGTATAAAAGCGGGACGTGCGACCTAACTAGACAGGTCCGATTTGGAAAGCGAAGCGCGAATCAGTCTCCTGCGAACTAGGAGTGATCGAGTGCATTGCCTGCGTAGAGTTTCGGAAGTGTATAAGTGTGTTGTTACTTGTCGAATAAATTTTCTTTTTGTGACTTTTGGCGTTTCTTGAATTTAACGTACCCCATACCCGCAATAGTATGTTTGAGCCCTAAGCCCGTTCTAAGGGAACTATGAAGTGGTGTGCCAGGACCGTAGCACATGGCAGGAAGTAATATCTGCCTACCCCTCTGGGAAGGTGTGGTTGTATGTATGGAGCCCTAAGCCCGTCCCAGTGGCACTATGAAGGACAGCGCGTCCCCGGTGGGCCCCCACTCGGCGCGTCTCAGCTGGAACAGCGTGCCCCACGCTATCAGAGCCGCTGCACCCGCCAGCGCGCCCAACCCGCTCAGGATCACATCTAGTAATAAGAAACATTTGATAAATTATATCTGTCGTGGCCACATCGTAGAATTGCCCATTTCATGAAATGATTGGCCATTTCATGAAATGGTTGCATATCATGAAATATTTCACTGTCCATTGGCCATTTCATGATATGGCCAGGTCAGATCAATGATAAGAAATCGTTTGACGCTTGGGCCAGCTAGACGCACTGCCATTTCATGAAACGATCAATCTTATTTGATCATATCGTGGAATTGTTTCGTTGACTTTACCAGTAGAGTGCCAGAGTTGCCATACCAATTAAGCACTTTGTGCAAATATGCTAAATTTGCACAAAGTTCTAAATTTGGTATATTATTTTCTTCCTGTTTAGCATATTATTTTATCTTTTATTTTAGAATAGCATATTTTTAGCAAAAAATATTTTTTATAAAATTCATATAATTTTGAAAGTAGGTACATTTAATTTTAATTCGGACAAAATTGTCGGAAGTTTGCCTATTTTAGGCAGTAAATATACTTATTTGGCAACACTGGTTGTTTTTGTGCAGTTTGTGTCAAAATGGCGGCCCTTGTTGTAAACAAAGACGAAATTTCTCTCAGAAAAAATGTGAATAATTATTTATTAAACACGAAGAATTCGATGAAAACGAATAATCAAAATTGATCCTGGTTTTCATTAAATATTTTATAGTCGCCCTATTTTTACGATATAATATGGCCAAACGTGGGTGACCAAATCGTTTATTGTTTAATGATTTGGTCACCATTGGTTGGCCACTTCATGAAACGTGAACACTTCACGAAATGGCCAACCATTTCATGAAATGATCAATTCATCGATTTGGCCACGACATATCTATGTCAAGGAACAAGGACTACGTTTAACAGAAACACTAAATATTAGTCTTTATGGGACTACACGCGATATTAGGAAATCTTGTCTTGTGAAAAAAGCATATTATAAAGTAGAAGACTACTTAAATGATAAAAATCCATGGACATGATGAGCTGCTCGCTTGGACATCAATGAATTATGTAACTTGTGAATTTTTATGTAATATGCGATTAATTTATTTACAAATTGACGTGCAAAAGTATTTCATGTAAATCTATTTGCAGAATAAATTATTTCATTTCATTTCATTTCATTTCATTTCATAGGAGTAGCAAATACATAGCTACTTAACTTGCTAATGCGATGAGCAATGTCGACGACTTTGGTTCACTGACACTATGCCAGCATGTATATTATTTAAAACGGCTTGTAAAAACATTACACTTTAAAAAATATATTTTGAGATTGGTTACAATTGCAATTCAATCTGAAACATAACCCCAACAAATTTTTAATGATTGTTAAATCACTACATAGTATAAGGCTAAGTCGCTTCCTGTGTCTGTCTGTCCCAATGTTTAAATCTTAAAACTACCCAACAGATTTATATTAACCGTTGCGGGGGCGGGTTAATCCTTACTAATATTATAAATCCGAAAGTAACTCTATCTGTCTGTCTGTTACGCTTTCACACATAGAGTACTGGACCGATTTAAATAAATTTGGTACAGATGTAGTCCAGAGCCTAGGAAAGGTTATAGGCTACTTTTTAACCAACTGTGCTATAAGGAAGTAGTAATTTATAAAAATATCTTACATTTTCTTATCTGCTTCTGCTCATCATATGGTGGTTTCAGGAAAGCTTCTTTGAAAAACCATACAGCGTTGGCAGCCCATACAAACGGTAGAAACATACACCCCACTGAAAGATTGAAAATTTATCTGTTGTACATTATTATGATACAGAAATAGCTAATTGTGTGGATTTGTTAGAAAGCCATACTATTTAGATGTTCGCAGATTTGCAACTAGACTTTCAGGAAGGTTACCTAATCTAGGACATTGCAGTGCCTGTCTGCTGTCTAACAGATAAGTAAGTTATGATCATTTTCGTCAGATTAGCTATTTTATTAGAAACTAGAATACACCACCAATCAGCTCAAGTATCAAATATAGAGAGCCATAACAATTTTAACATCATTGGCGTGAAAAAAGATCGGCTTAGTGTTTTATTCATAAAAGAACTATGATTACATACAAGGAACAAAATTTTGGATACGATACCTTTGAAATACCATCGGCACAATTGCAATTTCTTATCATTGGGTAGCCTGTTTAGATCCATAATTAATTGTGATTCGTATAAAACAACGGAAACTGTCGGATTCTACGTATAAACAAAGAATTCAGCAGTGTTTAACAACCCAGCCACCAATACAATTTTGTATGATGATGAACTGTATGACAGGATTGATTGACACAGGAATGACAGGACTATTTTACATATGAGAACAGGCTTTAGAAATACTACAGAAGTCTTAAAGAAATTGAAGAATCAGGTTAAATAAAAATCACACAAACGGTATTATGCACTTTAAGAAATAATTAACAATGATTTATTTTGTTCTTGAGCAAAAATATGTTTTTCTTAAATTTTACATGCGTTGCTTGAAACGATTTGTTTAACATAGTTTCATTTTACGCAGACAAAAAAGATTTTTGAAAATTAGGAACATTCTGTAAAGTAAAAGAAAAAATTGAATATTCGGGAGAGTAAACATAAATTGGAATTTAACAGTCGCTCCTATTTTTATTCTGAATAATTTGTGTAAAATTGTAGATTCACAAGTATTATCCGATTTCAGAAGTAAAACGTAGCGTGTAAAGGAACGTCCATCGATACCGAAACAAAAATGGCGTGATTATTTGTTGAATGTCAATAGTAAAAATGTTGTAAAAGTAAATAGATTATGTTTTCATTAAAAATGAAGTCGTTGTGTAGTGTTTTTATCTGCGCATTCATCTTAAAACCATGTAAGTATACATTTCTATTCGGCCGCAAGTCATTTTAATTGAAATTGGCGAGTTACGAGTGCAGAATATTTTTTTTGTTAATTTCACGGTTTTGTGTGTTTTAAAATCCTGGGCATCTCTAAAGATAAGTCATTGTCATGAGCACAAACGATTATACTCAGATCAACGATGGTTGGCTTTGAGTTAGTCGGTTTACCATCAAACTGTCGACTTTTATGACTTCAAGGATTATGTTTGTTTTTGCCTTAAGCAAAACTGTAAAATTTTATCCTAAACTTGAACTTTCACTTTTTATAACTGTTTGCAGTTTAAAGATCAAACTGTATTATGGTTGTTAAATGTCAGGTTTCTAAAGAAAGGTAAAGAAATTTGTTTATTTTTGTTATTTTAATTTATTTTTGTACTGTGTCTCAAGCCCAAACATCTGGACCAATTTATTTTGATTATAACTATTGCAATAAATTAACAAACATAAATCATAACAATATTTATAATGCAACTATTAACTACAAGGTGATAAAAACTTGTTGCTGTTTATTGAGAAAACCCTCGAAGATAATATTATTAATATCACCTAAATAGGTAGTTTATGTAGAGACATTTTTTTTCACCCGGGGGAAATCCTAATGCAGGGAGCACTGTGTTTATGCCCGACACCCAACAGCTAAATACCCCCGGGATCTTCCTACTGAACTGCTGGTGGTAGGGTGACAGTGACTCCCTACAAACCGACTCTTGTTTCGCGTTCCTCCCGTAGATTCCGAACGCCATTTAAACTGATCCACTCCAGCTAAATCCTATAAAACCAGATTGTCTGCAGGGCATATCCAATGACGTTCCTGAGCTGGGGGTCATATCCCACAGGAGGCGCCCTCAGGCCACGTCACTTAAATTCTTTTGGGTTGGAGCCATTCTCTCGCCCGCAAGTTCGATGAGGCTGAAAAGGCCTCAGAAGGCCATCTAGCTAATAGTCCTTTTCAAAAAAAAAGGTTGCCACTGGTACACAACACCTATATGGACACCTGAGCCTATGACAACATATGAGAGATTGTCTTAAGTTTCTGAACATGTTATCAACATACATTTTGTAAACCACTTTGTATGCAAATTAAGTTTATACTGATAACTTGTTTTCCTCAGGCATGATAACTTCCGCCCATATAAGTTTATTAACATTCTTGACTATTTAATGACTAGGCTGATGACTGTATGGTACAGGCATGTAGTATTGATGCAGATAGTCATAGTTTTTATTCACATAAAGTTAACTTGTGTGAAGTATATATATAAAACTAGCTGTGCCCGCGACTTCGCCCGTGTGGACAATCCTTATTACTCAGGGGTATAAAAAATAGATGTTGGGCGATTCTCAGACCTACACAATATGCTCACAAAATTTCATGAGAATCGATCAAGCCGGGAGGAGTAGAGGAACGAAAACTGTGACATGAGAATTTTATATATAAGATAATGACTGGCTCGGTGGAACAGTGGTTAGTGACCCAGGTTCTCTACCTATGGTTCCAAGACGACCCCTGGTTTGATTCCCACCTGGAACAAATATTTGTGTGAGAAACATCTGTTTTTGTCCCATTTCTGGGTGTGTTATTATATTTAAGTGTATTTGTGTATCCACTGTTGATTCTGATATTTGTAACACAAGCGCTTAAGCTACTTACAACTGGATTGGATCAATGTATGTGCTGTTGTGTCTTATTATGTCATATTATTTATTTCCAGGTGTCTCCGAGTCGCTAATGCAGTTCGAGCCTACACTGCACCTCTACAGCCCTGGAGACAAGGAGTTCGCAGAAGTCCTGGTCCGTCGAGAAGGCGAAGACCTGACGTTGGCCTGCGAACTGAGGGGCGACGAGCCCCCAGTGCTGGTGTGGAATTATATACCTAGGACTAGCAGTATCAGTGAGAGGTATGGAGCTGATAAATATATTATATGAATATTACACGCGAGAGGTCGCCAGTTCTAACCTAAAGGTGTTTTTCAAATTTGAAATTCATAACAGTGCCGCTTTAACAGTGAAGGAAAACATTGTGAAACCTGCATACCTACGAAGAAATTCTAAGGTTGTGTAGTCGACCAACCCACCCTTGGCCACCGTGGTCGACTAAGGCCTTATCGCCCTAGTTTAGGGTAGGGCCGTGCCCCAGCAGTGTGGACGTATATAGGCTGATGATGATGGTGATGATGAAGTATTACACAACATTTATTTATTTATTTATTTATTTATTTGGCTTCTCAACAATGAGTACACTATTACATTTACTGTTACATAAAAAGGTTTATAAATCATAGTGCCTCACCACTTACAGAAAAGCACTCCATGAATTAATACTAGGTACATAAAATTAACATTATATCACACATTCACAATGTATGCGTGATTTGATTGAGTTTCAACACCATCCGTACAAAATTATAGTTAAAAACATAAAAACACTTAAAAAACAACAACTTAATTCAAAATTCAAAACTAACAAGTTCCATTCAGAATAACCTTTTTCATCAGAGGTATTGACGTGAAGCATAAGTCAATATCTGATTCATGGTTCATGTACAATGCATACATTCTGGATAGCGGGCAATGCTTCTTTAAATTAGTGCGGCATACTGGTGTGTGAAAGAGTCGTCCTCTGGAGCGCCTCGGCAGATTATATGGGATGTTGAATGCTACCCTTCCAATCAATTCAGGGCAATTGATGGTACCTGTCACAAGTTTCTTAAGAAAGACCAAATCCAACATCTCTCTACGCTTTTCTAGGGAAGCCATTCCAAAATGCACCAGTCGCTCATCATATGACTCGAGTTTTCGGCCTAAATGACATCACATACATTAAATATTAGTCTTTATGGGTCTTCACGCGATATTAGGAGTAGCGAATACATAGCTACTTACTGCCCGACGTTTCGACTGGGTTACACCAATCATGGTCGCGAGCTAACAGGTAAATTAAATATAATTAAGTATATTTATGTAGCCACTGTTGATTCTGATATCTGTAACACAAGTGGTTAAGCTACTTACTACGGAATCAGACCAATGTATGTGATGTTGTGTAATATTTATTTATTTTATTGTATTTCAGTTCTAGTTTTAAATCAATTCATCAAATTAGAAAATTGAAACTGTCCGGTATATTTACCAAGTTGTTTTGTTTTAATGAGTCAAATATACCGGACAGTTTCAGATTTCTAGTGTGTGTAACCATGACAGTTTAAAACAATTCGTCAAATTCTTGGTGGAAAACTTTAAGATACATACATCAGTCAAATGTGCTGGATATGTTATCTACAGTATTTATTTATTTATTTATTAAGGACAACCAACAAATCTTACACTAAACAAATACAACAGATACATAACAGAGCTAAGTGCAGATTCAATTACAGGTTGCCACGACTTGCAATGTGAGATAATCTATATTAATGTGGTAGACTGATGAAAATTTTAGTTATTAGCAAAATAATACAGTATACAAATGATTGTTTCAGAGCGTACACAATAGAGACGAATGGGTCCTCAGGCAGTCGCCTAATAAGACATTCGTTGACCGAAGCAGATAGCGGGAGATATGTGTGCTCCGCCCCGCCGCTCAGCCGCGCCAAGTATGTGCTGGTGCAGCCGCAGCAGACGCGCGGTGAGTGACCCCCAGCGACCCCCCAGCGAGACCCCCCAGTACCCGCCAGAAACCCCCTCTAAGATCCCATGCGACCCCCCCAGTACCCGCCAGCGACATCCCAGTACCCCCCAGTGACCCTCTAATGATACCCTCTCAAGGACCCCCAAGTGATCCCCAGCGACCCCCACTAGCAGACAGCGGAAGTTATGTGTGCTCCATAAACAAACAAAAAGTGACTTTGGAGTCAGACTAATAATCTACATGTGTGTTAATGCTAAGTTACACTATGGTGGAATGCTACTCGCACTACAAGACTACCAATCCAAAATTCAATTCCAGTAGACATGGTTTTTAAGCTATTGCATAGCTTTTATCGCGGGCTTTGAGCGCGGCGACCGAACCAAGAAATTCCGTAACGAAAAAAACCTCACAATCGTCTAACGTCGTTTCAGTTCGGTTGGACGTATTGTACGACTCTACGAAACTCGCACGAATCGAGACGAGCTGCTCCGAAATCGGACGATGCTATGCAATAGCTATACCGCGGCAGTCCCCGAGTGCCACACGTCTTTTATCTATACTAATATCTATACTAATCTATACTAATATTATAAAGCTGAAGAGTTTGTTTGTTTGAACGCGCTAATCTCAGGAACTACTGGTTCGATTTGAAAAAATATTTTTGCGTTGTATAGACCATTTATCGAGGAAGGCTTTAGGCTATATAACATTACGCTGCGACCAATAGGAGCAAAGATACAATGAAAAATATGTAAAAAACGGGGGAAACGCGAACGAAGTCGCTGGCACAGCTAGTTTTTATATAAAATTCACCCGAAGCGAAACGATTGTACGTCACTAGTATTTTATATAAACGCTGTAACCATTCTAACTCAGACTTCTCTGTGTGTGTTCCTTTTAAATACCCTTTTCAAGTATATTATCCCTTATCTGTAAACTATAATATTAAGCAGGTGTATCAAATGTGTGTTCGCTGTTTGCAGGCGCGGGGCCGATGTGTGCGCGTGGTTCGTTCTCGTGCGCCAAACGATGTGTGCTGCCCTTATACGTGTGCGATGGCCTGCCCGACTGTGCCGAGGGAGAGGTTCGTATACCAAGATGCTTCAAACATACATACACACATACATGCTCTAATATATTTGACTAATGTTAACTGCCCTTAGTTTTAGTTTGATTTTGACATTTTACTTATTATTTTTACTTTTACATATTATCTTTACTGTTTGACATTATACTTTTACTGATATGCATTGTTATTAACTAATTTGAATTAGTTAGTAGTAAAATTTGACTGGCTCGGTGTTGATTCTGATATCTGTAACACAAGTGCTTAAGCTACTTACCACGGAATCAGATCAATGTATGTGATGTTGTGCAATATTTAACTTAATTTGTTGGTATATATATGAATCCATTATTCATTATTAAATTTTTGTTATGTACTGGTATGCATACCTTTCCCAGCCTTAGGCACTATATCTTTTTTCACACCACAACGTTCCCTAATTTTGTTCCTATTGTGAGAATTGAGTTTTTTTTTTCTTACCTTTGAAAAAAAAAAAATTTTTTTAAACAATTTTCTCCATAAAAAAAAATTTGAATGTTCTCCAGGACGAAGCCCCGTCCCTCTGCGGGGTCTCCCCCTGCGCTAGAGCGGGCCGCCTCAACTGCTCCGGGCGCTGCGTGCCCGCCGCGGCCTGCTGCGACGCCCCGCACCCGCTGTGCCGGCAGCCCGCCTGCTGCGAGCAGCGCCCGGCGTACGACCCGCCGCCCGTGGACCGGCGCGCGCCCGACGACCTCGGGTTCATACAGTCCACCATCTATACAGTCACAGGTGAGCAGTGAAAAATTTTTTTTTTGCTAAAAAAAAATTAAAAAAAAAAAAAAAATTTTCTTTTTTTTTCAAAAATTAAAGAAAGTGAGTAATAGTCCCCTCCATCGCCATCAGCCTACCATCTACACAGTGACAGGTGAGAATCGAGAAAAAAAGAAAGTTTTTTTTTTATGCTTAAAAAAAGAAATTGCTAAAAAAAAATCGAAAAAAAAATTAAAAAAAAGTGAGTAGTATCCACCATCGCAATCAGTCTACCATGTATACGGTCACAGGTAAGAGCGTATAAAAAAAAAGAACAAAAAATAAGTTAGAGCAGTGTATCTATCTACTGCCCCGCACCCGCTGTGCCGGCAGCCCGCCTGCTGCGAGCAGCGCCCGGCGTACGACCCGCCGCCCGTGGACCGGCGCGCGCCCGACGACCTCGGGTTCATACAGTCCACCATCTATACTGTCACAGGTGAGTAAAAAAAAGAAAAAAAAAATTTTTTTGTTAAAAAGAAAAAAAATTTTTTTTGCTAAAAAAAAATTTTAAAAAAAGAAAAAAAAAATTTTTTTTTCAAAAAATAAAAAAAGAGAGTAATAAACCCACCATCGCCATCAGCCCACCATCTACACAGTTGCAGGTGAGAATCGAGAAAAAAGAAAGCTTTTTTTTATGCTTAAAAAAATAAAAAAAATTGCTAAAAAAAATGGAAAAAAAATGAGTAGTATATCCAGCATCGCCATCAGTCTACCATGTATACGGTCACAGGTAAGAGCGTATAAAAAATAAAACAAAAAATAAGTTAGAGCAGTGTATCTATCTACTGCCCCGCACCCGCTGTGCCGGCAGCCCGCCTGCTGCGAGCAGCGCCCGGCGTACGACCCGCCGCCCGTGGACCGGCGCGCGCCCGACGACCTCGGGTTCATACAGTCCACCATCTATACGGTCACAGGTGAGCAGGGAAAAAAAAATTTTTTTGCTAAAAAAAAACATTTTTTTTTTAAATAAAAAAAAATTTTTGCCAAAAAAAAAAAATTTTTTTTTTTAAATAAAAAAAAAGTGAGTAATTTACCCACCATCGCCATCAGCCCACCATTTACACAGTTACAGGTGAGAATCGAGAAAAAAGAAAGTTTTTTTTTTCAAAAGAAATCCAAAAAAAACATTTTTTTTTGAACATTAACAAAACAGTGTGTGTAATATACCCAACATCGCCATCAGCCCACCATCCACAGGTGAGAATCAAAAAAAAAATTTTTTTTTTATTTAAATCTAAAAAAAATTTAAAAAAAATTCCAAACCAAAATAATCAAAAAAAAATCAATAAAGCGAGAGTAGTTTATCCACCATCGACATCAGTCCACCATCTACAAGGTCACAGGTAACATCGTAAAAAAAAGAAGGAGCGTAACGAGTAACAAACAGGAGAGAGTGTTGCGACCAACGCCACCTGTCGGTAGCTAAACGGAATCCGCTATGCCGCCAGCGCCATCTCTGGGTGACGTGATGGAACTATCATTAATTTGACTGCTGCCGTACCAGCTGCGATTTTCGAAAAAAGTGATAGACTTTAGTAATGAGTAAGGGGCTATGGAGTTTTAAATTAGCTATGACGTGTCTGAGATCGGTGTCGCGAGTGTTGTAATGTGTGTCTTACGAATGGCAAAGAATGTCACAGAAATGGCGCCAAAGATTTATAATAAACTGCCAGCACACCTAATGAAAGTGAATGTAGATAAATTTAAACGGGACTTATCAAAACTACTTAAGGCGAAATGTTATTATAATTGTAACGAATATTTTTATGATGATAAATTTTGACTGCATGTTTGCTATATTTAAGAGTCTTTGGAGTCTAGTGACTCGTTTTCGAGTCCAGTGTCGTATTTTCGAGTCTTGTGACTCATTTTCGAATCTAGGGGCTACATCTTCGAGTTTAGTGACCTAATTTTAGAGTGTAGTGATTTATTGTCGAGTCTAGTGACTTATTTACGAGTCTAGTGCCTAATTGTTCGAGTCTAGACACCAATTTTCGAGAAAATTTATATAAACACAGTCATGTCTATTGCAGCGTGCGCGCTAATCTTCATGATCGCAGTAGTGCTGCTGGTGAGTGCACTCTGCAAGATGCACATGAAGCGAGCCGCGCTGCGCTCGTATGCACATGCGACGCGACTCGACCGGCTCGCCCACGCACAGGTGAGTAGGGGACACGGGATCGAGATGTGGGAGTAGGGGACAAGGGATCGAGATGTGGGAGTAGGGGACGAGGGATCGATATGTGGGAGTAGGGGACAAGGGATCGAGATGTGGGAGTAGGGGACGAGGGATCGATATGTGGGAGTAGGGGACAAGGGATCGAGATGTGTGAGTAGGGGACGAGGGATCGATATGTGGGAGTAGGGGACAAGGGATCGAGATGTGGGAGTAGGGGACACTGGATCGAGATGTGTGAGTAGGGGACACTGGATCGAGATGTGGGAGTAGGGGATTTGGGATCGAGATGTGGGAGTAGGGGACGAGGGATCGAGATGTGGGAGTAGGGGACGAGGGATCGAGATGTGGGAGTAGGGGACGAGGGATCGAGATGTGGGAGTAGGGGACAAAGGATCGAGATGTGGGAGTAGGGGACGAGGGATCGAGTTGTGTGAGTAGGGGACACTGGATCGAGATGTGGGAGTAGGGGACACTGGATCGAGATGTGGGAGTAGGGGACACTGGATCGAGATGTGGGAGTAGGGGACGAGGGATCGAGTTGTGTGAGTAGGGGACACTGGATCGAGATGTGGGAGTAGGGGACGAGGGATCGAGATGTGGGAGTAGGGGACACTGGATCGAGATGTGGGAGTAGGGGACGAGGGATCGAGTTGTGTGAGTAGGGGACACTGGATCGAGATGTGGGAGTAGGGGACGAGGGATCGAGATGTGGGAGTAGGGGACAAAGGATCGAGATGTGGGAGTAGGGGACGAGGGATCGAGTTGTGTGAGTAGGAGACTAGGGATCGAGATGTGGGAGTAGGGGACTCGGGATCGATATGTGGGAGTAGGGGACAAGGGATCGAGATGTGGGAGTAGGGGACAAGGGATCGAGATGTGGGAGTAGGGGACACGGGACCGAGATGTGGGAGTAGGGGACGAGGGATCGAGATGTGGGAGTAGGGGACGAGGGATCGAGATGTGTGAGTAGGGGACGAGGGATCGAGTTATGTGAGTAGGGGACACTGGATCGAGATGTGTGAGTAGGGGACACTGGATCGAGATGTGGGAGTAGGGGACGAGGGATCGAGATGTGGGAGTAGGAGACTAGGGATCGAGATGTGGGAGTAGGGGACTAGGGATCGAGATGTGGGAGTAGGGGACAAGGGATCGAGATGTGGAAGTAGGGGACAAGGGATCGAGATGTGGGAGTAGGGGACACGGGACCGAGATGTGGGAGTAGGGGACGAGGGATCGAGATGTGGGAGTAGGGGACACGGGACCGAGATGTGGGAGTAGGGGACACGGGACCGAGATGTGTGAGTAGGGGACGAGGGATCGAGTTATGTGAGTAGGGGACACTGGATCGAGATGTGTGAGTAGGGGACACTGGATCGAGATGTGGGAGTAGGGGACGAGGGATCGAGATGTGGGAGTAGGAGACTAGGGATCGAGATGTGGGAGTAGGGGACAAGGGATCGAGATGTGTAAGTAGGGGACTCGGGATCGATATGTGGGAGTAGGGGACAAGGGATCGAGATGTGGGAGTAGGGGACAAGGGATCGAGATGTGGGAGTTGGGGACAAGGGATCGAAATGTGGGAGTAGGGGACGAGGGATCGAGATGTGGGAGTAGGGGACAAGGGATCGAGATGTGGGAGTAGGGGACAAGGGATCGAGATGTGGGAGTAGGGGACGAGGGATCGAGATGTGGGAGTAGGGGACGAGGGATCGAGATGTGGGAGTAGGGGACACGGGACCGAGATGTGGGAGTAGGGGACACTGGATCGAGATGTGGGAGTAGGGGACGAGGGATCGAGATGTGGGAGTAGGGGACGAGGGATCGAGATGTGGGAGTAGGGGACGAGGGATCGAGATGTGGGAGTAGGGGACGAGGGATCGAGATGTGGGAGTAGGGGACGAGGGATCGAGATGTGGGAGTAGGGGACAAGGGATCGAGATGTGGGAGTAGGGGACACTGGATCGAGATGTGGGAGTAGGGGACACTGGATCGAGATGTGGGAGTAGGGGACGAGGGATCGAGTTGTGTGAGTAGGGGACGAGGGATCGAGATGTGGGAGTAGGGGACAAAGGATCGAGATGTGTTAGTAGGGGACGAGGGATCGAGATGTGGGAGTAGGGGACACGGGATCGAGATGTGTGAGTAGGGGACGAGGGATCGAGTTGTGTGAGTAGGGGACACTGGATCGAGATGTGTGAGTAGGGGACGAGGGATCGAGATGTGGGAGTAGGGGACACTGGATCGAAATGTGGGAGTAGGGGACAAAGGGATATAAGACGTCCGACCGATTTCAGCCATTGTGGCCTATCTCAATTGAGATCAGCCGGTTGCGCACGACATATTATAGTGCACATGTGTGCAGAACACAAGTGCACTTTCCACTTTCATAATTCGGTGAGGTAATCCGACATGACCGATGAGAGATCGGGCGCAGGACCACCGGCTTAACGTGCTTTCCGAGGCACGGGCGTTCAACCGCCAACTTCCCAACTCCGGGCTGAGTAATTTCTTAACAGAAAAACTCACACACACTTTGCCCGACCCCGGACTCGAACCGGGGACCTCTCGGTCCTTACGCAGCGCTTGCTACCAATAGACCAACGAGGCAGTCTTTCTATTGTAATCATTTAACCAATGTATGTGTTTTCTTATCCAGCATCACAGATTCCCTCCGTGCTACGAAGCGTCTAGTCTGCTACACGATCCGCCCAGCCCAGTGCATCAAGACGATTTGGTAAGAGATCATACGAACAGAGATAGATAGATAGAGAGAGAGTCAGAGAGAGACAGTCAGACAGTCAGAGAGAGATATAGAGTCAGAGAGACGTACTCTCTTTCTTTCTCACACGCATAAAAGAACTGCTTATGTAAATTAGAAAACTGTAACTGTCCGGGATCACGGGACCCGTCTTCTTCTTATCGTGTGGTTGATGAACAACCTGGTGTCAGAGTTTAAGCCGCCCGTAGGCCTCTGACATGGCTTCACACACCGTCGAAAAATCTCTCAGGTGTGCTGGTTTCCTCACGATGTTTTCCTTCACCGTTAAAGCGTCGAATGATGGTACATATGAATTTCAAATTTGAAAAACACATTGGTACCTTTCAGGGTTTGAACTGGCGACCTCTCGCATGGCAAGCAACGACCTTAACCACTCGGCCATCGACGCTTTTTTAACGGGACCCGTGATCATGGCGCAATGAAAACAACAATGACAGTTTTCTAATGTGTGTAACCATGACAGTTTAAAATTGCTTACGTATAATTTAGCACACATAAACTAAACATCCCTGAAACTAATAGTCAACTTATGCGCCTGTTTTGTTAATGTAGAAAATCAAATTCCATAATAAGGAATTTTAATAAAGTAAAATAAAATAGTAAAATAGAATAGAAAGGGTTGTTGGAAGTTTTTTTTACATATTAAGTAAAAACAATGAAATTAAAATTTTGCTACAAAGTTTGTTAAGTGGAAGTATGATATAATTTATCAAAGACAATTTCTCATACGCGTTAGCTCCCATTGTAGTTTGTTGCTTGTAAGTCTTAAACTGTTAGAAATCTGAAACTGTCCGGGACATTTACGGGTGAACGGGTCAGTCCTACAGTTCACCCGTGATCATGGCGCTTGCAACACTGCCCAAATATCGGGAGCTCATTAAAACAAAACAACATGGTAAATATCCCGGACACTTTCAGTTTTCTAATGTGTGTAACCATGACAGTTTATAGTATACTAGCTGTGTCAGCGACTTCGTTCGCGTTTCCTCCCGTTTTTTACACATTTTTCGTTGTATCTTTGCTCCTATTGGTCGCAGCGTGATGTTATATAGCCTAAAGCCTTCCTCGATAAATGGTCTATACAACGCAAAAAGATTTTTTTAAATCGAACCAGTAGTTCCTGAGATTAGCGCGTTCAAACAAACAAACAAACTCTTCAGCTTTATTATATTAGTATAGATTATAAAAATTATAGTCTTAAACTGTTGTTAATTTCCAGTGTGGGGGAAGTCCCGGCACTCGGTCGCGGCGCACTCGCCTCGCTGCTTTAACTGAAGTGTTCACGGAGCGGTATAGACAGGTAGGTGACGAGTTAGTTCACATAGTTTAATACTAGATGGCGTTGTATATGATGACGGGGGAAGGAAAAGGGGAGGAAGGATATATCCTCGCTACTCGTGGGAACGCAATGACCTTGTTAAAACAATGCACAAGGCAGAATGGCGGCGACGCGGTTCACAACCCGTCACGACACGTTTCCCACAGAGGTGAAAAGTGGATCGCTGGAAGTGATCTCTGCCTACCCCTCTGGGAAAAAGGCGTGATTTTGTGTGTGTGTGTGTGTGTGTTGTATATGATTATGCACATTTTTTTCTTAACTGACATTCGATGATGGCATGGAGTAGCCTCGTCATCATCATCGGGAGAGCGGATGGCTCTCAACCCTTTAGGTGCGTCCTTTAAGTGGAAAATCTTGCTGATCGTATTTTAGAAATTTTAGTAGTAGTTTTCCCGCAGTAAATTCTTAGTATTATAAAATATGTTTGTGCAGTTTTTTTGATCAAATCAATAAATACCGGTTTCACGTACATTCACATTGTAGTTAGTGGGGGGACGTTCAAGTATTACGTAAGCAGATTTATTACAGTTATTTACCCCCCCACCCCCCTTGTCAGCAAAAGTAAGCAAAGCTCTTACCCCCTCCCCCCATGCTTACGTAAACATTATTTTTTAATTATAATTTTTTTAAATAAGAAATTAGACTTTGGATAGATATTATATTTTACTGATTAGGTATTCAACATAGATTAAAGGAAAACAATATTATAATCTTACAAACATAACAAACTTATTAAAAAAATTTGGTTCACATTGAATTAAAATTAACAGTCTTCAGCCCATGAAACCCGAATCCATGAGTCCAGTTTTTTGATGACATTGGATTGCTGCTCAGTGTAGTGAGCCTCTTCGCTTTTTTCCGATTTAGGAATGTCTACGTCGTTCTCATCGAGCCTTTGGTTCTCTAAATTATGTTGCTCTTGCTTGGCTATGCTTACAATACTTCTATCTACTCGCTGTATTTTCCAAATTAGAGACTATACACTGACAGGGGAAATTTAGTTACACAAAAAAATAGCGCACGGTAATTCCCCTACTCGGTTCTAAAACAAGTGCCTAAACGTTAGAGATTTCGATGTCGATTATCGCAGATCGATCTTTATTAACCCGATCTTCGATTTATAACCGACTTCAAAGAAAGGAGGATGTTGAATCTGTATTGATATTCTCGATACAAATGCTTAAATATCAATATTGTGTATGATGATCGTTTACCGTTATACCGGAGCCGCTCTAAGTTGGCCGATTTGACACATGTCAGACTGACTGCACTAGTGAGGGACAACGGTAAAATTGCCGAAGTATATAAGTAACAGTTATTTCCACTTTATAACCAAGCAAGGTCTATTTATAACACATTTTTATTAAAAACATTAATTCACATCCAAAATATTGAATTTAAGTTTCTTATTTATAAAATTTATTTTTAAAATACAATACTTATTAAATCCTTCATCCTATTTTTAAAAAATACCTGGTGAGTATTACCCACTACGTCACTATGAAAACGTGTCAAACGGCGTAACCTTGTAAAAGCGTAATACAAAGTGGAAATTTTACGTTTTCTTTTTATAATTCAATTATTTTAGGTAATAAAAGACAAATAATTAGAAAATTAGGTGCATTTGACATTTTGAAATAACGTCTTATTTTTAAAAGTTGTTCTTTATGATTCGCTAAATATGTTCCTCTTAACAAGGATAAATGCAAAATATAAAATAAAAAGTGTCAAATCAGTCTTCTAAGAACGGCTCCGGTATAGCTACATTTTTTTTTATGCAAAGCATTATAATGATAATTATCGTAATAAAAAATTTCGTACGAGATTCGAGATCGATTTTTAATAGATCTATCTTATGTCATCGTTTTCTTTTTCGAATCGATGTTCAAGGCACCGGTTCGAATCGATTCCTAAGATCGATTTTTTTGTCACAGCTCGGCAACGAAAATACGTTTTGTTTTCAAGCAAACAGAATGTGAGGTTTGTCATTTGTGTTAAAGTTGTTAGTTGTTGTTAATTTTTACAAGCTTTTATTTAACTTGCAATGTATGTATGTATGTATGTATGTTTGTGTGTTCGGGTGGAATTTTATAACTCAATTTTAAGGCACTTGCCCTCAACCGATTGAGCTGAAATTTTGCATGCACGTGTATATCCGATGACAATGCAATATTATTATGACATGGAGCTGATCTGATGATGAAGTCGGAAGATAGCCATAGCAACTCAGTAATTAAATAACATAACCACATCGAGTTTGGGCTCATTTCATTCGACTAGATGAGTACTTTGGTGCTAGATAGTAACCAAGGTCTGATGATGGAGCCGGAAGACAGCCAAAGGAACTCAGTACTTAAACGACACAACCAAATCGAGTTTGGGCTCGTTTGATTCGCCTAGATGAGTACTTAGATGCTAGATGGTAACCAGGGTCTGATGATGGAGCCGGAAGACAGCCAAAGGAACTCAGTACTTAAACGACACAACCCCATAGATGAACAGACTTAGGAACTTACAAGGTGAAAACTAAAAAGTATAAAATAAATTAAGGTAAAAAATCTTTAAAAACAAGCTTTTATTTAAATGCGCTAAAAAGAAAAAATAAACTTTTACACTATAACTTTACTGTCAACTTATAACATTTCAAATTCAACATATTTGACACAATTTATATGTTTTAAAAGCTTGTCGCGAGATTTAAGTACCTACTCGTAATTTTAAAAGCAAGTTTTAAAATACCTGCCTATTAAAAATTTTAAACTAAGAAAGTAAATACGAGTACTTAAATCTCGCGACAAGCTTTTAAAACATATAAATTGTGTCAAATATGTTGAATTTGAAATGTTATAAGTTGACAGTAAAGTTATAGTGTAAAAGTTTATTTTTTTCTTTTTAGCGCATTTAAATAAAAGCTTGTTTTTAAAGATTTTTTTATTTTTATAATAGCCTCACAAGATGACCTCACTCCACCTGATGGTAAGCGGTAGTGAGATCCACATATGAGGTCGACAGGCACAATAGACCATATTGAGCCTGTCGCACTCACCCTGAAGGCCTGCCAAGTAGTTTTTCTTGGAACTTATTCGTCATATGTTCCAGTGATCTATCTTTTCTCATCATAACCCTTCTTGATCCATGTTTTTACTTTTACTTGCATTGTAATACATAGTTTAATTTAGATTAGTTTAAGTTATACTTTTGTATGAAACGCCTGTCCGTTAATGAGTCGGGCGTTAACATTTGCGACACAGTCATAGATTACTGCAGGTCAACTTATGTAAATTATTAAAAGTGTATTCGGTATCATTAAAGATTTATTATCTATAGCTGTATTTTAAAATTTGTTTTGAATCGTTTTGTTTTGATCTCTATTTTAATTTAAGTTCACTCAGTTACCGATTTTAAGAGGGGTAGGCAGAGATCACTTCCAGCGATCCACTTTTCACCTCTGTGGGAAACGTGACGTGACGGGTTGTGGGCCACGTCGCCGCCATTCTGCCTTGTGCATTGTTTTAACAAGGTCATTGCGTTCCCACGAGTAGCAATGATATATGACGGGGGAAGGGAAAGGGGAGGAAGGATACTATCGCCTCGGATCATTTGGACTGAGTCGATAGTAGCTCGAGGAGGCGGGGTCGCCAACCACCGGACAGATAGTTGTGACTGTTATCTCTTGACTTGATTAAATTTCATACCAAATAAAGAATTTGTTTCTTTTTCTTTTCTTTCTTTATTTTTATAAAGCCTTTCTTGTCCTCAGGTGCCGACCCAATGCACGGATGTAGAAATGACTTCCGTCCCGTCCCCGCCCCTCAGCAGTCCCGCCCGCTCTTGCCGAGGAGTATGCGAGCGCCCCGCGGCACCGGCCCAGCCTAACAGGTAGCTAATCACTATCATCATCATCATCATCAGCCCATATACGTCCCCACTGCTGGGGCACGGGCATACCCAAAGCCAAGGGGATAAGGCCTTAGTCGACCACGCTGGCCAAGTGCGGGTTGGTCGACTACACAACCTAAGAATCTCTCCTTAGGTGTGCTGTTTTCCTCACGATGTTTTCCTTCACCGTTAAAGCGTCGAATGATGGTACATATGAATTTCAAATTTGAAAAACACATTGGTACCTAGCGGGGTTTGAACCGGCGACCTCTCGCATGGCAAGCAACGACCTTAACCACTCGGCCATCGACGCTTTTTCATATAATCACTATAAGTATGAAGCAAAGTCGCTTACCGCGTCTGTCTGTCCCTATGTATGTTTAAATCTTTAAAGTTTTAAATATTTAAGTATACATACATTCATACATACATACAGACAGTTTTCTGCATAGTTACACAACACATTTTGGGATTTAGGGATTCAAGAGAAAGATTTGTATCTATACTATATTATTATAACGCTGAAAAGTTTGTTTGATCACACTTATCTGAGGAACAGCTAATTCGAACTGAAAAAAAATATTTTTGTGTTGGATGAACCATTTATCGAGGAAGGCTTTAGGCTATATAACATCACGCTGCGACCAACAGGAGCAAAGAATAATAATATAATAAATTTAGATTAATTTCCCTCCAGAAACAGTGGGAAATGTGTAAAAAACGGGAGAGGACTAAGCGATGGCACAGCTAGTAAATAAATGAATATATAGAAAATGACTCTCTTTCCATTATAAAAATATGTATTGTTCCAGGTTAACCCTCCAACTGGGTCGCTTCCAGCTCTCAATCCCACGCTTCGGTCGGACCGACCCCCGCCCAGACACGCCCAACGTAGCCGAAATAAACATCGACGATCTAGACTTCGTCAGACTCAACAGCAACGAAACGTACACATTGAACGGTAGGACTATACGCTTATTAGGTGGAAACTTCGAGAACTATCCCCCCTTATCAACGACTCACCCCCCACCGTACAACGAAGTTATGAGGTACAAACTATACGGACCACCCCCAGAATACCTAAGCAGGGATAGATTAAACAGATCCAATAGCGTAGACGAGGAAGCGAGAAGCAACATTGAAATGCCGCCCGGGTACGACGAGCTAGCTGGAAGTAATGATAACGGTAATAACGGAAACAGACACAACGGAAATTGGAATAACGGAAACGGCAGCAACGGAACCAGCAGTTACAGCTTGGCGTCCAATCAGAATCCGATCGTGATCGATAGGAGTTTGATTATTATGAGCGATATCATTGGGACCGTTTGTAACGACGGTTTTAATGGTTACGCTGAAGCTAGTTGCAGTACAAATAACGATAATGCTGGCACAAGTAAATGTTATCCCATAGTTATGTCTGATAGTAACGATTCGACACCCACTAACGGAAATATAAATCTGATCACATCTCATTGTAACGATAGTTTAGGAAATAACAATAACGATAACGTTGCGCCGTTGGCTAATAACGATGGTGACGTGGCGAATAACGATGGTAACGTAGAATCGTTGAATTCGGTCATAGACAACTTGCCGGCTATAGATAGTGATGTGAATGCGAATGATAACGCTGTAGCGGCTGGTTGTTGAGTTTGGATAAGAGATGGCGGTAGTGTCGTGGTTTGAAAAAATAAATTATTTGGGAAAATTTCGACTGTCTAGCTATTATGGTTCTTGAGATACGCCATACAGCTTTGTGACAGACGGACAGCAATGAAGTCTTTGTAATAGGGTCCTGTTTTTACCCTCTGGTTACGGACCATATTGGTTTTAATACATAATTCATATAATTCCTTAAATATTATTATAGTAATAAATATATGAAGACAGAAGCGTTTTTCATGATTTGTGAATTGGGTAGACAACATAGTATAGTAATTATAATATACTTACATATGTATGTAAATCTACATATATATTATGTTTTATATATGTTTTTCAAACCACGACACGAAGACGTTCACGGAACGTGGTTAGGAGGTAGTGCCTTACACAAATCTATATGTAGTTTATATGAATTTGAAGAATCTTGATAATTATCATCTTTATAACATACTATATATTAGCCTAATGGGTCTACACGCGATATTAGGAGTAGCAAATACATAGCTACTTACTGCCCGACGTGCAGACTGGGTTACACCAATTATGGTCTCGTATGTAAGTAGCTATGTAATTTGCTACTCCTAATATCGCTAGTAGACCCATATAGACTAATATTTAGTGTAATGAAACGCGAAAGTCTTACGTTTATAACATATAATCTGCCATAAACTTTGGTTATGACTATATATGGCCCTTTAGTATGATGATTAATCGTTTAACAATATTAATCAGATGTGGGAATCCATTTTTATGATATCAATTATATATATAAAGATGATAATATCAAGATACCTAAGTCTATGTACTTTGTCACTGTTTTTATATACAAGTGAAGTTTATTTGCTTAAAATCCGTAAAAATATTTTTTTGAAGTAAAAATAGTACCATACATTATTCCCTGGATACAGTTTTCGTCCCTACTAAGTGTATCTTATCTAGTACATTATATGGATAGTCAGTCATCTAGCAAAAAATGAGGTGCCGTAGACAAAGTAACAATATCGAAACGATAACGAAGTTCGAAAAGTATAAAATGTATGAGATTGACATTAGACGCGATTTATCACGTGGTCAATCTAAGTGATGGAATGAGGTCATCCTAAACTGCAATTTAAAAAAATAAAGGGCGGTAAAACAAGATTTTGTCTACAAATTTTAGAAAAATGTATATTTTTACGGATTTTAATCGTACGTTTATATATTTTATAGCTTTTTATAGTTGCCATATCATTTTATATCGGTTGATACCACGTATTTGTTTAGTAAAGCATAGTGATATTAGTCGTAAGTTGTACATATTATTTGCATTGTAACAATTCTTTGCATATCTCCGCTCGGCGTGAATATCACAAATGAGTTTTTAGTTTTTTCCGGATTTTTGACTAAAACTAAATCGTATTTTTGACTAAGACTTGTTTTCAGTTTAATAAACTAAAAGTTTTAGTAATGATGATAAGTCAAAATTATATATAGCAAAGTTTATGCGATATAATAATGCATTAACAAATATTATTAAGTCTTAATGTTTTTAAGAAACTAAGCGACCATATAAAATTGAAATTAGGTACTTAAAATGAACTATAGACTTTTTTGTGTTATACCATTATTATCATGATGACTCTTATACACCGTAAAATTTGAGTGGTTGTTTTCCCGTGGCAGAACGATTTGCCTTTAGTAATACTATCGAATCATGCAAATTATTCCTCGAAAAAAATTTTTTTTTTTTTGGAATTTTCAAAATAATAATTTTCCAACTCGAAAACGAGAAGAGCTATCGTTGTTTTTTAAGATGTGACGTATTCAGGTACTGCTTGCCGCATGAAATCGATGCTTAAAGCTAAAGAAGCTCTACGCCCTAAGTAATAAAGTGGTTCGAACGTACTTTAAAGTTTCGGTTATACCTTTCGTAAAACCGGCTGTTATTGATTTTATTAAAAAATAACTGCACAAATCTATTGTGCTACTAAGGTAGAATCAATTTGCTGCGGGAAAACAACCACTCAAATTTCACGGTGTATAGTATCAATTGTATCAGACATATTTGTGATATTTATGCCATGGTAAATATTATTGTTTTAGTTGTTACGAGAAATCATTAATGTTAAATGTAAAATAAAATTAGTTATTACTTAAAAAATATTTTAACATCGATATTATGAAATTGATTGTAGCAGTTTCGTTTACGGCTGTTGTTGTGTGTTATGCTGGATATTTTAAAAATAATAACTTAAAAAGAAAATTACTTAGGAAAATCATTTTACAAATGTTAATTTTGAATATAGGTGCACTCTCTGTTCACTTACTCTCATAGTTCGGTGAGACGGCAATCCGACATGACCGATGAGAGATCGGGCGCAGGACCAACGGCTTAACGTGCTTTCCGAGGCACGGGCGTGCAACCGCCTAACTCCGAGCTGAGTAATTTCTATACAGAAAAATTCGCATAAATTTGGCCTGACCCGGGATTGAACCCGGGACTTCTCTGGCCATAAATAGAGCAACGAAAATAATGAATTGAGTTAGTTATTTTTGAAATATCCAGTATCGAAAAAACTCATGTTTGATGCAAGAACTTAAACCATTTTTATTGTACCGCACCATAATCTCTCATACTTATTATTTTTTTTACTGTGACAGAGTTGTGACATAAAAGCAAGAAAAAAGCCTTTAAGTTAAACAAAACTCACTGGCTCGGTGGTTAGTGACCCAGGTTCACTGTCTACGGTTTGATTCCCACCCGGGACAAATATTTGTGTGACAAACATCGGTGTTTGTCCCGTGTCTGGGTGTGTTATTAAATAAATTTGTGTATCCACTGTTGATTCTGATATCCGTAACACAAGTGCTAAAGCTACTTACCACGGGATCAGATCAATGTATGTGATGTTGTGTAATTTTAGTAAAAACATTAAACCTGGTTTAAGTACTTGCATCGAACGGGTTTAAATTGTAGTTTTAACTGTTAAATGTTAGCAAATTTGCAGTCTACCTCTGAGTAATTGTATGATGACCAAATAGCGCTTTATCGATACACATAACGCCATCATAAATAATAATCATGATTATTAATAATTGTAAGAAACAATAATAATGTTTAAGGTAATAGAAGAATTCTTTGCGAGGAAATATTGAGTTGGTTAAGCCAGTGAACTCATGGGTTATTGTCATTCAATGGGGAATCATCATCATTATCATCGTCAGCCCATATCCGTCCCCACTGCTGGGGCACGGGCCTACTCGTAACATCATTTGTATGACAGATACTATAAATTTTGAAAATCCATACTAACATTATAAATGCGAAAGTAATTCTGTTACGCTTTCACGCATAGAGTACTGAATCGATTCAAATTAAATTTGGTACATATACAGCGTGAAATTTTAGTGGTTGTTTTCCCGTGGCAGAACGATTTGCCTTTAGCAATGCTATAGAATCATGCAAATTATTACGTATGAAACAATTTTTTTTTTCAAATTTTCAAATTATTAATTTTCCAACTCGAAAACGAGAGATGCCATCGTTCTTTTATAAGATGTGACGTAATTAGGTACTGCTTGCCGCATGAAATCGATGCTTAAAACTAAAGAAGCTCTACGCCCTAAGTAATAAAGCGGTTCGAAAGTACTTTCGAGTTTCAGTTGTACCTTTCGTAAAACCGGCATTTATTGACTTTAATAAAAAAGAACTGCACACATCTTTTGTACTAATAAGATAGAATCATTTTACTGCGGGAAAACAACCACTAATTTCACGGTGTATAGTCCAGAGCCTGAGAAAAGACAGGCTACTTTTAACATTTAACCGACTGCGCTATAAAGAAGTAATGTTTCACCCGTTAAACGTCTACGCGGACGGAGTGGCAGGCGGAGAGCTAGTATCAATATATTTTTCATACATATTCCCTATTCAATACAAGAAACACATTTCAGTGTGTCACCCAGTGCAATTCAATATTTTCTCGTGAAGTGAAAGTTATTTTACTAATGGTAGCTTTGGATAAGGTCATATGTGGATTGGTGACCGCAGATTTAACATGCTAGGAGTTTATAGTATTTATTGATGAGAATTCAGTATATCCATAAACCTAACTATAGAAAAATGTTGTAAAGACCTTCAATGGCGACTTTTATAAAGATTGGAGTTTTAATTCTTATCAATAATAACTATACTAAACGTTGTGACTCATATTTAAAATAATAGCTTCAGTCTGTATGTAAATCGCATAAATATGTCTCTATTTTTGGAACGATTGGGCAAAAAGTGTCCATTTCCATTATCAAGTTTCGAACTATACCCATACCAAATTATATCATAATCGGTTTAGCATCATCGATGTGTGTGATATTTTTAGATAATTATTACAAATTCATAATATTTAGCCCCAAATGTATGAGTCGCAATTGTTTAGTTACTCTTAAACTTAGTAATTTATGTTTGAATAAGTCAAAATTAGGATTCCTTAGGATATTATAAACTATTTAATGTGATGTACACGAAAATATCTAGACGGTTAGTAACCACTTTATTTTCTATATTAAATCTTGTGATGAAAGAAAAAAAATTAAAAATAATATTTTTTTTATCAAAATGAAACTAATTTCTGCGCCAGAAACATATTCAAACATAATTTACTAAGAGCACCGTCTAGTATGTATTTATAGAGAATTTGTAAATATTTAACGGTAAAGAAATACATAGATCTGCAATATTTTTACATCGCATACCAGAATGTATCATCATATAAATCTATGTGTAGTATGTACTCGAAATTCTGTGTTCCCGTCTCAAAAATTAGTTTATAACTTTTTTCATCTCAAATTGACATGTTGAAAATGTTACCTTTATGTATTAAAGTGGTCTTAAATATTTAAAATTGTTACTAACATTTACCATGAAAGGTGTATAATTGAAGTCAAGTGGCGCCATCTATGCTTAACACGTAAGGCACACATAATTGGAACCTTAATACGTTGTCTTAAGGTCCAAAACTAACTAGCCTTAGTGTCATGGAGTGCACGTCGAAACGCCATATCTAGAAGGTCGTGAGTTCAAATAATGAATTTTTAGTTTAGTGTGAAGCTACACAAAGACATCCGAGAATACATAAATTATCATTATTCATCATCAGTCCATATCCGTCCCCACTGCTGGGGCACGGGCCTACCCTAAACTAGCGCGATAAGGCCTTAGTCGACCACGCTGGCCAAGTGCGGGTTGGTCATACATAGATATTTAGAATTTCATATTCCCACACGGAATAAACACAAATGTTCATCACGTGAATGTTTATCCCGGGCGGGGATCGAACCCACGACTCTTGGAACTGTAGCTAGGAACACTAACCACTGTTCCGCCGAGCCAGTCAACCATAGAATCTCTAAACCGCGGTTAAGAAAATTATTTTTCTAAATACTTAAGACTACTTGTAAATATTAGCGCTAAAATATTTTTAAAGTTGCGTTATTTTCAACATGTTTGTATGAGGCAATATTTTGTGTGCTTCTTGCCATTTCATCATTTAAATAGCACACTTCTAATACGATTCGGCCATTTAAATTAAAACAATTGTACTTAATTATTGATTAATGCGGAAACACTAACTTATGTTAATATTAGTTTAATATTGAACGTTGAACGATATACTCTTTTCTTTAGTTTATTTCAAAAGGTATAATTCTTTTGTACGTTTTGAAAAATGCTTCAAAAGTTATGTTCTCAATAGTTAAATTTTGGTAGGACAAATGAGAAATATGTTTTAAAGTTAAAGAAAGAAAGAAAAATTTCATCATCATCCCATATACTTCCCCACATAGGGCACGGGCGTACCCTAAACTAGGGTGATAAGATCTTAGTCAGCCACACTGGCCAAAGGGCGGGTTGGTCGACTACCTAAGAATTTCTTCGTAGGTGTGCAGGTTTCCTCAAGATTTTTTCCTTCACCGTTAAAGCGTCGAATAACGTTTAACGGTGAACGAAGAATCAATGTATTTGGTATAAAAATCAACATCTGAGTCGACTAATACGACTAAAAGCAGGTTATGAAATTTTAGTCAAAGTTTTGATTAGTTCGTAATAACCAATTTTGCGCCCATTTTACTTAGAAATTAGTCTATTTTTTACTTTAATATGCACCTAATTATTATAAGTATATTTTTCTATCTTCTTTAATTACTCTGTCTCTGGAAGTTATGAAAAAACAAGTATATTATAGGAAATCTTTTTTCTGATATTATGCACTAATTTTAAATTTTACTATTGCACAATTAATATTCTATACTCTATGCCTTTTATCTTTCTTTAGTATAAAGAAAACACTATTTTTGGAGATTTATAAGAAGTAACAAACAACGAATTAGATACAAAAAAATATGAAAACAAGTACCTGATGAGGCCTATTTCTCCATTCATCATCAGCCCATACACGTCCCCACTGCTGGGGCACGGGCCTACTCTAAACTAGGACGATCAGGCCTTAGTCAACCACGCTGGCCAAGTGCGGGTTGTTTGAATTTCTCATTTGTTCAACCAAATTTAAAATAATGGTTTGGTACCAGAATTACCACCGAATATACTTCTGTATATAGGAAATACATAAATTAACCCTGAAAACTGGCACAGCATGTTACAATTTTTCATTGGTTTAGGACCTTATGTCAAGTGAATTAAGTTCAATTTATGGTGTCAACATACCCTACAGTTGACAGTGCCCTATAAACGGTAAATTGGTAATGGCAACCATATTGCCAACACAATTGAAACCTTATTCCCTAAGTATAAGGTCAAAAAGCAATGAAATTTTCAAAATAGTATACTGGTTAAAGGGTTTAGACATGATTTTGTAACTATTGAGAGTATAATAATAAATATTTCTTTGGCACAAAACACGTTAAGATGTATTTAGGAATGTTATTGTTAGCGATAATGGCGGTGATGTATTGTGCATATGAACAATAATGGTTTTACATATCAAGTTATTTGTGTAGGCTTTGAAAACTCAAACGCTTAAATAGTTGGGTACAGTAGGGGAGTTGTTCTATTTTGACCGACTTTTAGAAATGGAGGAGGTTATATTATGGTCACCGATTACTCAAGTATTTGTGGACTTATTATAAAAAAAATTGTTTAGTTCTTCACACTTGAAAAAGGAAAACAGAACCCTTGAATGATATTTTTTGTGATCCGTGTAAAACTTACTAATTTTCTTAGAATTTTACCTAGAATTTAACATGGGCAATCGAAACCAAATTCTTGTTTAATCCTTTGGTCCTTTTAGCAATGGTAGCTAAACCGCAGATTATAAAATTCTGGAATGGAGAATCACTTACCTAATGATTTTAGTTTAGTTTTTAAGTATCTGGCAGTTTCTCTAAGTAAATCTTTAATGTTTATTCCTTCTGAAATCCGCGCACACAAGTGCTTAAGCAATCAAGCTAGGAATTAGTTCAATGAAATGTATGTGATATTTCTTTTGTGTCAGAATAAATATTAAATTGAAAATAGAATAAGTCTGTTACTGTACCCTGCTACTTAAATTATATAGTCATGTGATATTGATCCAAGTATTTGTCACAGAACACAGTATTCGTTTTGTCGCATCACTGAATGTGTAGTTATGCAAAGAGTGTGTTAGCTTAATGTTTGGATTAATATCCATATGAAGACGGTTTACTCCTAAATAATACACATTATCATTCATTGTTAAAATTGTCTAGCCTTATTACTAGGGGATAATGTTATAACATATTATGTCAAAAAACATGACACAAGGTTAAATTTATCCGCAACATGCCTAAAAAAATGTTGCTGACAGACCATTTTATGCGTTGCTGACATATTATTGTACTTCAAACATGTTGCTATGTTTTTCCCCTAGAGTATGTAAAGCATTGATGGGACTACTCTGCATATAAAGATACAGCATGAACTACATATATTTTTCTTCAAAATATTACATATTTATTTTAGTCGTCCGATTATAATGAGCCTGCTGATAGTAACTGTCATTTCTGTAAAAACTGATACTTAACGGTTTCAAGAAAATAAATGGAATTTCTATGATTTATTTACCCGTTTTTCTTTATTTTATGTTTCTTAAATAAGTGATATATTTTAAGAATTTCAGTGGGCTTACTATAAAAGGTTTTGGCGTTCATAATTCCGAATCTTATATACGAATTTTAACTTTTCTCTCAGCTTCATATTACTAAGATGTGTCTATGGTATATTAGGTAGTTTTCTTCATACTTCATCTTTATACAGAGTGTCCCCATACGGAAGGCCTACAAAGACTCGATATTCAAGTTCGAATTGAAATTTGTATTTAGTATTTTAACAGTAACTCTTATGTAGCAGCATTCTGGGTAGTTATGGTCCTTATACGGTTAGCAATAAGGTCGATCACCAAATTGTGCGGCTATTTTGAATTTTCGATGTAAACGAGCTACTTATTAGGCAAAATTAGAGAAAATATTTGTTACTTTATGTTTATAAAGTGACAACATACAATAGGGAATATGCACATATTTTTTTTTATTATAGAAATCAATCTTTAATATCGAAGAAATATGAATGTAATTCTATTTTTCAATTTACTTTAACGACAAGCGAGATATAGCTGTTTAAAGTTCCCGGGTGGACAGAGATCTGATATGGCAGATGACGTCACAATTACACTACGGCCATACGCGATCCATAAAAAACTCCGTTTTGTAAGAAAGAGATAGAAAATCAACTTTAATTCCTTATAAATCCTTCGTTTGTGAGCCGATTTTCATTTTTATTTCACAATTTATTATATGTTTAAGCCTTTTTTCATAAGTTGTTGAAAAATTCAAGATTGCAGATTTATGCATATTCCCTATTGTATGTATGTTTCTGATAAATTGTTTTCTGTATTCCACATATTTTTGTCATAATGACGCAAATGTGCCATTTTAGCGTCATTCGTTAAAATAACAAAGCATATAATTTTATATTGTGACAACATACAGTTTTAGCTTTTTATTTTTGACAAAATTATGTAGAAGCATTTTAGTTTTTAAAACTAATAATATACAATTGGACTTGAAGATACATTGCAGTAGCATAATGCTATGCCCGATGTTTCGACCAATCATGGTCGCACGAACCAGCCCCATTGTATATGACTAAATATGATTCAATACTAATGTCTTAATTTATCTTTAAGTTTTACTGTAATTTTGGTTCGAATTTGTTAATCGTGTAGTAATCGATAGGCCTCAGTTCAACAGTACAAATAATGCGTCCAGCCTTTCTGATGCCTTATTCTTTAGCTTTAAGTCAATAAACTTCATGTTTTAGAAATAATGTATGCGTTTTATTTACATTTCCCCTTATTTTAACCTCTACTAGGTCGACATCTGATGGATGAGACAAAATACGATGATTCTTATTTGGAAAATAAATAAGTAAATAAAAAAAACGTTTATTGCTTCATAAATTTTACACATGTTGCTTAAACCACTAAAAGAAAAATGAGCAAAGAAACATCTCAGCATAGCTTATCTAGGAATGCTGTTTTTCAGATGTTCCTGTTATTCTATATTATGAGTGATTCTTCCGTTTCGTTCAAATCTCAAAGATTTTGAGAAATAAAATTTTTTAATCGATTTTACAAAAAAAGTTGCATATAATCATTCATGTACCTTTTAAGTATAGATTATCAGTAAAGGCCTTCATGAAAAAACTTTAATTGTCAAGAAAATAGATGGAATGTAATGAACCCACGGAAGGTAATGATTGAATTTGGAAGGTAATGAAATAAAATTAAATATGACGGAAGTTTAATGATTTTGTATGGAAAGTAATGAACAATCAGAAGATGAAATCTTTTACGTACCTATAACTTGGGTAGGTATATGATTTTAAATATTTTTGGACTATAAATAAAAGACATGGGTGTGTTGTAATCAAACTTTTGTTTTATTAATTACATGTGTTATTCATGAACGAATATAAAGTTATGGAAAAAATATCAAAAAGGAATGAAATATTCAAGCGCACCCCGTATGAATATGGGAATAAGGGTTTGAAAGATAATGAATAAAAATAAAAAAACAACAAAAAAACCTTCTAGAATAAAAACTTTGTTAAAAAATCAACTAAGTAGGCTGATCATGAAAAACACAAATTAGAGAAGGAGAAACAAAAGAGGAAATACTTTGTAAAGAAGAAAAAAAACATAAGTATCTATAACAGACATGACTGCACGACAAAAGAGGGAGCGAAGGCGAAGATGTTGAAAAAACTCCGAAAAATATTTAAATAAGTTGAAAGAGCAAAAAAAATTGCAAAGAATTTTAATAGACAACTCTCCACCCAGTAGTTAGACTGAGGAAAACATAAACATACCAGATCCAATACACGACCCTCGTTACAAGAAGAATCCACATCAAGCCAAAGTACACCGAAGTCACATTTAGTGCATAAAACAACTAGTACCTACTTCAAACGCAATGAGGAAGCTGCGATACAGATCTAAAAAGCAATAACAATTCTACAGAATGAAATTGACAAACTAAATAAAAGAGAAAGCGATTTTAAGAAGACACTTATTTATGGAGCGGAAATTACAAAAAGTTAAGATTCAAGATAGCATAGAAAAAAAAGAAGATGAAGTCATAAAAGACATAAATACTGAGCAGGTACAAGAAGTGAAAAAGAAGCTTTTTTTTAATGAAACAGTTTGTCGAAGAGTATCAGAAAAATACAAAAGCCTTCCGAAAAAAGATAATAGATCTTTTACTGGAGATATAATTGATAATTCGAGGCTCAAACAATATGGGATATTGTCAAATATTACTTTTGCTTCTTCGAAAAGAAAAAATCGTATTTCCTGGCGCCATTTGACTGTTTTCATCTTCTTGTAGAAAATGTTCAACACTTTGTTCTAGTTTCGCAGTTTTATTATCTAGAGCCTCGAATTATCAGTTATATCTCCACCAGAAGGTCTTTTCTTTTTTTTCGGAAGGCTTTTGTATTTTTCTGATACACCTCGACAAACTGTTTCATGAAACAATAGCTTCCGTTTCACTACTTGTACCTTCTCATTATTTATGTCTTTTACTACTTCATTTACTTTCTTTTCTTTGCTATCCTGAATCTTATCTTTTTGTAACTTCCGTTCCATGAATAAATGTCTTCTTCAAATCGCTTTCTCTTTTTTTAGTTTGTCAATTATTCTGTAAAATTGTTATTGCTTTTTTAGATCTGAATGGCAGCTTCCTCATTGGGTTGGATTATTAGTTTTTTTATGCATTAAATGTGACTTCGGTGTACTTTGGCTTGATGTGAATTCTTCTTGTAACATTAGAGGGTCGCGTATTGTAGGATCTGACATTTTTATAATTTTCTCAGTCTCACTACTAGGTGGAAAGTTATCTTTTAAAATTCTTTGCAATTTTTTCTGCTCTTTCAGCTTATTTAATTTTATTTTTTGAGTTTTTTCGCCATCTTCGTCTTTGCTCCCTCTTTTGTCGTGGCCGTCATGTCTGTTATACTTAGGACTTTTTTCTTTTATTTTTTTACAAAGTATTTCCTCTTTTTTTTTTACTCCTCTAATTTGTATTTTTCATGATCAGCCTTGATTTCTGCGTATTTTAACTTCATTATAAATTAGGTGCCTACTTACTCCGTTCGTTCAGTAGTTTTTCAGTTTACTGCGAACAGACGGAAAGGCAGACAGAAAGAAAGAAGCAGCGGGGAATTATTATTAACTAACAAGTACTGACATACACTTACACAAGTTATGATTCGATATAAGAAAAATTAACAAAGAGACATACTAAGGAACATATTAATTTTATATAAAAAAAATCATTACCCTCCAAAGTGACTCATTCCCCTCCGTTAAAAAATTGGAGGGAATGGAAGGGAATGATACGGAAGGGAATGAAGTTTGAGCGGATTTTCTGAATTTACTCGTGAATTAATAAAGGCTAGATAATTCATAATTAATTGATAACTAGACCCTACAGTAGGCTGTTACCTAAAGTTAAATTTTTTTTTACGTCATACACTTACATACAAAAACTATGGAAGGTAATGTTTACTTCTATTTATTTATTTATTTATTTATTTATTAAGGACAACCAACAAATCTTACACTAAACAAATACAACAGATACATGGCATAGAACTAGAGCTAAGTGCAGATTCAATTACAGGTTGCCACGACTTGCAATGTGAGATAATCTATATAATGGGGTAGACTGATGAAAATTTTAGTTATTAGAAAAATAATTTAATATATATTTTTTGAACTTATGTAAACTATTTGAATGTATATCGATATCAATATTTTATTATTAATTAGATTGTACTGTCGTTGCAACCTGTTCATGACTGAGTGGTGGCCTAGATTGCTCTTAGATCCTTTGATATTAAAGGGTAAGTATTTACCTTGCCTAGGTAGTTTAAGCGGTATGTTAAACTGAAGCTGTTCCAAAAGACTGGGACAATCCAGCCCACCTCTCAAAATTTTAAATAAAAACAATAGGTCCAACATTAATCTTCTGTCTGTAAGACTCGACATTTTAAATTTAGAGAGTCTTGCATCGTAAGAAGGCAGTTGCTTGGCCAAGCCAGATTAGAATGAAAGGTGCCATAAGAATCTCCTTTGAACATTTTCTAGTCGTTTAGCATGCACTTCATAGTGAGGTGACCATACAGGGCTACAATATTCTAGCATCGATCGAACATATGCATTGAATAGTAGTATCTTGGTGGGTGGTTTTAACTCCTTGCAGTTGCGTATTACAAAACCTAGCATTCGGAAGGCTTTACAGGTAATATTATCTATGTGTTTATGAAAACTTAGTTTTTTATCTAATATTACGCCCAGATCACGCACATCATCTACTTCTTTGAGGATTCGCCCCTTAATGTGGTAAGTATATGTTGCTGGTAACTTGCTTTTTGTAAATCTAATAAAATGACATTTATCAGCATTTAGATCCATTAAGTTATTTTGAACACATATTGATAGACTGTCCAAGTCTTCCTGAAGAAGCGCCTCATCGCCAGGTGACTTGATTTCCTTGCAGATTTTCAAGTCATCCGCAAAAAGGTAGGCCCTAGAGTGCTTGATAACTGACACAATGTCATTAATAAAAATAATAAAAATAAATAAATAAATCTAGTTTTACATCACCAGATTTGAAGACGGGTACTATGACGGCTTTTTTCCAAAATGTAGGAAAATTGCCTGTTAAACGTCGAGGGAGAGCTACTATGTCGCTTTGCTTGAATAAAAGCCAACTTCGTAGATCCTTGTTTTTATTGATGATAGTCACACGCTCGCTGTCTTACAATTGTTTTTTCTTCTTCTTAAATATGTGTCATAAATAAAACTAAACTTAATGCTGTCATTTAGCTATACGACCTTACATTTACTGCCCGCCAAGGACAAATTGCTATTTCGTCCTTTTTAAGAGTAATCAATTAAATCTACCGTTTATCCTTGCTGAGCTTACAAATGAATACAATAAAACACAGCTTGGAAGATAAGACAAAACACACAAATATTAAACTATGAACTAACCAAACTGTCATCCAGACATTCACCCTTTGGTACAAACCAATAAAATTCCTAAAGTTTAAAAACCAAGTAAATATTAAATCATTACACCAACTAATCAACGAAACTTAACAATAAACCGTATATTAACGCGAACACATAACAATTTGTATAATCGTCTATTGTAAAGTTAAACCACCTAACAAACCTTAAAACTTAAAAAATAACAAGATTATAAACATGCAAATCAATCGTTTACTGGTAAAATACACAATTTATTCGCCGAACGTTTTATTAAGGAATTTTTGCATTTCAATGTGACCACCCTCGTAATTCCGTCTTGACCAGGGTGTTCCTCTACGACTTTACCATATAACCATCTGCATGGGGAAGACCGTCCTCCTTTATTAAAACGACATCGCCGACCTTTGGTTGCGGCATTTGAGTCGACCACCTATACCTATGAAAGAATTGGTTTAAGTATTCTTTCGACCACTTACGCCAAAATTCCTGGATCATACGCTGAGTATATTGCCATCTTCGAAGCGAGCTAACATTTGAGGACTCGTAATTACGATCAGGAGCCGTGACCAGAGGTTCTCCGACAAGGAAATGACCTGGAGTCAAAACCATATCCTCTAGATCTCCCTCGAGCTTGGATAAAGGCCTCGAGTTCAAGCAAGCTTCGACCTGTGCTAAAACAGTGGACATCTCCTCGTATGTCAAGGTTGAAGTTCCAATTACCCGTTTCAGGTGAAACTTTACAGATTTTATTCCGGCCTCCCATAACCCACCGAAATTGGGAGCATGTGGCGGAATAAAATGCCACGTTGTATTGTTGGTAGCTAACTGTTCAGCAATTTCAGGTAAAATGCTGTCCTTCTCATTGGAGAAAAGTTTTCTGATCTCCCCAGGTGCCCCAACAAAATTAGTCCCTTTGTCGCTCCAGATGTCCTCACAGCGACCTCTTCCGGGCGACAAATCTTTTAAAGGCTTGAAGAAAGCCATGTGATGTAAGTTCGCTGACTGCCTCTACGTGTACTGCCCTGGTGGACATACACACAAACAAACATATATATCCTTTATAGGATTTATGTCCACGCCCTCTTGCAGTGCGCATTTCTATAGGACCTGCAAAATCCACACCACTTCGCAGAAAAGGACGAGCTGGAGTGACCCGAACAGCTGGAAGCTGTCCCATCAATTGTTGGTAAGTACGCCCTTTATTTTTAACGCACTCAACGCACTTTCTGACATGCGCTTTAACCAACTGCTTACACCCTATAACAAAATATTTGCTCTGTAGATAATTTATTGTTAATTGCGAACCACCGTGCAACGTTTGATGATGAGCATCTGCAATCAACAAAGCCGTGAGCTTGGAATGTCTCGCCATAACAATTGGATGCTTACGACTTGACGACATTCGAGAATTTTCCAATCTCCCGCCTACTCTCAATATGTTTTTATCATCTAATGTTGCATTCAAAGATTTTAATGCATTGTTTTTAACCGGCAAGTTCTTACTTATAGCTTCTATATCCTCTGCAAAATATGTTTTTTGATCGATTTTAATACAAATATCCAAAGCTTTTTCTATTTCTTCTAATGTTAAATATTTATTTTTCCTTTCAGGTTCCTGTTTCTTCAGCTCTAAAAACCTACGACAATAAGCTGTTACTCTCACCAGTCTGCTTAACTTTGAAAATCTTTCAAAATAATCTTCCTCTGTTATTATGTTGTGCACCTTTACCGCCTCTATTGTAGTAGTTAGTTCTGTAGGTTTTTTATATTTTATATTTTCAGATTTTAAGAAATCTGGACCATTGAACCACAACGATTTATTTTTCAGCTCAGAAGGTAGGACTCCTCTGGATGCATAGTCTGCTGGATTTTCCTGAGTACTCACGTGTGACCATTGATGCGGATCTATAGAAGTAAGTATTTCAGCGACTCTGTTAGCCACGAACACTTTCCATCGGCAAGGTAAGCTATTCAGCCAGGCTAGTACAATAGTGGAATCCGTCCACGCATGTAAGTGAGTATTTTCTATTTTCAATACCTTGGCTATGTCCACCATCAATCTTGTAAGCTCCACCGCCCCGCATAGCTCCAACCTGGGGATAGAAACCTGTTTAATTGGAGCTACCTTAGACCTCGCTGCGACTAATTCTACGTGGATTCTCCCTTCCGCATCGATTACTCGGAGATATACCACAGCAGCATACGCTACCTTCGAGGCATCGCAGAATCCATGGAGTTCCCGTCGAACGTCACTCGTTTTCGTTCCAAGCCATCTTGGAATTCTCAATTCTGTCACACCCTTCAGATCATTCCGGTAAGTACACCATTCGCTCAACAATTCTTTAGGTGCTTCTTCGTCCCAATCTATTCCAGCTATCCACAACTTTTGTATCAAAATTTTTGCGACTATTATACACGGCGTGACCCACCCTAAGGGATCGAAAAGGCGTGATATATCTGCGATTATTTTACGCTTAGTTATCGGTGGCAGCAGTTCTGGCAGATCGACCTTGTACCGGAAATGATCGCTGTGACGTTCCCAAGTAAGTCCAAGAATTTTGATCACTTCATCCATCTTAATATTAATTCCATCCTTGAACTCCTCCTTCTCATTTCCATTTTCGCTTACCTTTATCATTTTCAGCAACTCCTCGTTATTACTCGACCATTTTTGTAAACTGAATCCTGCTTTATTTAACAAACCTTTCATTTGTGTATATAATTCCATTCCTTCTGCAACAGATTCACACCCGCACATCATGTCATCCATATAAAAGTTTTTACTTACTTTTCAGCAGCCAAAGGATAGTTGGCACCCTCGTCAATGGCGACTTGTTGTAGTGTACGGACTGCCAAAAAGGAGCTGAAGCATTTCCGAAAGGTTACTCTAAGCAGTTTGTAATCTTTAATTTCTTCATTCGGATTATTTCTCCATACCAACCTTTGAAAGTCCGTATCATCTTTATGCACTTTTATTTGTAGGTACATTTTAACAATGTCAGCCGTGAGACATATCGATGACAACCTCCATACCGTCACTAAATGCCTCAAGTCTGGTTGAATGGTTGGTCCAACTATAAGATCATCGTTAAGAGAAACTCCATTTTTCCTGCTTGAGAGGCGTTAAATACTACTCTCCAGCTTAGTAGTCTCTCTATCGTTTCTTATTACTGCATGATGCGGCAAATAAACAGATTCGTCTCTTTTCTCATCAGGTTCCATTACTTCAATCATGTATCCCTTATCCAAATATTCATTTACCACTGCTGCGTAACTTTCTTTCAATTTATTATCTCTTTCAAACCTTTTTTCTAACCCCTTCAATCTCTTAATTGCTATATTTCTAGTTTCTCCTCTTTTGCACTCGGGGTCTTCCGTTTTAAAAGGCAATCTAACCACATACCTCCCTGTTTCATCTCTGGTTGTAGTATTTCTAAAAATTTCTTCACATTTATTTTCTTCCTTTGTATAAGTTTGTTCCTTTGTCAACCCTATACCCGTTTCTAACTCCCAAAATTTCTTTAATAGATCATTGCCTTCTTCTAACTGACAATGCAATGCCATAACCCCTCTATTTTGAGAAACCGCTGCATTAATAGTACCTGATATAACCCAACCCAAAGTGGTGGATTGCGCCAGAAGTGATCCCTGAAATCCCTTTCTGATCCCCTCCAGCATGACCTTACTGACTACTTCGGCACCTAATAACAGATCTATTTTATTAGGCCGGTTGTACCCTGGATCAGCAAGGTCAATACCTTTAAACTCTGAAAGATTACATTCTTCTACTTTCCGGCTGGGAAGAAGAGAAGTAATGGATTTCAGAACGTAAGCTTTTATGTTCACACTCCAGCTGGGATTCAATCTGGATTTGATTTTAATGTCAACTACCCCTTTTGAGATCAATCCTTTCTCCCCACCCACACCTAAAATCTTCCCGTGTATGGGGGTTTTAGTTAATTTTAAATCACTTACCGCCGATTCGGTAACGAAATTTCCTTGAGACCCTTGATCTAACAAGGCTCTTAAAACATGACAGCTCCCATTTTTCGACTCGGTACTGACTAGCGCCGTCGCTAACAATACCTGTTTTACAGATCCTGTCGAAAAATTACATGTGACAGTAGCTGATGAGCTACTTGCCTTACCTGCCTTATTATTAGGCTCCGTTTCCCTTGGTGGACTATCCTCTCCCTGCGACTCAACCTGCGCAACATTAGATTGCGCGCCATTTCCATTGCTAGGATGTAAAAGTGTGTGGTGTTTACGATGGCACAACTTACACTTGATGTGCGATTGACAAGCCTTTGCCCCATGATTGGCTCCTAGACAATTATAACACAAATAATTGGACTGGACAAAATTACGACGATGGTCAACATTCTCATTTGCAAATTTCCTACAAGAGCTTAGCTTGAAGGGGTTAGAAAGAAGGTTTGAAAGAGATAATAAATTGAAAGAAAGTTACGCAGCAGTGGTAAATGAATATTTGGATAAGGGATACATGATTGAAGTAATGGAACCTGATGAGAAAAGAGACGAATCTGTTTATTTGCCGCATCATGCAGTAATAAGAAACGATAGAGAGACTACTAAGCTGAGAGTAGTATTTAACGCCTCTCAAGCAGGAAAAAATGGAGTTTCTCTTAACGATGATCTTATAGTTGGACCAACCATCCAACCAGACTTGAGGCATTTAGTGACGGTATGGAGATTGTCATCGATATGTCTCACGGCTGACATTGTTAAAATGTACCTACAAATAAAAGTGCATAAAGATGATACGGACTTTCAAAGGTTGGTATGGAGAAATAATCCGAATGAAGAAATTAAAGATTACAAACTGCTTAGAGTAACCTTCGGAAATGCTTCAGCTCCTTTTTTGGCAGTCCGTACACTACAACAAGTCGCCATTGACGAGGGTGCCAACTATCCTTTAGCTGCTGAAAAAGTAAGTAAAAACTTTTATATGGATGACATGATGTGCGGGTGTGAATCTGTTGCAGAAGGAATGGAATTATATACACAAATGAAAGGTTTGTTAAATAAAGCAGGATTCAGTTTACAAAAATGGTCGAGTAATAACGAGGAGTTGCTGAAAATGATAAAGGTAAGCGAAAATGGAAATGAGAAGGAGGAGTTCAAGGATGGAATTAATATTAAGATGGATGAAGTGATCAAAATTCTTGGACTTACTTGGGAACGTCACAGCGATCATTTCCGGTACAAGGTCGATCTGCCAGAACTGCTGCCACCGATAACTAAGCGTAAAATAATCGCAGATATATCACGCCTTTTCGATCCCTTAGGGTGGGTCACGCCGTGTATAATAGTCGCAAAAATTTTGATACAAAAGTTGTGGATAGCTGGAATAGATTGGGACGAAGAAGCACCTAAAGAATTGTTGAGCGAATGGTGTACTTACCGGAATGATCTGAAGGGTGTGACAGAATTGAGAATTCCAAGATGGCTTGGAACGAAAACGAGTGACGTTCGACGGGAACTCCATGGATTCGGCGATGCCTCGAAGGTAGCGTATGCTGCTGTGGTATATCTCCGAGTAATCGATGCGGAAGGGAGAATCCACGTAGAATTAGTCGCAGCGAGGTCTAAGGTAGCTCCAATTAAACAGGTTTCTATCCCCAGGTTGGAGCTATGCGGGGCGGTGGAGCTTACAAGATTGATGGTGGACATAGCCAAGGTATTGAAAATAGAAAATACTCACTTACATGCGTGGATGGATTCGACTATTGTACTAGCCTGGCTGAATAGCTTACCTTGTCGATGGAAAGTGTTCGTGGCTAACAGAGTCGCTGAAATACTTACTTCTATAGATCCGCATCAATGGTCACACGTGAGTACTCAGGAAAATCCAGCAGACTATGCATCCAGAGGAGTCCTACCTTCTGAGCTGAAAAATAAATCGTTGTGGTTCAATGGTCCGGATTTCTTAAAATCTGAAAATATAAAATATAAAAAACCTACAGAACTAACTACTACAATAGAGGCGGTAAAGGTGCACAACATAATAACAGAGGAAGATTATTTTGAAAGATTTTCAAAGTTAAGCAGACTGGTGAGAGTAACAGCTTATTGTCGTAGGTTTTTAGAGCTGAAGAAACAGGAACCTGAAAGGAAAAAATAAATATTTAACATTAGAAGAAATAGAAAAAGCTTTGGATATTTGTATTAAAATCGATCAAAAAACATATTTTGCAGAGGATATAGAAGCTATAAGTAAGAACTTGCCGGTTAAAAACAATGCATTAAAATCTTTGAATGCAACATTAGATGATAAAAACATATTGAGAGTAGGCGGGAGATTGGAAAATTCTCGAATGTCGTCAAGTCGTAAGCATCCAATTGTTATGGCGAGACATTCCAAGCTCACGGCTTTGTTGATTGCAGATGCTCATCATCAAACGTTGCACGGTGGTTCGCAATTAACAATAAATTATCTACAGAGCAAATATTTTGTTATAGGGTGTAAGCAGTTGGTTAAAGCGCATGTCAGAAAGTGCGTTGAGTGCGTTAAAAATAAAGGGCGTACTTACCAACAATTGATGGGACAGCTTCCAGCTGTTCGGGTCACTCCAGCTCGTCCTTTTCTGCGAAGTGGTGTGGATTTTGCAGGTCCTATAGAAATGCGCACTGCAAGAGGGCGTGGACATAAATCCTATAAAGGATATATATGTTTGTTTGTGTGTATGTCCACCAGGGCAGTACACGTAGAGGCAGTCAGCGAACTTACATCACATGGCTTTCTTCAAGCCTTTAAAAGATTTGTCGCCCGAAGAGGTCGCTGTGAGGACATCTGGAGCGACAAAGGGACTAATTTTGTTGGGGCACCTGGGGAGATCAGAAAACTTTTCTCCAATGAGAAGGACAGCATTTTACCTGAAATTGCTGAACAGTTAGCTACCAACAATACAACGTGGCATTTTATTCCGCCACATGCTCCCAATTTCGGTGGGTTATGGGAGGCCGGAATAAAATCTGTAAAGTTTCACCTGAAACGGGTAATTGGAACTTCAACCTTGACATACGAGGAGATGTCCACTGTTTTAGCACAGGTCGAAGCTTGCTTGAACTCGAGGCCTTTATCCAAGCTCGAGGGAGATCTAGAGGATATGGTTTTGACTCAGGTCTTTTCCTTGTCGGAGAACCTCTGGTCACGGCTCCTGATCGTAATTACGAGTCCTCAAATGTTAGCTCGCTTCGAAGATGGCAATATACTCAGCGTATGATCCAGGAATTTTGGCGTAAGTGGTCGAAAGAATACTTAAACCAATTCTTTCATAGGTATAGGTGGTCGACTCAAATGCCGCAACCAAAGGTCGGCGATGTCGTTTTAATAAAGGAGGACGGTCTTCCCCCATGCAGATGGTTATATGGTAAAGTCGTAGAGGAACACCCTGGTCAAGACGGAATTACGAGGGTGGTCACATTGAAATGCAAAAATTCCTTAATAAAACGTTCGGCGAATAAATTGTGTATTTTACCAGTAAACGATTGATTTGCATGTTTATAATCTTGTTATTTTTTAAGTTTTAAGGTTTGTTAGGTGGTTTAACTTTACAATAGACGATTATACAAATTGTTATGTGTTCGCGTTAATATACGGTTTATTGTTAAGTTTCGTTGATTAGTTGGTGTAATGATTTAATATTTACTTGGTTTTTAAACTTTAGGAATTTTATTGGTTTGTACCAAAGGGTGAATGTCTGGATGACAGTTTGGTTAGTTCATAGTTTAATATTTGTGTGTTTTGTCTTATCTTCCAAGCTGTGTTTTATTGTATTCATTTGTAAGCTCAGCAAGGATAAACGGTAGATTTAATTGATTACTCTTAAAAAGGACGAAATAGCAATTTGTCCTTGGCGGGCAGTAAATGTAAGGTCGTATAGCTAAATGACAGCATTAAGTTTAGTTTTATTTATGACACATATTTAAGAAGAAGAAAAAACAATTGTAAGACAGCGAGCGTGTGACTATCATCAATAAAAACAAGGATCTACGAAGTTGGCTTTTATTCAAGCAAAGCGACATAGTAGCTCTCCCTCGACGTTTAACAGGCAATTTTCCTACATTTTGGAAAAAAGCCGTCATAGTACCCGTCTTCAAATCTGGTGATGTAAAACTAGATTTATTTATTTATTTTTATTATTTTTATTAATGACATTGTGTCAGTTATCAAGCACTCTAGGGCCTACCTTTTTGCGGATGACTTGAAAATCTGCAAGGAAATCAAGTCACCTGGCGATGAGGCGCTTCTTCAGGAAGACTTGGACAGTCTATCAATATGTGTTCAAAATAACTTAATGGATCTAAATGCTGATAAATGTCATTTTATTAGATTTACAAAAAGCAAGTTACCAGCAACATATACTTACCACATTAAGGGGCGAATCCTCAAAGAAGTAGATGATGTGCGTGATCTGGGCGTAATATTAGATAAAAAACTACGTTTTCATAAACACATAGATAATATTACCTGTAAAGCCTTCCGAATGCTAGGTTTTGTAATACGCAACTGCAAGGAGTTAAAACCACCCACCAAGATACTACTATTCAATGCATATGTTCGATCGATGCTAGAATATTGTAGCCCTGTATGGTCACCTCACTATGAAGTGCATGCTAAACGACTAGAAAATGTTCAACGAAGATTCTTATGGCACCTTTCATTCCAATCTGGCTTGGCCAAGCAACTGCCTTCTTACGATGCAAGACTCTCTAAATTTAATATTTCGAGTCTTACTGACAGAAGATTAATGTTGGACCTATTGTTTTTATTTAAAATTTTGAGAGGTGGGCTGGATTGTCCCAGTCTTTTGGAACAGCTTCAGTTTAACATACCGCTTAAACTACCTAGGCAAGGTAAATACTTACCCTTTAATATCAAAGGATCTAAGAGCAATCTAGGCCACCACTCAGTCATGAACAGGTTGCAACGACAGTACAATCTAATTAATAATAAAATATTGGATATCGATATACATTCAAATAGTTTACATAAGTTCAAAAAATATATATTAAATTATTTTTCTAATAACTAAAATTTTCATCAGTCTACCCCATTATATAGATTATCTCACATTGCAAGTCGTGGCAACCTGTAATTGAATCTGCACTTAGCTCTAGTTCTATGCCATGTATCTGTTGTATTTGTTTAGTGTAAGATTTGTTGGTTGTCCTTAATAAATAAATAAATAAATAAATAAATAGAAGTAAACATTACCTTCCATAGTTTTTGTATGTAAGTGTATGACGTAAAAAAAATTTAACTTTAGGTAACAGCCTACTGTAGGGTCTAGTTATCAATTAATTATGAATTATCTAGCCTTTATTAATTCACGAGTAAATTCAGAAAATCCGCTCAAACTTCATTCCCTTCCGTATCATTCCCTTCCATTCCCTCCAATTTTTTAACGGAGGGGAATGAGTCACTTTGGAGGGTAATGATTTTTTTTATATAAAATTAATATGTTCCTTAGTATGTCTCTTTGTTAATTTTTCTTATATCGAATCATAACTTGTGTAAGTGTATGTCAGTACTTGTTAGTTAATAATAATTCCCCGCTGCTTCTTTCTTTCTGTCTGCCTTTCCGTCTGTTCGCAGTAAACTGAAAAACTACTGAACGAACGGAGTAAGTAGGCACCTAATTTATAATGAAGTTAAAATACGCAGAAATCAAGGCTGATCATGAAAAATACAAATTAGAGGAGTAAAAAAAAAAGAGGAAATACTTTGTAAAAAAATAAAAGAAAAAAGTCCTAAGTATAACAGACATGACGGCCACGACAAAAGAGGGAGCAAAGACGAAGATGGCGAAAAAACTCAAAAAATAAAATTAAATAAGCTGAAAGAGCAGAAAAAATTGCAAAGAATTTTAAAAGATAACTTTCCACCTAGTAGTGAGACTGAGAAAATTATAAAAATGTCAGATCCTACAATACGCGACCCTCTAATGTTACAAGAAGAATTCACATCAAGCCAAAGTACACCGAAGTCACATTTAATGCATAAAAAAACTAATAATCCAACCCAATGAGGAAGCTGCCATTCAGATCTAAAAAAGCAATAACAATTTTACAGAATAATTGACAAACTAAAAAAAGAGAAAGCGATTTGAAGAAGACATTTATTCATGGAACGGAAGTTACAAAAAGATAAGATTCAGGATAGCAAAGAAAAGAAAGTAAATGAAGTAGTAAAAGACATAAATAATGAGAAGGTACAAGTAGTGAAACGGAAGCTATTGTTTCATGAAACAGTTTGTCGAGGTGTATCAGAAAAATACAAAAGCCTTCCGAAAAAAAAGAAAAGACCTTCTGGTGGAGATATAACTGATAATTCGAGGCTCTAGATAATAAAACTGCGAAACTAGAACAAAGTGTTGAACATTTTCTACAAGAAGATGAAAACAGTCAAATGGCGCCAGGAAATACGATTTTTTCTTTTCGAAGAAGCAAAAGTAATATTTGACAATATCCCATATTGTTTGAGCCTCGAATTATCAATTATATCTCCAGTAAAAGATCTATTATCTTTTTTCGGAAGGCTTTTGTATTTTTCTGATACTCTTCGACAAACTGTTTCATTAAAAAAAAGCTTCTTTTTCACTTCTTGTACCTGCTCAGTATTTATGTCTTTTATGACTTCATCTTCTTTTTTTTCTATGCTATCTTGAATCTTAACTTTTTGTAATTTCCGCTCCATAAATAAGTGTCTTCTTAAAATCGCTTTCTCTTTTTTTTAGTTTGTCAATTATTCTGTAAAATTGTTATTGCTTTTTTAGATCTGAATGGCAGCTTCCTCATTGGGTTGGATTATTAGTTTTTTTATGCATTAAATGTGACTTCGGTGTACTTTGGCTTGATGTGAATTCTTCTTGTAACATTAGAGGGTCGCGTATTGTAGGATCTGACATTTTTATAATTTTCTCAGTCTCACTACTAGGTGGAAAGTTATCTTTTAAAATTCTTTGCAATTTTTTCTGCTCTTTCAGCTTATTTAATTTTATTTTTTGAGTTTTTTCGCCATCTTCGTCTTTGCTCCCTCTTTTGTCGTGGCCGTCATGTCTGTTATACTTAGGACTTTTTTCTTTTATTTTTTTACAAAGTATTTCCTCTTTTTTTTTTACTCCTCTAATTTGTATTTTTCATGATCAGCCTTGATTTCTGCGTATTTTAACTTCATTATAAATTAGGTGCCTACTTACTCCGTTCGTTCAGTAGTTTTTCAGTTTACTGCGAACAGACGGAAAGGCAGACAGAAAGAAAGAAGCAGCGGGGAATTATTATTAACTAACAAGTACTGACATACACTTACACAAGTTATGATTCGATATAAGAAAAATTAACAAAGAGACATACTAAGGAACATATTAATTTTATATAAAAAAAATCATTACCCTCCAAAGTGACTCATTCCCCTCCGTTAAAAAATTGGAGGGAATGGAAGGGAATGATACGGAAGGGAATGAAGTTTGAGCGGATTTTCTGAATTTACTCGTGAATTAATAAAGGCTAGATAATTCATAATTAATTGATAACTAGACCCTACAGTAGGCTGTTACCTAAAGTTAAATTTTTTTTTTTACGTCATACACTTACATACAAAAACTATGGAAGGTAATGTTTACTTCTATTTATTTATTTATTTATTTATTTATTAAGGACAACCAACAAATCTTACACTAAACAAATACAACAGATACATGGCATAGAACTAGAGCTAAGTGCAGATTCAATTACAGGTTGCCACGACTTGCAATGTGAGATAATCTATATAATGGGGTAGACTGATGAAAATTTTAGTTATTAGAAAAATAATTTAATATATATTTTTTGAACTTATGTAAACTATTTGAATGTATATCGATATCCAATATTTTATTATTAATTAGATTGTACTGTCGTTGCAACCTGTTCATGACTGAGTGGTGGCCTAGATTGCTCTTAGATCCTTTGATATTAAAGGGTAAGTATTTACCTTGCCTAGGTAGTTTAAGCGGTATGTTAAACTGAAGCTGTTCCAAAAGACTGGGACAATCCAGCCCACCTCTCAAAATTTTAAATAAAAACAATAGGTCCAACATTAATCTTCTGTCTGTAAGACTCGACATTTTAAATTTAGAGAGTCTTGCATCGTAAGAAGGCAGTTGCTTGGCCAAGCCAGATTAGAATGAAAGGTGCCATAAGAATCTCCTTTGAACATTTTCTAGTCGTTTAGCATGCACTTCATAGTGAGGTGACCATACAGGGCTACAATATTCTAGCATCGATCGAACATATGCATTGAATAGTAGTATCTTGGTGGAGTGGTTTTAACTCCTTGCAGTTGCGTATTACAAAACCTAGCATTCGGAAGGCTTTACAGGTAATATTATCTATGTGTTTATGAAAACTTAGTTTCTTATCTAATATTACGCCCAGATCACGCACATCATCTACTTCTTTGAGGATTCGCCCCTTAATGTGGTAAGTATATGTTGCTGGTAACTTGCTTTTTGTAAATCTAATAAAATGACATTTATCAGCATTTAGATCCATTAAGTTATTTTGAACACATATTGATAGACTGTCCAAGTCTTCCTGAAGAAGCGCCTCATCGCCAGGTGACTTGATTTCCTTGCAGATTTTCAAGTCATCCGCAAAAAGGTAGGCCCTAGAGTGCTTGATAACTGACACAATGTCATTAATAAAAATAATAAAAATAAATAAATAAATCTAGTTTTACATCACCAGATTTGAAGACGGGTACTATGACGGCTTTTTTCCAAAATGTAGGAAAATTGCCTGTTAAACGTCGAGGGAGAGCTACTATGTCGCTTTGCTTGAATAAAAGCCAACTTCGTAGATCCTTGTTTTTATTGATGATAGTCACACGCTCGCTGTCTTACAATTGTTTTTTCTTCTTCTTAAATATGTGTCATAAATAAAACTAAACTTAATGCTGTCATTTAGCTATACGACCTTACATTTACTGCCCGCCAAGGACAAATTGCTATTTCGTCCTTTTTAAGAGTAATCAATTAAATCTACCGTTTATCCTTGCTGAGCTTACAAATGAATACAATAAAACACAGCTTGGAAGATAAGACAAAACACACAAATATTAAACTATGAACTAACCAAACTGTCATCCAGACATTCACCCTTTGGTACAAACCAATAAAATTCCTAAAGTTTAAAAACCAAGTAAATATTAAATCATTACACCAACTAATCAACGAAACTTAACAATAAACCGTATATTAACGCGAACACATAACAATTTGTATAATCGTCTATTGTAAAGTTAAACCACCTAACAAACCTTAAAACTTAAAAAATAACAAGATTATAAACATGCAAATCAATCGTTTACTGGTAAAATACACAATTTATTCGCCGAACGTTTTATTAAGGAATTTTTGCATTTCAATGTGACCACCCTCGTAATTCCGTCTTGACCAGGGTGTTCCTCTACGACTTTACCATATAACCATCTGCATGGGGAAGACCGTCCTCCTTTATTAAAACGACATCGCCGACCTTTGGTTGCGGCATTTGAGTCGACCACCTATACCTATGAAAGAATTGGTTTAAGTATTCTTTCGACCACTTACGCCAAAATTCCTGGATCATACGCTGAGTATATTGCCATCTTCGAAGCGAGCTAACATTTGAGGACTCGTAATTACGATCAGGAGCCGTGACCAGAGGTTCTCCGACAAGGAAATGACCTGGAGTCAAAACCATATCCTCTAGATCTCCCTCGAGCTTGGATAAAGGCCTCGAGTTCAAGCAAGCTTCGACCTGTGCTAAAACAGTGGACATCTCCTCGTATGTCAAGGTTGAAGTTCCAATTACCCGTTTCAGGTGAAACTTTACAGATTTTATTCCGGCCTCCCATAACCCACCGAAATTGGGAGCATGTGGCGGAATAAAATGCCACGTTGTACTGTTGGTAGCTAACTGTTCAGCAATTTCAGGTAAAATGCTGTCCTTCTCATTGGAGAAAAGTTTTCTGATTTCCCCAGCTGCCCCAACAAAATTAGTCCCATTGTCGCTCCAGATGTCCTCGCAGCGACCTCTACGGGCTACAAATCTTTTAAAGGCTTGAAGAAAGCCATGTGATGTAAGTTCGCTGACTGCCTCTACGTGTACTGCCCTAGTGGACATACACACGAACAAACATATATATCCTTTATAGGATTTATGTCCACGACCTCTTGCAGTGCGCATTTCGATAGGACCTGCAAAATCCACACCACTTCGCAGAAAAGGACGAGCTGGAGTGACCCGAACAGCTGGAAGCTGTCCCATCAATTGTTGGTAAGTACGCCCTTTATTTTTAACGCACTCAACGCACTTTCTGACATGCGCTTTAACCAACTGCTTACACCCTATAACAAAATATTTGCTCTGTAGATAATTTATTGTTAATTGCGGACCACCGTGCAACGTTTGATGATGAGCATCTGCAATCAACAAAGCCGTGAGCTTGGAATGTCTCGCCATAACAATTGGATGCTTACGACTTGACGACATTCGAGAATTTTCCAATCTCCCGCCTACTCTCAATATGTTTTTATCATCTAATGTTGCATTCAAAGATTTTAATGCATTGTTTTTAACCGGCAAGTTCTTACTTATAGCTTCTAAATCCTCTGCAAAATATGTTTTTTGATCGATTTTAATACAAATTTCCAAAGCTTTTTCTATTTCTTCTAATGTTAAATATTTCTTTTTTCTTTCAGGTTCCTGTTTCTTCAGCTCTAAAAACCTACGACAATAAGCTGTTACTCTCACCAGTCTGCTTAACTTTGAAAATCTTTCAAAATAATCTTCCTCTTTTATTATGTTGTGCACCTTTACCGCCTCTATTGTAGTAGTTAGTTCTGTAGGTTTTTTATATTTTATATTTTCAGATTTTAAGAAATCTGGACCATTGAACCACAACGATTTATTTTTCAGCTCAGAAGGTAGGACTCCTCTGGATGCATAGTCTGCTGGATTTTCCTGAGTACTCACGTGTGACCATTGATGCGGATCTATGGAAGTAAGTATTTCAGCGACTCTGTTAGCCACGAACACTTTACATCGGCAAGGTAAGCTATTCAGCCAGGCTAGTACAATTGTGGAATCCGTCCACGCATGTAAGTGAGTATTTTCTATTTTCAATACCTTGGCTATGTCCACCATCAATCTTGTAAGCTCCACCGCCCCGCATAGCTCCAACCTGGGGATAGAAACCTGTTTAATTGGAGCTACCTTAGACCTCGCTGCGACTAATTCTACGTGGATTCTCCCTTCCGCATCGATTACTCGGAGATATACCACAGCAGCATACGCTACCTTCGAGGCATCGCAGAATCCATGGAGTTCCCGTCGAACGTCACCCGTCTTCGTTCCAAGCCATCTTGGAATTCTCAATTCTGTCACACCCTTCAGATCATTCCGGTAAGTACACCATTCGCTCAACAATTCTTTAGGTGCTTCTTCGTCCCAATCTATTCCAGCTATCCACAACTTTTGTATCAAAATTTTTGCGACTATTATACACGGCGTGACCCACCCTAAGGGATCAAAAAGGCGTGATATATCTGCGATTATTTTACGCTTAGTTATCGGTGGCAGCAGTTCTGGCAGATCGACCTTGTACCGGAAATGATCGCTGTGACGTTCCCAGGTAAGTCCAAGAATTTTGATCACTTCATCCATCTTAATATTAATTCCATCCTTGAACTCCTCCTTCTCATTTCCATTTTCGCTTACCTTTATCATTTTCAGCAACTCCTCGTTATTACTCGACCATTTTTGTAAACTGAATCCTGCTTTATTTAACAAACCTTTCATTTGTGTATATAATTCCATTCCTTCTGCAACAGATTCACACACGCACATCATGTCATCCATATAAAAGTTTTTACTTACTTTTTCAGCAGCCAAAGGATAGTTGGCACCCTCGTCAATGGCGACTTGTTGTAGTGTACGGACTGCCAAAAAAGGAGCTGAAGCATTTCCGAAGGTTACTCTAAGCAGTTTGTAATCTTTAATTTCTTCATTCGGATTATTTCTCCATACCAACCTTTGAAAGTCCGTATCATCTTTATGCACTTTTATTTGTAGGTACATTTTAACAATGTCAGCCGTGAGACATATCGATGACAACCTCCATACCGTCACTAAATGCCTCAAGTCTGGTTGAATGGTTGGTCCAACTATAAGATCATCGTTAAGAGAAACTCCATTTTTTCCTGCTTGAGAGGCGTTAAATACTACTCTCAGCTTAGTAGTCTCTCTATCGTTTCTTATTACTGCATGATGCGGCAAATAAACAGATTCGTCTCTTTTCTCATCAGGTTCCATTACTTCAATCATGTATCCCTTATCCAAATATTCATTTACCACTGCTGCGTAACTTTCTTTCAATTTATTATCTCTTTCAAACCTTTTTCTAACCCCTTCAATCTCTTAATTGCTATATTTCTAGTTTCTCCTCTTTTTGCACTCGGGGTCTTCCGTTTTAAAAGGCAATCTAACCACATACCTCCCTGTTTCATCTCTGGTTGTAGTATTTCTAAAAATTTCTTCACATTTATTTTCTTCCTTTGTATAAGTTTGTTCCTTTGTCAACCCTATACCCGTTTCTAACTCCCAAAATTTCTTTAATAGATCATTGCCTTCTTCTAACTGACAATGCAATGCCATAACCCCTCTATTTTGAGAAACCGCTGCATTTATAGTACCCGATATAACCCAACCCAAAGTGGTGGATTGCGCCAGAAGTGATCCCTGAGATTCCTTTCTAATCCCTTCCAGCATGACCTTACTGACTACTTCGGCACCTAATAACAGATCTATTTTATTAGGCCGGTTGTAACCTGGATCAGCAAGGTCAATGCCTTTAAACTCTGAAAGATTACATTCTTCTACTTTCCGGCCGGGAAGAAGACAAGTAATGGATTTCAGAACGTAAGCTTTTATGTTCACACTCCAGCTGGGATTCAATCTGGATTTGATTTTAATGTCAACTACCCCTTTTGAGATCAATCCTTTCTCCCCACCCACACCTAAAATCTTCCCGTGTATGGGGGTTTTAGTTAATTTTAAATCACTTACCGCCGATTCGGTAACGAAATTTCCTTGAGACCCTTGATCTAACAAGGCTCTTAAAACATGACAGCTCCCATTTTTCGACTCGGTACTGACTAGCGCCGTCGCTAACAATACCTGTTTTACAGATCCTGTCGAAAAATTACATGTGACAGTAGCTGATGAGCTACTTGCCTTACCTGCCTTATTATTAGGCTCCGTTTCCCTTGGTGGACTATCCTCTCCCTGCGACTCAACCTGCGCAACATTAGATTGCGCGCCATTTCCATTGCTAGGATGTAAAAGTGTGTGGTGTTTACGATGGCACAACTTACACTTGATGTGCGATTGACAAGCCTTTGCCCCATGATTGGCTCCTAGACAATTATAACACAAATAATTGGACTGGACAAAATTACGACGATGGTCAACATTCTCATTTGCAAATTTCCTACAAGAGCTTAGCTTGTGATCTTCCGAGCAAAATACACATACACAAACTTTAGTGGTATGCATTGATTTGAATTTTACAATGTTATTCTGACTATAATTATTTATTGGTTGATATTTATTAGACCCCACTTTGGTGTCCAAAAATTCCAGCGCTCTGTATCTATTAGTTAGAAATTCAACAAATTTATTATACTTAGGCAACTCTTCTGATGAAGTACTACTCGTAACGTTAAATTCCCATTGTTTTCTAGTTTCAGAATCAAGTTTTAAGCACAAAATACGTATAACAATTATATCCCAATTACTAGTATTAATACCTAAATTAGCTAACCCACTTAAACAATCGTTAGTTGTATCAATGAGTTCCTTTAGAGCAGTAGCAGATTCACTAATAATATTTTTCTGACTAAGTAACCGTTTCAAAATAAAATGTGACAAATAGCGCTTATTATCAAACCTAGCTTTTAACAGATTCCAACACCTATCATAATTAGCCTCAGATATTGGGATTTGTCTGAGCAATTGCTCAGCTTCCCCAGACAATGAACTTTTCAAATAGTGCATTTTTTGCACATTATCAATATTTGAATTATTATGTATCAAAGATGTAAATAAATCCCGATAGGTGATCCATTCTGTGTAATTACCAGAGAATTTCGGTATTACAATTTTAGGCAACTGGAATAGATCAGACCTATCAGATCTCTGACCTACCTCACCATGAGACTCTATTATTTTGGTATCCTGTTTAGTAAATGTGTTAATTTTAGATTTTAGCTCCGTTTTATAATCAGTGTAAATTTCCTCCGTGATGTCGTAAATGTCTTTCTCACAATACTCGTGATTCTTTAATGCATCACCATAGCTTTTCACTAGAGTTCTATGAGTTTCACAAAAACATTTCCACAATGACTCTAATGATTCTAGTTTTGTTTCACAATATATTTCAGTAATACGATCCTTAGGTGACTTTTTATAATTTACTCTTGCTTTATAAATTTTTTCGTAGTTGTCAATTTGCAAATTTATTTCTGAATCCATCGTTAAAGAAAATTAAAATTCAACACGTAAATAAAATATATAGAAACTTTAACAAATGTAAACAGAAAATAAAATAAACGAAAACTTCGAACACTTCAGTTTTGACAACATCAAAATTTTACTATGACAAGACAAGTGTCAACAACAAAAACCACGAAAAAATTCTAATTGTTAAAAGTGGTTCCCCGTCGGAACCACTTTTCTTAAAATTTAGGCAAAGTTAATGTAAACAAATCAAATTCTTACAAGTTAAAATTCACTCACACATAAGGTTCAAATTTCTACACCACTACCAATAACGTCTTGTTGACCACCAAATTTCTTCAAGTTAACTACCACGTTCACACAAAGTTCAAATTAGCTTGACTTGAAGACGACGTAATAAAAAAATCAAACACTCACAGTTTTTTGTCCCTTTCACATACTCGTGATGTCACTGTACCAGAACTGGTTCCTGACGGCACCTCCTCCTCAGCATCAGCACCGTCCCGAAGTCCAAAGCCGGATTCTCCACCAAGCCTGGACCCCTGCTGCAGCTCCAACTCCTCAGGATGCTGCTCCTCAACCAGCACGGCACCACAACTTCAAAACCGCGTCACCACTAGGACGACTTCCTCACCGACCTCGAAGGACCATGTTAAACGTCGAGGGAGAGCTACTATGTTGCTTTGCTTGAATAAAAGCCAACTTCGTATAGAATGGTGTACTTACCGGAATGATCTGAAGGGTGTGACAGAATTGAGAATTCCAAGATGGCTTGGAACGAAAACGAGTGACGTTCGACGGGAACTCCATGGATTCTGCGATGCCTCGAAGGTAGCGTATGCTGCTGTGGTATATCTCCGAGTAATCGATGCGGAAGGGAGAATCCACGTACAGTTAGTCGCAGCGAAGTCTAAGGTAGCTCCAATTAAACAGGTGTCTATCCCCAGGTTGGAGCTATGCGGGGCGGTGGAGCTTACAAGATTGATGGTGGACATAGCCAAGGTATTGAAAATAGAAAATACGCACTTACATGCGTGGACGGATTCGACTATTGTACTAGCCTGGCTGAATAGCTTACCTTGCCGATGGAAAGTGTTCGTGGCTAACAGAGTCGCTGAAATACTTACTTACATAGATCCGCATCAATGGTCACACGTGAGTACTCAGGAAAATCCAGCAGACTATGCATCCAGAGGAGTCCTACCTTCTGAGCTGAAAAATAAATCGTTGTGGTTCAATGGTCCGGATTTCTTAAAATCTGAAAATATAAAATATAAAAAACCTACAGAACTAACTACTACAATAGAGGCGGTAAAAGTGCACAACATTTTGCACAACACAACAGAGGAAGATTATTTTGAAAGATTTTCAAAGTTAAGCAGACTGGTGAGAGTAACAGCTTATTGTCGTAGGTTTTTAGAGCTGAAGAAACAGGAACCTGAAAGGAAAAATAAATATTTAACATTAGAAGAAATAGAAAAAGCTTTGGATATTTGTATTAAAATCGATCAAAAAACATATTTTGCAGAGGATATAGAAGCTATAAGTAAGATCTTGCCGGTTAAAAACAATGCATTAAAATCTTTGAATGCAACATTAGATGATAAAAACATATTGAGAGTAGGCGGGAGATTGGAAAATTCTCGAATGTCGTCAAGTCGTAAGCATCCAATTGTTATGGCGAGACATTCCAAGCTCACGGCTTTGTTGATTGCAGATGCTCATCATCAAACGTTGCACGGGGGTCCGCAATTAACAATAAATTATCTACAGAGCAAATATTTTGTTATAGGGTGTAAGCAGTTGGTTAAAGCGCATGTCAGAAAGTGCGTTGAGTGCGTTAAAAATAAAGGGCGTACTTACCAACAATTGATGGGACAGCTTCCAGCTGTTCGGGTCACTCCAGCTCGTCCTTTTCTGCGAAGTGGTGTGGATTTTGCAGGTCCTATAGAAATGCGCACTGCAAGAGGGCGAGGACATAAATCCTATAAAGGATATATATGTTTGTTTGTGTGTATGTCCACCAGGGCAGTACACGTAGAGGCAGTCAGCGAACTTACATCACATGGCTTTCTTCAAGCCTTTAAAAGATTTGTCGCCCGAAGAGGTCGCTGTGAGGACATCTGGAGCGACAAAGGGACTAATTTTGTTGGGGCAGCTGGGGAGATCAGAAAACTTTTCTCCAATGAGAAGGACAGCATTTTACCTGAAATTGCTGAACAGTTAGCTACCAACAATACAACGTGGCATTTTATTCCGCCACATGCTCCCAATTTCGGTGGGTTATGGGAGGCCGGAATAAAATCTGTAAAGTTTCACCTGAAACGGGTAATTGGAACTTCAACCTTGACATACGAGGAGATGTCCACCGTTTTAGCACAGGTCGAAGCTTGCTTGAACTCGAGGCCTTTATCCAAGCTCGAGGGAAATCTAGAGGATATGGTTTTGACTCCAGGTCATTTCCTTGTCGGAGAACCTCTGGTCACGGCTCCTGATTGTAATTACGAGTCCACAAATGTTAGCTCGCTTCGAAGATGGCAATATACTCAGCGTATGATCCAGGAATTTTGGCGTAAGTGGTCGAAAGAATACTTAAACCAATTCTTTCATAGGTATAGGTGGTCGACTCAAATGCCGCAACCAAAGGTCGGCGATGTCGTTTTAATAAAGGAGGACGGTCTTCCCCCATGCAGATGGTTATATGGTAAAGTCGTAGAGGAACACCCTGGTCAAGACGGAATTACGAGGGTGGTCACATTGAAATGCAAAAATTCCTTAATAAAACGTTCGGCGAATAAATTGTGTATTTTACCAGTAAACGATTGATTAGCATGTTAATCTTGTTATTTTTTAAGTTTTGATGTTTGTTAGGTGGTTTAACTTTACAATAGACGATTATACAAATTGTTATGTGTTCGCGTTAATATATGGTTTATTGTTAAGTTTCGTTGATTGGTTGGTGTAATGATTTAATATTTACTTGGTTTTTAAACTTTAGGAATTTTATTGGTTTGTACCAAAGGGTGAATGTCTGGATGACAGTTTGGTTAGTTCATAGTTTAATATTTGTGTGTTTTGTCTTATCTTCCAAGCTGTGTTTTATTGTATTCATTTGTAAGCTCAGCAAGGATAAACGGTAGATTTAATTGATTACTCTTAAAAAGGACGAAATAGCAATTTGTCCTTGGCGGGCAGTAAATGTAAGGTCGTATAGCTAAATGACAGCAGTCAGTTTAGTTTTATTTATGACACATATTTAAGAAGAAGAAAAACAATTGTAAGACAGCGAGCGTGTGACTATCATCAATAAAAACTAGGATCTACGAAGTTGGCTTTTATTCAAGCAAAGCAACATAATAGCTCTCCCTCGACGTTTAACATGGTCCTTCGAGGTCGGTGAGGAAGTCGTCCTAGTGGTGACGCGGTTTTGAAGTGGTGGTGCCGTGCTGGTTGAGGAGCAGCATCCTGAGGAGTTGGAGCTGCAGCAGGAGTCCAGGCTTGGTGGAGAATCCGGCTTTGGACTTCGGGACGGTGCTGATGCTGAGGAGGAGGTGCCGTCAGGAACCAGTTCTGGTACAGCGACATCACGAATGTGTGTAAGGGACAAAAACTGTGAGTGTTTGATTTTTTTTCGTCTTCAAGTCAAGCGAAATTGATCTTTGTGTGTACGTGGTAGTTATCTTGAAGAAATTTGGTGATCAACAAGACGTTATTGGTAGTGGTGTAGAAATTTGAACCGTATGTGTGAGTGAATTTTAACTTGTAAGAATTTGGTTTGTTTACATTAACTTAGCCTAATTTTAAGAAAAGTGGTACCGACGGGGAACCTATGCCCGATTTTGTTTCGGCTTTAAGGGTTTAAACACTTATACCAGAGCCGCTCTAAGTTGGCCGATTTGCTACATGTCAGACTGACTGCACTAGTCTTTGAGTATAAAGCCACTGGAGATGCCTTACACGGGCGACCCCCTCCGGCAAAGTACATTGGTCAACTGTTCAAACACGTTTAATAAAACTACTTGTCGCTGCACCACCGCCATTTTGCATTGATCCCTGTCGCGTGACGTTACTCTTGAAAAATGGTTAGTTGTGCAGTATTCTCATGTAAAAGGCGATCGAGAGCTCAAATTCGCAACAAGAGCGCGTTAAGTATCATAATATCTAAGTGTTTTTATTAACTTTTAAACGTGTATTTAAGAAGAATTGCCATTTAAATAAAAAGTCGTTGCGATACGTAAACGACAGAAAAAAATAAACAAGAATACAGTGGTACGGGGGCTAGTGATGTCACAAAGTCAAAAAAGCGACTCGACATTTGAATGAATCATTCACTCCCTGCAGTTAGTTGTATAATCCGTTTTTTACTTTAATTTTGAATTAAATAAAAGGTCTAAACATATGTTATATTTAAATCTTGTAAGATGAATTAGAAAAATTACTCATACGATATTGAAATTTAGTCTGAAAATGAAAAGAAATTCTGTGACTCCCTTAGAGATATTTTTAAAGACATAGATATTTTAACCGTATCCTCTCAGTACATTTTGGACTGTATCTTATATGTTTACAAGAACATACAATCATTTAATATCGGATCCTCACCATTTTAACACCAGTAATAAACATAAGTTTGCCGTTTCAAGGCTCAGGCTTCAAAAGACTGGAAAGTCGTTCTTGGGTTTAAGCACAAAATTGTTTAATAAGATCCCACAAAATGTTATTGAATTACAATAATCAGTACAAGATAGTTCAGTTCATTCACCAAACTGATTTTATTTTATTCTTTGTGTCATCACTATTTTTTTCGTATGTGTGTTGCGTAGTTACGTGAAAACTTTGTTTGTGTGCGTGTATTGTTTGAAGTGTTGAACATTTTTGTAGTGTGCGTTTATCGTTACAGCAAAATTTGTGTCTGTTGAGTTATTAATTTTTTGGTGGTGTGCTGTACGTGTTTACCTCGCCCCCCGCTAAAAGTGGCGAAAAAATTTGTTAGAAGCGTTGACGTTATGGCATCTCCAGTGGCTTTATACTCAAAGGCACTAGTGAGGGACAGCGGTAATATTGCCGAAGTATATAAGTAACAGTTATTTCCACTTTATAACCAAGCAAGGTCTAATTATAACAAATTTTTATTAAAAACATTAATTCACATCCAAAAGATTGAATTTAAGTTCCTTATTTATAAATATATTTATTTTTAAAATACAATACTTATTAAATCCTTCATCCTATTTTTAAAAATACCTGGTGAGTATTACCCACTACGTCACTATGAAAACGTGTCAAACGGCGTAACCTTGTAAAAGCGTAATACAGAGTGGAAATTTTACATTTTCTTTTTATAATTCAATTATTTTAGGTAATAAAAGACAAATAACTAGATAATTATACCGGAGCCGTTCTTAGAAGACTGATTTGACACTTTTTATTTTATATTTTGCATTTATCCTTGTTAAGAGGAACATATTTACGCGAATCATAAAGAACAACTTTTAAAAATAATACGTTATTTCAAAATTTCAAATGCACATAATTATATAATTACTAGCTGTGCCCGCGACTTCGTTCGCGTGGACTACAGGATTTAACATATAAAAGTTTATCCTGCTAACTCTCGTTCCCGTAAGAATTTTTCAATATCCTGTTCCAACTAAGCTTTAAGTTTACTATGGTACCTGCATGCCAAATTTACAGCATCTAACTTCAGCGGTTTAGATTTTTCATACAAAAGGATTTTCCCGATTATTCCCGTTCCCGTGAGAATTTCCTTTCTTAGTGCACCTCTACGGTACCTAAGCTACGTCCAGTCCAAATTTCAAATGCCTACGTTTAGCCGTTTAGGCTGTGCGTCGATATGTCAGTCAGTCAGTCAGTCAGTTTCTCCTTTTATATATTTAGATAAGAACCCGGCTTGGCTCGGGTAAGATGTGATTCATAATAAACATCGAGGAGCAAAATATAGGTAAATATTTCCGTAGTCATCGGTTCTTCAAGGAATACTAAAGGATTAAACAGGACATAGATTCTTTCATTGAGTTTAATAAATCTAGAGAATAAAAATTGCAAAAGTATTTATACAATAAATTTTTAACATTTAAAATTAAGGAACATCAATCAACAAAACAAATTGCAATGAGTACTAATCCTAGAATTTGGCAAAGGTCCTTATAAAATTATATTATCTATTCTTCATCAGTATCTGTTATCGCCCTGAAAGAGTATATCATAAAAAATGTGTCAAAAACAATGTTTCCGCGAAACGTCAATGACTGAAGAAAAATAGTTTTGATAATATTCACTCAATTCCGGCAAGATGGTGACTGTGATTCGTCTGTCAACACATTTTGAATTTAGCAAAATACTCGACAATCCGAATTTTGCGGATATATGTTGTCGACTCGAAATCATTATTTTTTGATGTTTTATTATTCATGTAAGGTTTTAATCGAGTCTACCGTACCCCTTGACGAAATTATTAATATAGAAGATTACTTTGGAGCAAACATCTAAATCATTAAAACGATTGTTATGGGTAAACTATAAAAGGTAGACATATGCTCTCGCGGACATTTTTAAAGATAATGTTAAGATGAACAATTCATCCATAGAGCATTTTTGTATAACTTTAACTATATGCTCAGCGCACGCCACGGAAGGCCTCAGAAACGATACTTTCCCCCGTTTTTTAAACATTTTCGGTTACTGCTCCACAACTATAGGACCTAGCGTGATATTATATAGCCCATGTAACTTCTGAATAATGCAGCTTTCTAATGGTGAAAAAAATATTGCAATCGGTCCAGTAGTTTTTGAGTTTATTCATTACAAACATACAAAAATACAAAAATACAAAAATACAAATCTTTCCTCTTTATAATATTAGTATAGATTTGTCTTTTATTACCTAAAATAATTGAATTATAAAAAGAAAACGTAAAATTTCCACTCTGTATTACGCTTTTACAAGGTTACGCCGTTTGACACGTTTTCATAGTGACGTAGTGGGTAATACTCACCAGGTATTTTTTTAAAATAGGATGAAGGATTTAATAAGTATTGTATTTTAAAAATAAATATATTTATAAATAAGGAACTTAAATTCAATCTTTTGGATGTGAATTAATGTTTTTAATAAAAATTTGTTATAATTAGACCTTGCTTGGTTATAAAGTGGAAATAACTGTTACTTATATACTTCGGCAATTTTACCGTTGTCCCTCACTAGTGCAGTCAGTCTGACATGTAGCAAATCGGCCAACTTAGAGCGGCTTTGGTATAGAATTTTTTCGTGGCTTTTGTTGTTGACAATTGTCATAGTAAAATTTTGATGTTGTCAAAACTGAAGTGTTTGAAGTTTTCGTTTATTTTATATGGTGTTTGTTTACATTTGTTAAAGTTTCTATATATTTTATTTACGTGTTGAATTTTAATATTTACAACGATGGATTCAGAAATAAATTTGCAAATTGACAACTACGAAAAAATTTATAAAGCGAGAGTAAATTATAAAAAGTCACCTAAGGATCGTATAACTGAAATATATTGTGAAACAAAATTAGAATCTTTAGAGGAATTGTGGAAATGCTTTTGTGAAACTCATAGAACTCTAGTGAAAAGCTATGGTGATGCATTAAAGAATCACGAGTATTGTGAGAAAGACATTTACGATATCACAGAAGATATTTACTGTAATAGGTATAAGATAAAATAGTTCGAAGAATTAATATTGTAACATGACCCTATAATATGATATAATTCTATATATGGTAATTGAGGTTGTAATAGTATCTAAGTATAAACATCTGTAACCTGAAGCCTAGCCTACATACCGTAGAGGGCAACAACCTATGACACCATCTAGGTACTCATACTATGAGTCATGTAAACCCTAATTAATTACTATATATAGGGTCCATTTATTAAAATACAGTCAGTCTTAAAACCAACTCCTTGTATTTAATTTCTCTCCCGCGTACCGCTATCACATGGCGACCCTGCCAGTGCGGCTCGCTTTAGGTTCGGGTTAAAGTTACTAATATGGATAGGCGCCGGTAGTGATCCATAATTAGATGGGTGTCTTATAACATTAAACAAAAACAATGTTTCGTCTCTAAGATGGGAAAACAATACAGTACTCCTATACCGCCGGCTGCTCCTGCAGGTCATAGTGATATTTATAATCAATTCGGGAAAACGAACAAAATACTTCGATCACCCAGGGAATCACAAATATAAATTTCTATTTGAGCATATTCGTATTGACAATAATTCTAATAGTTGTTTTCGTACTTATACGATACTGCATTTTATCCATAAATAAGAAGATTGAAAGAAGAGCGCGCAGCCAGGTTGTAGACTTGAGAAAAATTGGTGCGTAAAGAAGATAGAAGTATGGAGCAGTACATGAAGGAGATAGCAAAGCACATGGAAATATTCAGTGAAATTTATGAAATAAAGTGCCAAGGTATCCGAATAGGGAACAACCAAGGAAGAACTGTTGTCGAAGCATTTATAGAAGGCAGGAAAGGTCATTATCGGCTATGCCCAGGGAAGATAAATAGCCGATCATTCAGCCTGATGTCTAACTCACTGGATATCGAGTTGCATGATGGGACAACTGCAGTAGCCCAGCTGACGTTGCTGAACGAAGGGAGACTATGCTGGATTTGGAAGATTGAGTGGGAACGTGACTCTACGTACAATAAATGGTAGTGAGTGGTAGTGTGTAGTGTTTGTGAAAAAAAAAATACTGAGCAACGCGACAATATAAGGACAATAAGAAAAACTTATTATGTAAGTACGTAGTCTAATGATTAGTTTTTTATCCTTTTTGTATTCGTCGTATTAAGTAAAGTAAAATAAAATAATATGTTAATTAAATGGCAGATGAAATCAAATCGCTTATTACTAAGTTAAAAGAAGTTAGAACTTATTTAATAAAGTTAGGTCCGAAAAGGCGGAAAGGCGAAATCTTACTTAAAAAAGCGGATGAAAGTTATGTGCTATTTTCAAATTTTTCTTCTGTTCTAGCGATAATAAGCGAACAAATAAAACTAGGTAAATCTGACAAAGAAACAGAGGAAAATATAAGTGAATTAAGTAAAGAATTTCGTAAGTTGTACGACGAAGTCAAAAAATTGTGTGAGGTTGTAGAAATGGAAGCTTTTAGCTTAAAGACAGCGTTAGGCTTATTGCCATTAATGACAGATGACGAAACGGTTACGCGACAGTTGATCGATAACATAGAATACTATGGATCCACACTGTCAGACTCAGCCTGTAAGACAAAATTAATTAACTTTGTATTAAAAAGTCGACTTTCGCAAGCAGGAAAATTAAAATTATCAGAATCATACGCGACCATACAGGAATTAATTCAGGATATGAGATGTAAATTACTTGCGCAAAAATCGGCAAATGCAATCCAAATTAAGTTGCAACAGTTGAAACAAAATGACAGAAATATTAATGACTTTGGTCAAGAACTTTCACAGTTATTTGTTGATCTAACGATTTCACAGTCAAAAGGCGATGCCAATAGTTATAAAGTATTAAAACCTTTGAATGAAAAGATGGCTATAAAAAGATTTGCCGATGGACTACGAAATCGCAGATTGAGCACCATCATTGCAGCTAAAAACTTCGAGTCACTAAAGGATGCTGTACAAGCTGCGCTAGATGAAGAAGTAACAACGACAAGTTCCGACGTAATAGGTACGTATAACTCATATCAATCTAGATTTATTTATCAAGTTAGACGTCAACCCAAGGGAAGCTTCAGAGGAAACTTCAGAGGAAATTACAGAGGAAGCTACAGAAGAGAGTCCAACTTTACATCTAGAGATAACGGCTATAAACGACAAACATATTCGCAGTATAGAGGTAACGGAAAAGCACACTATAGAGGACGTGGCAACCAGAGAAGAAACCAGTCAAGTGAGTACTATAATAATCAAAGAGGATACAATAGGGGGCGACATCACCCTAGGGTTAATATCTTGTCGGAAAACACAGAAATAGAAAATAATAAAGGTTGTGATACGGAAGTAAATGAAAACAAGTTTTTTCGGGACTAATGCCATACTATCCGGAGGTAATACAATTACACTCGAATTAAATACAAACAATATAAAATGTTCATGGTTAATAGACACAGGTGCAACAATCTCAGCTGTAAAATATAGTTATATTAAAAATCAAAACGTTCCAATAACTAGGGATAGAATGATAATCAAAGGTATTGGAGGTAATTTAGAATCAATTGGATACGTTAAATTAAAAATTCAAATAGGAGAAGAAATAATAGAACAAGTAGTGTATGTATTTAACTCATTACCATGTACAACAATAGGAATTTTAGGACATAACTTTTTAGATAAATATAAAGCAGAAATAAATTATGGGAAGAAAACCATTTCGTTATTAATTAATAATAATAAGATAATAACTTTAAAATACAATAAAACGGGGATGCAAACGTGTTATAATTTAGAAAAACGATCAGAGTCAATTTATTATATTAATACTGATCAAGTTGATGAGTGTGTAATATGTGCGGAAGAAATATGTAAAGGTGTATTCATAGCAAGCACAATTGTAAAACCAACAAATGGTAAAATACCTGTTCAGATTTTAAATACCAACCAAGAAGATGTGCAAATAAGTGAGTTGAATCCAAAGGTGCATAATCTTGATGACTATAATTATTGTTATTTCGGTGATAATATAAAAGACGCAGAAAGGGTAAAAGAAAGTACTAAAGCAACTTAACCTAAAACATTTAACATTCGAAGAACAAATAGAAATAGAAAAATATGTGCAAAATATGCTAACATTTTTCAATTACCGGAAGATAAGTTGACAGTTACTAATACATATAAGCATAATATTCAATTGAAACCTAACGTAGAACCAGTTTTTGTTAAAAATTATCGATTGCCGCATTCACAGAAGAAAGAAATTGACAAACAAATACAAAAAATGTTAGTGGATGGAATAATAGAACCAGCACAAAGTGAATGGTCGAGTCCAATTTTGTTAGTGCCTAAAAACCTGATGCATCGCAGGAGAAAAAATGGAGACTTGTGATCGATTACAGAAAACTTAACGAACGCATACAAGATGATAAGTTCCCTCTCCCAAATATAACAGAAATATTAGATTCATTGTCAGGATCGATATATTTTAGTCATCTAGACTTATTTTCAGGTTATTACCAGCAAGAATTAGAATTGGACTCAAGAAAGTATACAGCATTTAATTCAGGACAATACCAAATGACCCGTATGCCGATGGGACTTAAGACAAGTCCAAGTGCGTTTAGCAGAATGATAACTTTGGCAATGTCCGGTCTAACCTATGAAAAATGTTTTGTCTATTTAGATGATATAGTAATTTTTGGAAGAAGTTTGGAAATACATAATAGAAATCTAATACAAGTTTTTGAAAGGTTACAAAAAGTCAATCTTAAATTAAATCCGTTAAAATGCGAATTTTTGAGAAAGGAAGTTTTATATTTAGGACATGTAGTGTCTGCAGAAGGAATTTTACCGGATCCTGAAAAAATTAAGGCAATACAGGAATATCCTGTGCCAAGAAGCGAGAAGGAAGTAAAGAGTTTTGTTGCTTTGGCTAACTATTATAGAAAATTTATACAAAATTTTGCAGAAAAAGCATTTCATTTAAACAAATTAGGAAGAAAAGATGTAAAATTTAAATGGGATGACAATTGCCAGCGGTCATTTCAAGAATTAAAAAATGCTATTATAACACCGCCTGTATTGCAATATCCTGATTTTAGCGAAGAAAATGAATTTATTTTGCATACAGATGCCTCAGGCTACGCGATAGGTGCTGTTCTATCTAACAGTAATGGAAAGCCTGTAGCTTATGCAAGCAGAAGTCTAAATAAAGCAGAGAGTAACTACGCCACTATAGAAAAGGAACTATTGGCAATCGTTTGGGCAACAAAACATTTTCGCCCATATTTATATGGTAGACATTTTAAAGTTAAAACAGATCACAAGCCTTTGATATATCTTTTCAACATGAAGGATCCATCAAGTCGATTACTTAAGTTTAGACTAGCGTTAGAAGAATATGATTTTAATTCAGAATACAAAACGGAGCTAAAATCTAGAATTTACACATTTACTAAACAGGATACTAAAATAATAGAGTCTCATGGTGAGGTAGGTCAGAGATATGATAGGTCTGATCTATTCCAGTTGCCTAAAATTGTAATACCAAAGTTCTCTGGTAATTACACGGAATGGATCACTTATCGGGATCTATTCACATCTTTGATCCATAACAATTCAAATATTGATAATGTGCAAAAAATGCACTATTTGAAAAGTTCATTGTCTGGGGAAGCTGAGCAATTGCTCAGACAAATTCCAATATCTGAGGCTAATTATGATAGATGTTGGAATCTGTTAAAAGCTAGGTTCGATAATAAACGCTATTTGTCACATTTTATTTTGAAACGGTTACTTAGTCAGAAAAATATTATTAGTGAATCTGCTACTGCTCTAAAGGAACTCATTGATACAACTAACGATTGTTTAAGTGGGTTAGCTAATTTAGATATTGATACTAGTAATTGGGATATAATTGTTATACATATTTTGTGCTTAAAACTTGATTCTGAAACTAGAAAACAATGGGAATTTAGCGTTACGAATAGTACTTCATCAGAAGAGTTGCCTAAGTATAATAAATTTGTTGAATTTCTAACTAATAGATATAGAGCGCTGGAATTTTTGGACACCAAAGTGGGGTCTAATAAATATCAACCAATAAATAATTATAGTCAGAATAACATTGTGAAATTCAAATCAATGCATACCACTAAAGTTTGTGTATGTGTATTTTGCTCGGAAGAACACAAGCTAAGCTCTTGTAGGAAATTTGCAAATGAGAATGTTGACCATCGTCGTAATTTTGTTGTAGTAGTTAGTTCTGTAGGTTTTTTATATTTTATATTTTCAGATTTTAAGAAATCCGAACCATTGAACCACAACGATTTATTTTTCAGCTCAGAAGGTAGAACTCCTCTGGATGCATAGTCTGCTGGATTTTCCTGAGTACTCACGTGTGACCATTGATGCGGATCTATGGAAGTAAGTATTTCAGCGACTCTGTTAGCCACGAACACTTTACATCGGCAAGGTAAGCTATTCAGCCAGGCTAGTACAATTGTGGAATCCGTCCACGCATGTAAGTGAGTATTTTCTATTTTCAATACCTTGGCTATGTCCACCATCAATCTTGTAAGCTCCACCGCCCCGCATAGCTCCAACCTGGGGATAGAAACCTGTTTAATTGGAGCTACCTTAGACCTCGCTGCGACTAATTCTACGTGGATTCTCCCTTCCGCATCGATTACTCGGAGATATACCACAGCAGCATACGCTACCTTCGAGGCATCGCAGAATCCATGGAGTTCCCGTCGAACGTCACCCGTCTTCGTTCCAAGCCATCTTGGAATTCTCAATTCTGTCACACCCTTCAGATCATTCCGGTAAGTACACCATTCGCTCAACAATTCTTTAGGTGCTTCTTCGTCCCAATCTATACCAGCTATCCACAACTTTTGTATCAAAATTTTTGCGACTATTATACACGGCGTGACCCACCCTAAGGGATCAAAAAGGCGTGATACATCTGCGATTATTTTACGCTTAGTTATCGGTGGCAGCAGTTCTGGCAGATCGACCTTGTACTGGAAATGATCGCTGTGACGTTCCCAGGTAAGTCCAAGAATTTTGATCACTTCATCCATCTTAATATTAATTCCATCCTTGAACTTCTCCTTCTCATTTCCATTTTCGCTTACCTTTATCATTTTCAGCAACTCCTCGTTATTACTCGACCATTTTTGTAAACTGAATCCTGCTTTATTTAACAAACCTTTCATTTGTGTATATAATTCCATTCCTTCTGCAACAGATTCACACCCGCACATCATGTCATCCATATAAAAGTTTTTACTTACTTTTTCAGCAGGTAAAGGATAGTTGGCACCCTCGTCAATGGCGACTTGTTGTAGTGTTCGGACTGCCAAAAAAGGAGCTGAAGCATTTCCGAAGGTTACTCTAAGCAGTTTGTAATCTTTAATTTCTTCATTCGGATTATTTCTCCATACCAACCTTTGAAAGTCCGTATCATCTTTATGCACTTTTATTTGTAGATACATTTTAACAATGTCAGCCGTGAGACATATCGATGACAATCTCCATACCGTCACTAAATGCCTCAAGTCTGGTTGGATGGTTGGTCCAACTATAAGATCATCGTTAAGAGAAACTCCATTTTTTCCTGCTTGAGAGGCGTTAAATACTACTCTCAGCTTAGTAGTCTCTCTATCGTTTCTTATTACTGCATGATGCGGCAAATAAACAGATTCGTCTCTTTTCTCATCAGGTTCCATTACTTCAATCATGTATCCCTTATCCAAATATTCATTTACCACTGCTGCGTAACTTTCTTTCAATTTATTATCTCTTTCAAACCTTTTTTCTAACCCCTTCAATCTCTTAATTGCTATATTTCTAGTTTCTCCTCTTTTGCACTCGGGGTCTTCCGTTTTAAAAGGCAATCTAACCACATACCTCCCTGTTTCATCTCTGGTTGTAGTATTTCTAAAAATTTCTTCACATTTATTTTCTTCTTTTGTATAAGTTTGTTCCTTTGTCAACCCTATACCCGTTTCTAACTCCCAAAATTTCTTTAATAGATCATTGCCTTCTTCTAACTGACAATGCAATGCCATAACCCCTCTATTTTGAGAAACCGCTGCATTAATAGTACCTGATATAACCCAACCCAAAGTGGTGGATTGCGCCAGAAGTGATCCCTGAAACCCCTTTCTAATCCCCTCCAGCATGACCTTACTGACTACTTCGGCACCTAATAATAGATCTATTTTATTAGGCCGGTTGTACCCTGGATCAGCAAGGTCAATGCCTTTAAACTCTGAAAGATTACATTCTTCTACTTTCCGGCTGGGAAGAAGAGAAGTAATGGATTTCAGAACGTAAGCTTTTATGTTCACACTCCAGCCGGGATTCAATCTGGATTTGATTTTAATGTCAACTACCCCTTTTGAGATCAATCCTTTCTCCCCACCCACACCTAAAATCTTCCCGTGTATGGGGGTTTTAGTTAATTTTAAATCACTTACCGCCGATTCGGTAACGAAATTTCCTTGAGACCCTTGATCTAACAAGGCTCTTAAAACATGACAGCTCCCATTTTTCGACTCGGTACTGACTAGCGCCGTCGCTAACAATACCTGTTTTACAGATCCTGTCGAAAAATTACATGTGACAGTAGCTGATGAGCTACTTGCCTTACCTGCCTTATTATTAGGCTCCGTTTCCCTTGGTGGACTATCCTCTCCCTGCGACTCAACCTGCGCAACATTAGATTGCGCGCCATTTCCATTGCTAGGATGTAAAAGTGTGTGGTGTTTACGATGGCACAACTTACACTTGATGTGCGATTGACAAGCCTTTGCCCCATGATTGGCTCCTAGACAATTATAACACAAATAATTGGACTGGACAAAATTACGACGATGGTCAACATTCTCATTTGCAAATTTCCTACAAGAGCTTAGCTTGTGTTCTTCCGAGCAAAATACACATACACAAACTTTAGTGGTATGCATTGATTTGAATTTAACAATGTTATTCTGACTATTATTATTTATTGGTTGATACCTATTAGAACCCACTTTGGTGTCCAAAAATTCCAGCGCTCTGTATCTATTAGTTAGAAATTCGACAAATTTATTATACTTAGGCAACTCTTCTGATGAAGTACTATTCGTAACGTTAAATTCCCATTGTTTTCTAGTTTCAGAATCAAGTTTTAAGCACAAAATATGTATAACAATTATATCCCAATTACTAGTATTAATATCTAAATTAGCTAACCCGCTTAAACAATCGTTAGTTGTATCAATCAGTTCTTTTAAAGCAATAGCAGATTCACTAATAATATTTTTCTGACTTAGTAAACGTTTTAAAATAAAATGTGACAAATAGCGCTTATTATCGAACCTAGCTTTTAACAGATTCCAACATCTATCATAATTAGCCTCAGATATTGGAATTTGTCTGAGCAGTTGCTCAGCTTCCCCAGACAATGAACTTTTCAAATAGTGCATTTTTTGCACATTATCAATATTTGAATTGTTATGTATCAAAGATGTAAATAAATCCCGATAAGTGATCCATTCCGTGTAATTACCAGAGAACTTTGGTATTACAATTTTAGGCAACTGGAATAGATCAGACCTATCAGATCTCTGACCTACCTCACCATGAGACTCTATTATTTTGGTATCCTGTTTAGTAAATGTGTTAATTCTAGATTTTAGTTCCGTTTTATAATCAGTGTAAATTTCCTCCGTGATGTCGTAAATGTCTTTCTCACAATACTCGTGATTCTTTAATGCATCACCATAGCTTTTCACTAGAGTTCTATGAGTTTCACAAAAACATTTCCACAATTCCTCTAATGATTCCAATTTTGTTTCACAATATATTTCAGTTATACGATCCTTAGGTGACTTTTTATAATTTACTCTTGCTTTATAAATTTTTTCGTAGTTGTCAATTTGCAAATTTATTTCTGAATCCATCGTTAAAGAAAACTAAAATTCAACACGTAAATAAAATATATAGAAACTTTAACAAATGTAAACACCAAATAAAATAAACGAAAACTTCAAACACTTCAGTTTTGACAACATCAAAATTTTACTATGACAAGATAAGTGTCAACAACAAAAACCACGAAAAAATTCTAAGTGTTTTGAAACACTTAAAGCCGAAACAAAATCGGGCATAGGTTCCCCGTCGGAACCACTTTTCTTAAAATTTAGGCTAAGTTAATGTAAACAAATCAAATTCTTACAAGTTAAAATTCACTCACACATAAGGTTCAAATTTCTACACTACCAATAATGTCTTGTTGACCACCAAATTTCTTCAAGACAACTACCACGTACACACAAAGATCAATTTCGCTTGACTTGAAGACGACGTAATAAAAAATCAAACACTCACAGTTTTTTGTCCCTTTCGCACACTCGTGATGTCACTGTACCAGAACTGGTTCCTGACGGCACCTCCTCCTCAGCATCAGCACCGTCCCGAAGTCCAAAGCCGGATTCTCCACCAAGCCTGGACTCCTGCTGCAGCTCCAACTCCTCAGGATGCTGCTCCTCAACCAGCACGGCACCACCACTTCAAAACCGCGTCACCACTAGGACGACTTCCTCACCGACCTCGAAGGACCATGTTAAACGTCGAGGGAGAGCTATTATGTTGCTTTGCTTGAATAAAAGCCAACTTCGTAGATCCTAGTTTTTTATTGATGATAGTCACACGCTCGCTGTCTTACAATTGTTTATTTCTTCTTCTTAAATATGTGTCATAAATAAAACTAAACTGACTGCTGTCATTTAGCTATACGACCTTACATTTACTGCCCGCCAAGGACAAATTGCTATTTCGTCCTTTTTAAGAGTAATCAATTAAATCTACCGTTTATCCTTGCTGAGCTTACAAATGAATACAATAAAACACAGCTTGGAAGATAAGACAAAACACACAAATATTAAACTATGAACTAACCAAACTGTCATCCAGACATTCACCCTTTGGTACAAACCAATAAAATTCCTAAAGTTTAAAAACCAAGTAAATATTAAATCATTACACCAACCAATCAACGAAACTTAACAATAAACCATATATTAACGCGAACACATAACAATTTGTATAATCGTCTATTGTAAAGTTAAACCACCTAACAAACCTTAAAACTTAAAAAATAACAAGATTATAAACATGCAAATCAATCGTTTATTGGTAAAATACACAATTTATTAGCCGAACGTTTTATTAAGGAATTTTTGCATTTCAATGTAACCACCCTCGTAATTCCGTCTTGACCAGGGTGTTCCTCTACGACTTTACCATATAACCATCTGCATGGGGGAAGACCGTCCTCCTTTATTAAAACGACATCGCCAACCTTTGGTTGCGGCATTTGAGTCGACCACCTATACCTATGAAAGAATTGGTTTAAGTATTCTTTCGACCACTTACGCCAAAATTCCTGGATCATACGCTGAGTATATTGCCATCTTCGAAGCGAGCTAACATTTGAGGACTCGTAATTACGATCAGGAGCCGTGACCAGAGGTTCTCCGACAAGGAAATGACCTGGAGTCAAAACCATATCCTCTAGATCTCCCTCGAGCTTGGATAAAGGCCTCGAGTTCAAGCAAGCTTCGACCTGTGCTAAAACAGTGGACATCTCCTCGTATGTCAAGGTTGAAGTTCCAATTACCCGTTTCAGGTGAAACTTTACAGATTTTATTCCGGCCTCCCATAACCCACCGAAATTGGGAGCATGTGGCGGAATAAAATGCCACGTTGTACTGTTGGTAGCTAACTGTTCAGCAATTTCAGGTAAAATGCTGTCCTTCTCATTGGAGAAAAGTTTTCTGATTTCCCAGCTGCCCCAACAAAATTAGTCCCATTGTCGCTCCAGATGTCCTCGCAGCGACCTCTACGGGCTACAAATCTTTTAAAGGCTTGAAGAAAGCCATGTGATGTAAGTTCGCTGACTGCCTCTACGTGTACTGCCCTAGTGGACATACACACGAACAAACATATATATCCTTTATAGGATTTATGTCCACGACCTCTTGCAGTGCGCATTTCGATAGGACCTGCAAAATCCACACCACTTCGCAGAAAAGGACGAGCTGGAGTGACCCGAACAGCTGGAAGCTGTCCCATCAATTGTTGGTAAGTACGCCCTTTATTTTTAACGCACTCAACGCACTTTCTGACATGCGCTTTAACCAACTGCTTACACCCTATAACAAAATATTTGCTCTGTAGATAATTTATTGTTAATTGCGGACCACCGTGCAACGTTTGATGATGAGCATCTGCAATCAACAAAGCCGTGAGCTTGGAATGTCTCGCCATAACAATTGGATGCTTACGACTTGACGACATTCGAGAATTTTCCAATCTCCCGCCTACTCTCAATATGTTTTTATCATCTAATGTTGCATTCAAAGATTTTAATGCATTGTTTTTAACCGGCAAGTTCTTACTCATAGCTTCTAAATCCTCTGCAAAATATGTTTTTTGATCGATTTTAATACAAATTTCCAAAGCTTTTTCTATTTCTTCTAATGTTAAATATTTCTTTTTTCTTTCAGGTTCCTGTTTCTTCAGCTCTAAAAACCTACGACAATAAGCTGTTACTCTCACCAGTCTGCTTAACTTTGAAAATCTTTCAAAATAATCTTCCTCTTTTATTATGTTGTGCACCTTTACCGCCTCTATTGTAGTAGTTAGTTCTGTAGGTTTTTTATATTTTATATTTTCAGATTTTAAGAAATCTGGACCATTGAACCACAACGATTTAATTTTCAGCTCAGAAGGTAGGACTCCTCTGGATGCATAGTCTGCTGGATTTTCCTGAGTACTCACGTGTGACCATTGATGCGGATCTATAGAAGTAAGTATTTCAGCGACTCTGTTAGCCACGAACACTTTCCATCGGCAAGGTAAGCTATTCAGCCAGGCTAGTACAATAGTGGAATCCGTCCACGCATGTAAGTGAGTATTTTCTATTTTCAATACCTTGGCTATGTCCACCATCAATCTTGTAAGCTCCACCGCCCCGCATAGCTCCAACCTGGTGATAGACACCTGTTTAATTGGAGCTACCTTAGACTTCGCTGCGACTAACTCTACGTGGATTCTCCCTTCCGCATCGATTACTCGGAGATATACCACAGCAGCATACGCTACCTTCGAGGCATCGCAGAATCCATGGAGTTCCCGTCGAACGTCACCCGTCTTCGTTCCAAGCCATCTTGGAATTCTCAATTCTGTCACACCCTTCAGATCATTCCGGTAAGTACACCATTCGCTCAACAATTCTTTAGGTGCTTCTTCGTCCCAATCTATACCAGCTATCCACAACTTTTGTATCAAAATTTTTGCGACTATTATACACGGCGTGACCCACCCTAAGGGATCGAAAAGGCGTGATATATCTGCGATTATTTTACGCTTAGTTATCGGTGGCAGCAGTTCTGGCAGATCGACCTTGTACCGGAAATGATCGCTGTGACGTTCCCAAGTAAGTCCAAGAATTTTGATCACTTCATCCATCTTAATATTAATTCCATCCTTGAACTCCTCCTTCTCATTTCCATTTTCGCTTACCTTTATCATTTTCAGCAACTCCTCGTTATTACTCGACCATTTTTGTAAACTGAATCCTGCTTTATTTAACAAACCTTTCATTTGTGTATATAATTCCATTCCTTCTGCAACAGATTCACACCCGCACATCATGTCATCCATATAAAAGTTTTTACTTACTTTTTCAGCAGCCAAAGGATAGTTGGCACCCTCGTCAATGGCGACTTGTTGTAGTGTACGGACTGCCAAAAAAGGAGCTGAAGCATTTCCGAAGGTTACTCTAAGCAGTTTGTAATCTTTAATTTCTTCATTCGGATTATTTCTCCATACCAACCTTTGAAAGTCCGTATCATCTTTATGCACTTTTATTTGTAGGTACATTTTAACAATGTCAGCCGTGAGACATATCGATGACAACCTCCATACCGTCACTAAATGCCTCAAGTCTGGTTGAATGGTTGGTCCAACTATAAGATCATCGTTAAGAGAAACTCCATTTTTTCCTGCTTGAGAGGCGTTAAATACTACTCTCAGCTTAGTAGTCTCTCTATCGTTTCTTATTACTGCATGATGCGGCAAATAAACAGATTCGTCTCTTTTCTCTTCAGGTTCCATTACTTCAATCATGTATCCCTTATCCAAATATTCATTTACCACTGCTGCGTAACTTTCTTTCAATTTATTATCTCTTTCAAACCTTTTTTCTAACCCCTTCAATCTCTTAATTGCTATATTTCTAGTTTCTCCTCTTTTGCACTCGGGGTCTTCCGTTTTAAAAGGCAATCTAACCACATACCTCCCTGTTTCATCTCTGGTTGTAGTATTTCTAAAAATTTCTTCACATTTATTTTCTTCCTTTGTATAAGTTTGTTCCTTTGTCAACCCTATACCCGTTTCTAACTCCCAAAATTTCTTTAATAGATCATTGCCTTCTTCTAACTGACAATGCAATGCCCTAACCCCTCTATTTTGAGAAACCGCTGCATTAATAGTACCTGATATAACCCAACCCAAAGTGGTGGATTGTGCCAGAAGTGATCCCTCAGATCCCTTTCTAATCCCGTCCAGCATGACCTTACTGACTACTTCGGCACCTAATAACAGATCTATTTTATTAGGCCGGTTGTACCCTGGATCTGCAAGGTCAATGCCTTTAAACTCTGAAAGATTACATTCTTCTACTTTCCGGCTGGGTAGAAGAGAAGTAATGGATTTCAGAACGTAAGCTTTTATGTTCACACTCCAGCTGGGATTCAATCTGGATTTGATTTTATTGTCAACTACCCCTTTTGAGATCAATCCTTTGTCCCCACCCACACCTAAAATCTTCCCGTGTATGGGGGTTTTAGTTAATTTTAAATCACTTACCGCCGATTCGGTAACGAAATTTCCTTGAGACCCTTGATCTAACAAGGCTCTTAAAACATGACAGCTCCCATTTTTCGACTCGGTACTGACTAGCGCCGTCGCTAACAATACCTGTTTTAAAGATCCTGTCGAAAAATTACATGTGACAGTAGCTGATGAGCTACTTGCCTTACCTGCCTTATTATTAGGCTCCGTTTCCCTTGGTGGACTATCCTCTCCCTGCGACTCAACCTGCGCAACATTAGATTGCGCGCCATTTCCATTGCTAGGATGTAAAAGTGTGTGGTGTTTACGATGGCACAACTTACACTTGATGTGCGATTGACAAGCCTTTGCCCCATGATTGGCTCCTAGACAATTATAACACAAATAATTGGACTGGACAAAATTACGACGATGGTCAACATTCTCATTTGCAAATTTCCTACAAGAGCTTAGCTTGTGTTCTTCCGAGCAAAATACACATACACAAACTTTAGTGGTATGCATTGATTTGAATTTTACAATGTTGTTCTGACTATAATTATTTATTGGTTGATATTTATTAGACCCCAATTTGGTGTCCAAAAATTCCAGCGCTCTGTATCTATTAGTTAGAAATTCGACAAATTTATTATACTTAGGCAACTCTTCTGATGAAGTACTATTCGTAACGTTAAATTCCCATTGTTTTCTAGTTTCAGAATCAAGTTTTAAGCACAAAATATGTATAACAATTATATCCCAATTACTAGTATTAATATCTAAATTAGCTAACCCACTTAAACAATCGTTAGTTGTATCAATGAGTTCCTTTAGAGCAGTAGCAGATTCACTAATAATATTTTTCTGACTAAGTAACTGTTTCAAAATAAAATGTGACAAATAGCGCTTATTATCGAACCTCGCTTTTAACAGATTCCAACATCTATCATAATTAGCCTCAGATATTGGAATTTGTCTGAGCAATTGCTCAGCTTCCCCAGACAATGAACTTTTCAAATAGTGCATTTTTTGCACATTATCAATATTTGAATTATTATGTATCAAATATGTAAATAAATCCCGATAGGTGATCCATTCTGTGTAATTACCAGAGAATTTCGGTATTACAATTTTAGGCAACTGGAATAGATCAGACCTATCAGATCTCTGACCTACCTCACCATGAGACCCTATTATTTTGGTATCCTGTTTAGTAAATGTGTTAATTCTAGATTTTAGTTCCGTTTTATAATCAGTGTAAATTTCCTCCGTGATGTCGTAAATGTCTTTCTCATAATACTCGTGATTCTTTAATGCATCACCATAGCTTTTTATTAGAGTTCTATGAGTTTCACAAAAACATTTCCACAATGCCTCTAATGATTCTAGTTTTGTTTCACAATATATTTCAGTAATACGCTCCTTTGGTGACTTTTTATAATTTACTCTCGCTTTATACATTTTTTCGTAGTTAATAATTTGCAAATTTATTTCTGAATCCATCGTTGTAAATATTAAAATTCAACACGTAAATAAAATATATAGAAACTTTAACAAATGTAAACACCAAATAAAATAAACGAAAACTTCAAACACTTCAGTTTTGACAACATCAAAATTTTACTATGACAAGATAAGTGTCAACAACAAAAACCACGAAAAAATTCTAAGTGTTTTGAAACACTTAAAGCCGAAACAAAATCGGGCATAGGTTCCCCGTCGGAACCACTTTTCTTAAAAATTAGGCTAAGTTAATGTAAACAAACCAAATTCTTACAAGTTAAAATTCACTCACACATAAGGTTCGAATTTCTACACCACTACCAATAACGTCTTGTTGACCACCAAATTTCTTCAAGATAACTACCACGTACACACAAAGATCAATTTCGCTTGACTTGAAGACGAAAAAAAATCAAACACTCACTGTTTTTGTCCCTTACACACATTCGTGATGTCACTGTACCAGAATCCATAGGTCGCTGGTTCATATCCGGCTCGAAGGACCATGTTAAACGTCGAGGGAGAGCTACTATGTCGCTTTGCTTGAATAAAAGCCAACTTCGTAGATCCTTGTTTTTATTGATGATAGTCACACGCTCGCTGTCTTACAATTGTTTTTTCTTCTTCTTAAATATGTGTCATAAATAAAACTAAACTTAATGCTGTCATTTAGCTATACGACCTTACATTGCCTGAGTGCAAGGATTCGTTAAAAATCAATGAAAGCGGATATGCCAAACACTTAGAGCAGTGAAACAAAAATACCGAAGGGATTCCGTCTGCTCCAGCTCCCTTAGCAGGATCTAGTTTAAATAGCAAGAGTACGCTCAATTTGACGTGGTGAAAAAGATATCCCTCCAATACAGCTATTACTTGAGGCTACCGCTGGGACCAATGGAACAGTAATTTTTCCAGCCGGTTTAATGGGAACGTTGTAGGCTTTCATAAAATTATTTGCGAACAAATTAGCAATTCCCCTCCCAGTGTCAGCAGTATTATTTTCAAAGTGCATTATAGATGGATAATTTATGATTAAACGAACTTACCTGTACGTGAAGTTCTATCATAATTATACGAAGGCTTCGTCCGAAGGGATTAGCAAATAACACTTGTAGTACCGCCCAGTGGTTCGCCTTTGTCACACTATATTTGAGGAAGAAAAAAAAAAAAGTATCTTTGACGTTTGGCCTGTCACTTACCCGCTTCATTAAGTTTAGAGTACGAGTATAGCTGAAAATATTTCATAAAAAGGGGGAAAGCTTTCGCAGGGAGGGAGGGTTGCTAATCCCTTCGGACGAAGCCTTCGTATAATTATGATAGAACTTCACGTACAGGTAAGTTCGTTTAATCATAAATTATACTTCGGCTTCGTCCTCGGGATTAGCAAATAACACTTGTAGACTTTGAGAGAAAAATAATGAAATATTGTGTTTATATCTAATTATATAAATCAGCATAATCTATTGGAACAATTCAAGCATCTGGTTTGATTCATTGGGTTCCATTAACAATTGTTCTTGTAAAAGAAGTGTCTTCATCAGCATTTAAATAACTTGTGGTTCTATTATAGAACCGATGTATTCTAGGAGCCGCTCCATCCAGCGGTTCGACTAATTTGTTCTAGACTGAGCCTAAGCGATAAGCCGCGTGTGTGGCAGCGTGGCTCGAGCTGTGCGCGGTGAATACGTCCACATCGATACTACTATCGTGCAACATCTCGTTAATCCGTCGACTTAAGGTCTGGGAGCCTACTGCTTTAAATAGCTTTCTTAAAGCGATGAATTAATGTTTAACACCTTATTATGTAACCGTGTTTCTTGCTAATAAATAAATTATTATTATTATTATTATAATTATAAGAGAGTCAATATCCTTCCTTATAAGGTTTGCTCTTTCTAAATAAGCAAGTAAAGCTTTTTCCGGGCATATTTCGGGCCTCTCGAAAAATGGCAATTCTAAAATAGGTTGTATTGAACCTTTACGTGTTGTTTTAAGAAATTCAGAAATCTTTTTATTTATTTTGGTAGAGAAAATCTCAATATTCTTTGTACTTATAGTATCAAAAACGCTAGGAGTGTTATGAGTTGCTTCGAAAGTTTTTTAATATCTAATGTTTCATTTGGGTAAAATTGGCTAGCATAATTAAGTACTATGGAAGTATCCCATGTTATGGGATACTTGGGTAATGGAGGTCGAAACCGAAATATCCTTTTGAAAAAAAAAAAAAATATTTGACTCTGTCACCTTCTCCTAATGTATATAAACTTCATATTGTTTATAGGAATTTTTAGATATTGATGCCAAATTAACATCAATTGCTGACGGGGGAACACTCCTCCTTAACCACGCCGTCCGCATAAGAGCCCTGCCACCAGGGTAAGCTTGGTGTGTATGTCGTGATCGCTAGAATTAGAGAGATAAAATTGGATGTTTACTAGCTTTCAAATTATTTTCTCAGATAAGAAGAGACTGTTAAAAAAGTGGGTCCAGGGCTGTGTAGGCCACAGAGGTACTAAGCCGACTTGGGGTTCCTCGAACTTCAAGATTATTTCCTGGTATACGCCATCCGCTAATTCCCATTCTATATCCGACACGCCTAGATTCTGCGTTGGCCGTAATGTTATCTGACTAACTTATGTAACATGCCATAACTTAAAGTCCGCGATATTCACACCATTGCCAGTTTTGGAATATCTGTGAGGTGCGGAACCTGAATACCTCCGATTCGGTTTACGTAAGTCATGGCTGTCGTGTTGTCAATGCGTAGTAAAATTTGGCGGTTAGTCAAATTTTTGGCAAATTTTTTTAACCCGAAAAAAGCAGCTTGAACCTCTAGATAGCTGATATGTTGCGTTTTCTTTTGAGTTCTCCACAAACCGCCAGCCGTTTCTCTCCCATGGGCAGCCCCCCACCCCGTATTTGAGACATCCGAGAAAATTTCCAAGTCATGTTTATCCTCTTTAATCCTACAAAATGGTTTTTGTATTGCACTTTTCCTCCAGGCTCCAGCAGGTAATTTAAATTTTAAACCTAAATATTTAATACGCTAAAAAAAAATTGTAAATAGCCAGCTGTATTCCACAGCAGGACAAACAGAAACTAATAATCCAATCTTAAGTGCAATTCAATTTAAATGAAATTTGTGAAAGAAAAAAAATAAATAAATCGGAAATTAATTATCTATAGGTAATGTGACATGGAAATTTTCCGAATCTAGAAAAATAACCTAAAAAGGTACATGAATTGGTTAAAGTCCTAAGACTCTTCCCTTTGTTTATTATTAAACCAATAGAAGTGATTAGCTTCATGGTTTGTGTTGTATCAAACAAACATTGTTCGCCATTAGCCAAAAATTATTTAAGTAATTTGTTGATATTAGTCCGGCAGAACGCAACAAACGGACTTCATTCATTTCACACGGTTTCATTACCCTAGTGAAAATATATGGCGCTGTACCCAAACCAAATGGTTATACATTAAATTCATATATATTTTGGTCAAATTGGAATCATAAAAACTTTCTGGAATCAAGATGACTTTATTAATTAGTAAGCGTCTTTTAAGTCGACTTCTGTCATGTAACATATTCTTGTAATTAATTTTAGCTGTACGTAGATTTTCAATCTTGAATTGATCTGCTTTTACAAATTTATTAAATGTTTTTATTCCAAAATGAAACGGTGTTTACCATTTGGCTTGGGCACTAAAAATATTCTTGACAAGAAACTGGCTTTTTATTGGCTGATACCTGGATATGGCTCCAGTAGATATTACGTTATCTATTGCCTCTGTAAAGTTGAGCTTTCTGTATAAGAAAGATTTTTACTTGTTGGGACAGATGTTTGTGTACGGACAGGTAAGCGGAATTTTATATCCTCTATTACAAGAAAGGACTGATTGACTGTTGGACGTTGGCGATTAGGGTCCATTGGTCATAAAATAAGGCAATCTGCCTGTATATTTTACCACGTCTAGCGCCGGCCGCGCAACGGCTGATGCTGCGAGGGCCTCGAGAAGTTCGATGGCCTGGTCCTGTTCGGAGGGGGCCATCAATAGCTTCACCAAATCTGGTTCTGCATCAGCTTTAGTAATGAGAGAATTTATTGCACGACTTAGACATGATAACATGGCAGTAGCGGTTTGATTCAACCTAATTTCGATACTTTTATCGCGTTCAGTATTAATAAAGGCATTGATAAGCCTGCAGTTACAAGGCAGTAAATTTTTCTCATTAAACTCCTTTTGGAGTACTTTAGAAACCCCATGCGTAGAAGTATGCTCCAATCTGACCGCTAGGTCTTTATGAATTTCCGCGCCCTAGGTAATGGACACATTTGGGTCGTCTCCTAATATTTCAAGGATGGTCTGGTCTAGCATTGCATTGTTGGACTCCAAATCCTCCTCAGTAGGTAACGCAGTGGCGGAGTGGGATGTGGCGGCGGAGGAAGCGCCAGGGCCCCCGTCAGTCGGAGGCAGCGCCTCGGACCCGCACTCGCGCCGCGCGTGACCTCGCATTCTGCTGAGGACGCAGCGTCGCGGCTGACGTGCGCCTCGGGCTCGGGCGCAGCGACTCCATCAAGCGTTATTACGTTCTTGCTCTGAATATGATTGTTAGTTGAGAAACAGACCAAAGTACTGTTCGCAAAACTAAATTGCTGGGTAGTACAGCTCCAAAGAGAAGTACGCAAACCCGTATTTTATAAAACACATCACTCCGTTATGCATAAGTACAGTGTACATAATTAGTTGAGAAACAGCCCAAAGTACTGTCCGCAAAAACTAAACTTGCTGGGTAGTACAGCTCCAAAGAGAAGTACGCAAACCCGTATTTTATAACACACATCACACTGTAATGCTTAAATACAGTGTACATAATTAGCTAAGAAACAGCCCAAAATACTGTTCGCAAAACTAACTTGCTGGGTAGTACAGCTCCAAAGAGAAGTACGCAAACCCGTATTTTATAACACACATCACACTGTTATGATTAAATACAGTGTACATAATTAGCTATGAAACAGCCCAAAATACTATTCGCAAAACTAACTTGCTGGGTAGTACAGCTCCAAAGAGAAGTACGCAAACCCATATTTTACAAACACATCACATTGTAATGATTAAATACAGTGTACAAATTAGCTAAGAATTAACCCAAAGTACTGTTCGCAATAATAACTCGTTGGGTAGTACAGCTCCAAAAAGAAGTACGCAAACCCACATAAAAGGTAAGTATATATAACATGACTCACTTACCCGGAATGACCCACAAAAAACACATATCCTGGACAAAACGTCGTCAAACTTTTCTTAAGTGTGATGTCACTTTTTGTAAAAAACTACTTCTCGGATTAATAATGCATTATGTAATGTAATGAGTAAATACAGTGTACATAATTTGCTAAGAAATAGCTCAAAGTATCTATTGTTCGCAAAAACTAACTTGTTGGGTAGTACAGCTCCAAAGAGAAGTACGCAAACCCACAACACAGGTAAGTATATATAAAACGACTTACTTTCCCGGAAATATCCTTAAAACACATTTCCTTCACAAAACGTCGTCAAAGTTTTCATAAGTGTGTAGTCAGTTTTGTAAACAACGACCTCTCGGATTAATAATGCATTGTGTAATGTAATGAATAAATACAGTGTACATAATTTGCTAAGAAAAAGCTCACAGTACCTACTGTTTGCAAAAAACTAACTTGTTGGGTAGTACAGCTCCAAAGAGAAGTACGCAAACCCACATAACAGGTAAGTATATAATATAACATGACTTACTTACCCGGAAAAATCGTATAAAACACATTTCCCCTACAAAACGTCGTCAAACTTTTCATAAGAGTGTCGTTATTTTTGTAAACAACAACCTCTCATTGTGTACTATAATTATTAAATTAGAGTACATCATTAGCTAAGAGATAGTCGCAACAGTACGCAAAACTAACTCGTTGGGTAGCACAGCTCCAAAGAGAAATACGCAAACCCACATTACAGGTAAAACCTATATAACACGACGTTATCACATTTACTTATTAAAACATTATGAATGCTTAATATTGCGTGCTTAATATTCTTGATATTAAAATACGATTTGCTTACTAATTAGAGAAAATCTTCCAATAATACTCTTGTAAAATTGTTTTACTGGGTAGGTGAGTGTCACGAGAACCCAGCATATAATTTTTCAGGTGGGAGACATTTTGTCGACCGGTTGCTGTTACCACCATACAGTTGTGTAAAACCCGCCAAGTGACTCTGACCTCTCTTGGTCAGGTCGCGTTCCGGGATCAGCACTGTACGAACCGGAGCCAGGGGGACCATTGCTGCGGCAAGCGCCGAACCAGTGGAGTCTTAGCGGCGGTATTGTGCGGGCGGAGCGGGTCAGCCCGCCGGCCTGGGACACCCGTAGAAACGGGGGCCCTTCCGTCCGGCGGACTGGCCAACTCCGACCCGCACAGCTCAATACCAATGCGAGACTCCACGCCTTGTCTCGTTGTTGCCGCAGCAGTGGTCTCCTTTTTCACGACTTTCAGGGTGGGTGCGACAGGCTCAATATGGTCTATTGTGCCTGTCGACCTCATATTTGGATCTCACTACCGCTTACCATCAGGTGGAGTGAGGTCATCTTGATAGCTTCTTTATAAAAAAAAAAAAAAAAAATAAGGTTAAAATATTACGATAAAATTAACATTTAAGTTAATACGACTGACCTTGAGACTCCGAGCCGGACCGGTTATCCGATGATTTAGATCTAGGCACTCCGACAATAACATTCTCGCAGAACTTTCTATTCTAATTTCGTATTTATCCTCACTTTTTTAGCTAAGGCATTGTAAAAAATCACTTTTAATGAAGACACTACGTGTGATCGCTGGCGACACTAGAAAGCGAATGAAGCGGGTGAGTGACAGACCAAACGTCAAAGATACTTTTTTTTTTTTTTTTTCTCAAATATAGTGTGACAAAGGCGAACCACTGGGCGGTACTACAAGTGTTATTTGCTAATCCCGAGGACGAAGCCGAAGTATAATTACTGCTATTGGATTTCTTATGCTTCAAAAAGGACCAGAATACTTTGGGGTTCCAAGCGAGCGATTTCTCGACATTCGATATGTATTTTTTATAGTTTAATGTAACCAAGGCGTCACACCTATTCTTTAAAGATTGTAAGTATATAAGATCTAGAGGGTTATAAAACTTTTTGTATCTTACTCGGTACTTATTTTTCTCGCGAAGAAGTTGTATCAAAGCTTTAGAGTACCAAACAGGATATTTTTTGTTCTTGGGTTTACGCAGAGGAACATAGCTGGATATCACCTGCCTTAATATGCAATAAAAACGTTCAACTTTATCGTCTAAACTTAACACCCACAAAATTCTTGATCCCACGAGATCCCCGTAAGAGTAGAAACAATTCCCTCATAGTCTGCTTTAAAAAAATTATGCCTCGCCTCGTTGTCCTTGTCCCTCAGTCTGGAATCAGTGCTTATAGGAACAAGGATCTCCAAGCTGGGATGATGAGGATCTTCGTTACTGAGGCTAGTAGGACTTTTTGTAGCTATGTCTAATACGAAATTTGAAAGTATCAAATCTAAAATTCTATTTTTAAAATTACATATGTCATTGTATTGTTTTAGGCCATTTAAATTAATAAAATCTGATAATATGCAGTTAAGAGCGCCGCCGGTACCTGAGTTATTAGGTAAACAATTTGTCCATGTTTGGGAACTCATATTAAAGTCGCCTACAACAATTGTGTTTGTATGTGACTCCATATTACGACTGGTAACATTAGTGAACTCTGTCAGCATATGAGTTTGAACAGGAGGGGGTAAGTATACGGAGCAGATGTGTAAAATATTCGTAGATAACTTTGTTTTAAATAACAATGCAACCCATACGTCCTCACATTTACTTTCGTATGCCGAAAGCCTATACGATGTTATATGTTTAGCAACTGCAATAAGCACGCCCCCACCATTCTTTGTGCTATGAAAACCACTACTTTCGCGATCCCTTCTATACACATTATAATGATTGCCAAACAATTCTCCGTCGTAAACCGTACAATTCAGCCATTCTCGTGACAAACGCTGTTTTCAGCAATTAAATCGTGAAAATATTTTGTCCGGGCAGCGTGCGTCCTGTCCTGATGACTTGTATCGACGCATTATGGTCTAGGGAGTGTCTTTTTTTGGCAAGAAATAAATAGTATAGTACGTGCATTAAAAATTTAATGTTCAATTTTCGTGGGAGGAAATGTGGTTTTTGGGTTGACAAAACTTTAAAGACGATTCTTTCTATGTTAAACACGTATAAAAAATACTGTATTGCAAGTTTATAATAGTCAATGAATACATTAGTATATAAGAATAAAAATTTTGTACATTTCCCCTAGGAAAGTCACCAAATATGTGTCACAACGTTCTGAGGGACCATTTGAACAAGGAGAGGAATGAAAAAAATGCATGTTTTTGTTCTAAACTTTTTTTTATTATGAATCTTAAACCTGATATAGATGATGGATATTCAAGATAAAAGTACGTCCTACCTTATTGGATAAAAAAAATAAGGTTAATTACAATATTCATAATGACTTTTGGCCCGGAAAGGCGATTATGACGAAACGGAAGAATCACTCTTATCCATATTGTTAATTGTGTAAAGTAAAGTAGGTAGGTGAGACCTTAACCTCTTATAAGCTTATATAAAAATCTTCCGCCTCAGTAGATTTTTTTTTTATTTAACCTATGACATCTCACTGCTGGGCAAAGGTCTCCTCCAAATCTATCCACTGCTCTCCATTCAAGGCCAGGACCTGCCAGTTTTTTGATAGCTGGACCAGATCATCACTCCACCTTTTCTTGGGCCTTCCTCTTCGGCGAAAACCGTCTTCAGGCACCCAGTGGGTGTCGATTTGACGTCTGCCAGTAAAAATATTATAAACTTAAAATTAAAATGACAGGTCACAAATGAGATGAAATATTATTAGTTAAAATACACAAATACTCAGTTTTTCTTTAGTGTAGATTGAAAGTGGAGTGATAGAGGTTGAACACTAGTCATTATGTCAGAATGGTTGGATAATATTCTTGTCTCTCTGAATGCACCTGTAATCTAACTTGCCCTTCTTTTCTTGAATAAATAAATAGATATAAATATCTGGGACATTTCCACACACGGTCATCTGATCCCAAACTAAGCAGAGCTTGTACATACTATGGGCGTCAGAGACTGATATACATACGTAATATATTTTTAAATACATAATCACACCCAGACACGGAACAAACACCGACGTTCATCACACAAATATTTGTCCCGAGTGGGAATCGAACCCACGACTCTTGGAACCGCCAGCCAGGGTCACCAACCACTGTTCCACCGAGCCAGTCCCAAGTCCCCAGTTGAGGTTGATTACATGGAAAAACGTAATAGTTAGCCTCTATTTTTAAAAGTATTTAACTTGCTTTCTCTTCCTTTCTTGAAGTCATAGTCCAGTCATTATAGTAAGTTCACCTCGGAAGTCGAGATACCCAACTTTTTTTTTCTCACACTTGGCCGGTTTTTATCGTGGTTACCCCAGTAGGGCTACCATGAGTTTAAAACTTACGCACTCGTTATCGGCTACGTAAATATGTCTATGAAAAACTTGTACAGTGCCGCTGGTGGTTAAAATCTGCCGTATGAAAAAAACAACTCGATAGGTTTTTAACGTACGTAAGTTTTCGATAGCCAACTCATGGTAGGCCCTCAGTAAACTTATTCCAGACGACACCCCTATTATACGTGAAGAACACGTTGTTTATATGGGAGCCTAGTTAACCACGTTAAATTCCGGCCATGTGTGAGAAAAAAAAACCATAGTTTTTGAATGAGAACCCACTTAAACATTGATTTTATGCTGTTTCTAGTATCAAATGTTATAGAGGCTACTGAAATACATTCGTGAAAAATTTAACTGTCTAGCACAATCGTACGCGGGCCTGGAAGCTTTTGAAAATACAACTTTTTCAACTATTTGCTTCGCCGTATCTCTGAAATGGTGAATCTTAGGAATAAAGCGTAAAGACAATTTTTATAGATAATTAGCGACCCGCCCTCGCTTCGCTTCGGGTATATCTCTATCTCTATATAATATGTTTCAACGCCGTAAGGGATTTTACATACAGAAGTTGTTTCCCAATAACTCCCGTTCCTATGGGAATTTTGTAAAATCGCGTTGGAAATAAGCTTGACGTTCATTAGGGTACCTGCATGCCAAATCTCAATCATCTATCTTACGCGGTTTAGATTTTTTCATACAAAAGCTTTTTCCCTATTACTCCCGTTTCCGTGGGAATTTTACAATATCCTGTTGCAACTAAGCTTTTAATTTATTAAGGTACCTGCATGCCAAATTTCAAGCGTCTAACTTATGCGGTTAGTCATTTCATACATACAAAAGGATTTTCCCGTTAATTCCCAATCCCGTGGGAATTTTGGGAAATCCTTTCTTATCGGATGCCTACGTCATAACATCTACCTGCAAGCTAAATTTCATCTCGATCCGTCCAGTGGCTGTGACGACTTTGTCCGCGTAGAGATGTTTAACGGGTAAAACATTACTTCTTTATAGAGCAGTCGGTTAAAAAGTAGCCTAACTTTTTCTAGGCTCTGGAAATCGGTTCAGTATTCTGTAATAGGTATAAGATAAAATAGTTCGAAGAATTAATATTGTAACATGACCCTATAATATGATATAATTCTATATATGGTAATTGAGGTTGTAATAGTATCTAAGTATAAACATCTGTAACCTGAAGCCTAGCCTACATACCGTAGAGGGCAACAACCTATGACACCATCTAGGTACTCATACTATGAGTCATGTAAACCCTAATTAATTACTATATATAGGGTCCATTTATTAAAATACAGTGAGTCTTAAAACCAACTCCTTGTATTTAATTTCTCTCCCGCGTACCACTATCACATGGCGACCCTGCCAGTGCGGCTCGCTTTAGGTTCGGGTTAAAGTTACTAATATGGATAGGCGCCGGTAGTGATCCATAATTAGATGGGTGTCTTATAACATTAAACAAAAAACAATGTTTCGTCTCTAAGATGGGAAAACAATACAGTACTCCTATACCGCCGGCTGCTCCTGCAGGTCATAGTGATATTTATAATCAATTCGGGAAAACGAACACTATCGAGCAAAATACTTCGATCACCCAGGGAATCACAAATATAAATTTCTATTTGAGCATATTCGTATTGACAATAATTCTAATAGTTGTTTTCGTACTTATACGATACTGCATTTTATCCATAAATAAGAAGATTGAAAGAAGAGCGCGCAGCCAGGTTGTAGACTTGAGAAAAATTGGTGCGTAAAGAAGATAGAAGTATGGAGCAGTACATGAAGGAGATAGCAAAGCACATGGAAATATTCAGTGAAATTTATGAAATAAAGTGCCAAGGTATCCGAATAGGGAACAACCAAGGAAGAACTGTTGTCGAAGCATTTATAGAAGGCAGGAAAGGTCATTATCGGCTATGCCCAGGGAAGATAAATAGCCGATCATTCAGCCTGATGTCTAACTCACTGGATATCGAGTTGCATGATGGGACAACTGCAGTAGCCCAGCTGACGTTGCTGAACGAAGGGAGACTATGCTGGATTTGGAAGATTGAGTGGGAACGTGACTCTACGTACAATAAATGGTAGTGAGTGGTAGTGTGTAGTGTTTGTGAAAAAAAAAAAAATACTGAGCAACGCGACAATATAAGGACAATAAGAAAAACTTATTATGTAAGTACGTAGTCTAATGATTAGTTTTTTATCCTTTTTGTATTCGTCGTATTAAGTAAAGTAAAATAAAATAATATGTTAATTAAATGGCAGATGAAATCAAATCGCTTATTACTAAGTTAAAAGAAGTTAGAACTTATTTAATAAAGTTAGGTCCGAAAAGGCGGAAAGGCGAAATCTTACTTAAAAAAGCGGATGAAAGTTATGTGCTATTTTCAAATTTTTCTTCTGTTCTAGCGATAATAAGCGAACAAATAAAACTAGGTAAATCTGACAAAGAAACAGAGGAAAATATAAGTGAATTAAGTAAAGAATTTCGTAAGTTGTACGACGAAGTCAAAAAATTGTGTGAGGTTGTAGAAATGGAAACTTTTAGCTTAAAGACAGCGTTAGGCTTATTGCCATTAATGACAGATGACAGAAACGGTTACGCGACAGTTGATCGATAACATAGAATACTATGGATCCACACTGTCAGACTCAGCCTGTAAGACAAAATTAATTAACTTTGTATTAAAAAGTCGACTTTCGCAAGCAGGAAAATTAAAATTATCAGAATCATACGCGACCATACAGGAATTAATTCAGGATATGAGATGTAAATTACTTGCGCAAAAATCGGCAAATGCAATCCAAATTAAGTTGCAACAGTTGAAACAAAATGACAGAAATATTAATGACTTTGGTCAAGAACTTTCACAGTTATTTGTTGATCTAACGATTTCACAGTCAAAAGGCGATGCCAATAGTTATAAAGTATTAAAACCTTTGAATGAAAAAGATGGCTATAAAAAGATTTGCCGATGGACTACGAAATCGCAGATTGAGCACCATCATTGCAGCTAAAAACTTCGAGTCACTAAAGGATGCTGTACAAGCTGCGCTAGATGAAGAAGTAACAACGACAAGTTCCGACGTAATAGGTACGTATAACTCATATCAATCTAGATTTATTTATCAAGTTAGACGTCAACCCAAGGGAAGCTTCAGAGGAAACTTCAGAGGAAATTACAGAGGAAGCTACAGAAGAGAGTCCAACTTTACATCTAGAGATAACGGCTATAAACGACAAACATATTCGCAGTATAGAGGTAACGGAAAAGCACACTATAGAGGACGTGGCAACCAGAGAAGAAACCAGTCAAGTGAGTACTATAATAATCAAAGAGGATACAATAGGGGGCGACATCACCCTAGGGTTAATATCTTGTCGGAAAACACAGAAATAGAAAATAATAAAGGTTGTGATACGGAAGTAAATGAAAACAAGTTTTTTCGGGACTAATGCCATACTATCCGGAGGTAATACAATTACACTCGAATTAAATACAAACAATATAAAATGTTCATGGTTAATAGACACAGGTGCAACAATCTCAGCTGTAAAATATAGTTATATTAAAAATCAAAACGTTCCAATAACTAGGGATAGAATGATAATCAAAGGTATTGGAGGTAATTTAGAATCAATTGGATACGTTAAATTAAAAATTCAAATAGGAGAAGAAATAATAGAACAAGTAGTGTATGTATTTAACTCATTACCATGTACAACAATAGGAATTTTAGGACATAACTTTTTAGATAAATATAAAGCAGAAATAAATTATGGGAAGAAAACCATTTCGTTATTAATTAATAATAATAAGATAATAACTTTAAAATACAATAAAACGGGGATGCAAACGTGTTATAATTTAGAAAAACGATCAGAGTCAATTTATTATATTAATACTGATCAAGTTGATGAGTGTGTAATATGTGCGGAAGAAATATGTAAAGGTGTATTCATAGCAAGCACAATTGTAAAACCAACAAATGGTAAAATACCTGTTCAGATTTTAAATACCAACCAAGAAGATGTGCAAATAAGTGAGTTGAATCCAAAGGTGCATAATCTTGATGACTATAATTATTGTTATTTCGGTGATAATATAAAAGACGCAGAAAGGGTAAAGAAAGTACTAAAGCAACTTAACCTAAAACATTTAACATTCGAAGAACAAATAGAAATAGAAAAAATATGTGCAAAATATGCTAACATTTTTCAATTACCGGAAGATAAGTTGACAGTTACTAATACATATAAGCATAATATTCAATTGAAACCTAACGTAGAACCAGTTTTTGTTAAAAATTATCGATTGCCGCATTCACAGAAGAAAGAAATTGACAAACAAATACAAAAATGTTAGTGGATGGAATAATAGAACCAGCACAAAGTGAATGGTCGAGTCCAATTTTGTTAGTGCCTAAAAACCTGATGCATCGCAGGAGAAAAATGGAGACTTGTGATCGATTACAGAAAACTTAACGAACGCATACAAGATGATAAGTTCCCTCTCCCAAATATAACAGAAATATTAGATTCATTGTCAGGATCGATATATTTTAGTCATCTAGACTTATTTTCAGGTTATTACCAGCAAGAATTAGAATTGGACTCAAGAAAGTATACAGCATTTAATTCAGGACAATACCAAATGACCCGTATGCCGATGGGACTTAAGACAAGTCCAAGTGCGTTTAGCAGAATGATAACTTTGGCAATGTCCGGTCTAACCTATGAAAAATGTTTTGTCTATTTAGATGATATAGTAATTTTTGGAAGAAGTTTGGAAATACATAATAGAAATCTAATACAAGTTTTTGAAAGGTTACAAAAGTCAATCTTAAATTAAATCCGTTAAAATGCGAATTTTTGAGAAAGGAAGTTTTATATTTAGGACATGTAGTGTCTGCAGAAGGAATTTTACCGGATCCTGAAAAAATTAAGGCAATACAGGAATATCCTGTGCCAAGAAGCGAGAAGGAAGTAAAGAGTTTTGTTGCTTTGGCTAACTATTATAGAAAATTTATACAAAATTTTGCAGAAAAAGCATTTCATTTAAACAAATTAGGAAGAAAAGATGTAAAATTTAAATGGGATGACAATTGCCAGCGGTCATTTCAAGAATTAAAAATGCTATTATAACACCGCCTGTATTGCAATATCCTGATTTTAGCGAAGAAAATGAATTTATTTTGCATACAGATGCCTCAGGCTACGCGATAGGTGCTGTTCTATCTAACAGTAATGGAAAGCCTGTAGCTTATGCAAGCAGAAGTCTAAATAAAGCAGAGAGTAACTACGCCACTATAGAAAAGGAACTATTGGCAATCGTTTGGGCAACAAAACATTTTCGCCCATATTTATATGGTAGACATTTTAAAGTTAAAACAGATCACAAGCCTTTGATATATCTTTTCAACATGAAGGATCCATCAAGTCGATTACTTAAGTTTAGACTAGCGTTAGAAGAATATGATTTTACGGTTGAGTATATTAAGGGTAAAGAAAACACCGCAGCTGATGTATTATCGCGGATAAAAATAACATCAAAAGAACTAAAGGAAATGAATGAATGTTTATACGTAGTTACCAGGTCAATGACAAAACGAATAAATGAAGAAAAGGACAATGACGAGTCAATTAATAAGGATTCTATGCACAAAAGGTCTGATCATCCTAGAGTGGTAGAACTTATGACCAAACCTAGGGAATGTGTAGAATTAAGATTTATTACGAAAAAAGAGCTCTATAAAATAAATAAAAGTAACAAAATGAATGTAAAGGAATCAGAAAAGTTGATATATTTAAAAGAAGGAAAAACGTTATATCGATGGCCCCACCGAATAAACGTGTAATAGCCATTGCACAAAAAAAAATTTTTTTGGTATTTCGTTACATTAGCCTCTCCTCTACCTCCCCAATTTTTTTTAGAATTTTTTGATCATAAACAAGCCTGTAATTGCATTATAAACCTTTTTTCCACGGAAATAATATATTTTTTTGTCACAAGAATATTATTTTAAGTGACTATTACATGCTTCATACTTTCTCTGTTTCACAAGAATAAACGTGTATAAACAGCAAACGTTTGATATTGTTTGTTCTTTGTTGTTAAGTATAGGCAATATGCGTTTGCACGTTTATTCGTGTATATTTTTTTGGTGCTTTTTTGAGTAATGTGTCTTGCACGAGAAGTAACTTAGCAAATAATTTTGCATTGTTTCTTACCATAATAGATAAGTTTTATAATTTATTGCTATAAATCGAGCACCAGTATTCCATTATTCTTAACAAAATAAAAAGTAGAGTAAAAGTGCCTTAACCAAATACACTCACAGGCACAATTAACCGCCCACCTTGTATTTGCTTGAATTTTCGGAAAACTCCAAACATAAACCACATTTTATGAATAATCCGTATTAAACTTAATTTAAGGCAAAAAATAAAACGAAGTTTGATTTAAAAAAGTCGTTTAATAGGGCATTATTACAAAAATCGGTATTTTCGAAGTAGCGACGAAAAATGTAAATTTCGAATTTTGAGAAAAAAGAAGGTCAAAGTAAAACAATATTAAAATTTAATAATGGGCGTTGCTCCTTCTAGCCCTTATGACTTCTAGGAGCCGGTATGATAGTCTGTCCATGACATCTTGGATATCTGATTGGGGAATAATGAGCCACTCCTCTACCGCAGCCGTTTTGAGCTCTCCAATAGCCGTTGGGGCTGATACTCTCGATCAAATACGTCTTTTGAAGTTGTCCCATATGTGTTCAATTGGGTTGAGGTCGGGACTGCGTGCTGGCCATGGCAAAACTTGAATTCCGGTCTCATTAAGGTACTCAGTAACCAATTTTGCTGTATGGCAACGTGCATGTCATGCATTAATCTAAAGTTGTCACCAATAAATGGTGCGAACGGTATGACATGTCCTTGGAGAACTTCTTTCACGTATCTTTAAGCATTTACACTGCCTCTGTCAAACAATACGAGGTCGGTACGAGCCTCGTAAGTGATGCCTCCCCAAACCATGATAGACCCTTCTTTGTAACCCACTGTTTCCGATATAGCGCATGAACCAAACCTTTTATTTGGGCGTCTGTATACAGGCTGGTATCCATCTGGACCTTTTAAGGCTATCTGCTCTTATCTGCGAACAGTATGACCTTCCATTCTTGTACAGTCCACTCAGCATATTCTCGCGCAAAAGCAAGTTTAGCTCTACGATGTTGTGCAAGCAGTTTTGGGGCGCGAGCTGGACGAAACGCCCTCAGATATCCTTCTGCCAGTCTTCTTCTTATCGTACGTTCACTAACACTGAGGTTTCGTACTTCAAAAAGATGGATTCGGGCTTCAGTAGCGGTGGAAAAGCGATTTCTTAACACGTTGTCGACAGCGAAGCGGTCTTCTCGAGCCGAAGTGCATCGCTGTCGACCTTGAACTGGCCTGAGGGTGTATGAACCTGTCTCCCGAAATCGTCTGATGGCATCCCGTATGGCAGTTCGTGGTACACCGAGTGCACGAGGGATGCGACGTTGGCTGTACTCAGCGTCAGCAAAGGCAACTACCCTGGCTATACCAGTTGCATCGGGTGGCATTTTTTGCAGTCACAAACAACAAGCTAACACTACAAACCCGAATTAAACAATAATCACACACTACGGCAGAAAAGAACAGGAAATGAACACACAGTAACACAACTGCAATAATGTCAAAAAACGACTAAGTTCCAAAAACCCGTCTTTGTCTCAAATTAACGAAACCAAATGAGGGTATAGGTGTTTAATTTACTGCAAGACTACCCACTTAACAAAAAACAAAACTCTTGATAAGCCATGGTAAACCAAAACTATCAGGGAGGCGAATTTTAAAGGTGGGCGGTTAATTGTGCCTGTGAGTGTATAAACGACAATCAATTTTTGCAATCGGGTCTCGCAGGGTAATAATAGATAAATTTTATAATTTATTGCTATAAATCAAGCACCAGCCGTGTGGTTACGGCGTAAGAATACCAAGTGTTGAAGTGGAAGCTATGTATGAGGACATTAGTAGGGGCCATACATAACTCCAAAACACATTTCACTGTTGTAATGGGAGACTTAAATGCAAAGCTGGGCCGTAGAAGCGATGGTGAGCTGAAAGTGGGACGATTTGGATATGAACATCGGAATCTCAGGGGACAGATGCTAGCTGACTTTATGGAGAAAGAAGGACTTTTTGTGAAGAATTCATTCTTCCGAAAGTCGCCGCACAGAAAATAGACCTGGTTGGGTCCGAACGGCTGAACTAAAAATGAGATAGACTACATCATGAACATTGGGAGACGTCATTTCAACGACGTCTCTGTGATCAACAGGATTAAAACCGGAAGTGATCACCGTATCGTTAGAGGCACATTGAATATCAACGTCAAACTGGAAAGAACGCCTCTCGTGAAGTCTACGCTCCGACCATCGAAGGCACATATCTAAAACCCCGAGAACTTTCAGCTTGAACTGTCGAACTTGAACAATGGCTGGACAGCTGTTCATCAGTAGAAGATATAAATAGCAGGCTGTTAACTGAAACTGTTCATACGGTACGGTCCAAGTTTTTCAAAAGCCACCGTAAAAAAAGACCTCAAAAACTATCCGACCATACCCGACACTTTATCCTCATCAGACTAGTCGACGTGTTTTGACGCTGAAAGCTGAGTCATATAGCCAGCTGAATAGACTGATTAGGAAGTCTCTGTGACATAATTTACGCTCCTTTAATACTCAGCGTATTAAGGAGACAATTAAGCGGAACCAAGGCTCCAAAGTGTTTGCAAGAGACGCGTCTATTGGGCAAAGCCAACTGACAAAGCTGAAGACTGAAGATAGACGCGTGACGTCAAACAAGTCAGAGGTGCTACGGGAGATAGAGAGGTTCTATGGGCAGTTATATACCTCGGTCTGTGCTGAGCCAGCTATTGTGGCGACAGACCCCAGAGCCAAGCTAGCCCGACACTATACCGAAGATATCCCGGACATCAGCCTGTACGAGATAAGAATGGCTCTCAAACAACTTAAGAAAAACAAGACACCGGGTGAGGACGGTATCACTACAGAGCTTCTGAAAGCGGGTGGAACACCGATACTAAAAGTCCCTCAGAAGCTCTTTTATTTCTCCCCGCTCGACGGCAAAACGCCAGAAACATGGAACAGGGGTGTTGTGGTCTTGTTCTAGGGTAAAAAGGTGACAAAACCTTACTGAAGAACTACCGGCCCATAACACTGCTAAGCCATGTCTACAAGCTGTTCTCTAGAGTCATCACGAATCGTCTCGATTGCAGGCTTGATGACTTCCAGCCTTCCGAACAAGCCGGTTTCCGAAAAGGCTTTAGTACCATAGAGCACTTACATACGCTACGGCAGATTATACAGAAGACGGAGGAGTATAATCGGCCACTATGCTTAGCGTTCGTGGACTATGAAAAAGCCTTCGATTCCGTCGTTTGGGCGGTTTTTAGATCCCCACAGCGATGCCATGTAGATTATCGGTATAATGAAGTGTTGAAGTGTTTGTATAACAGCGCCACCATGTCAGTCCGAGTACAGGAAAATCGCACGAAGGAAATCCCCTTACAAAGAGGAGTGCGAAAGGTAGTTGTCATATCTCCGAAACTGTTTACTGCTGCTCTGGAGGATTCCTTCAAGCTGCTGGAATGGCAAGGACTTGGTATAAATATTATTGGCATGGCGAAATACATCACTCACCTTCGATTTGCTGATGACATCGTAGTCATGGCCGAGTCGCTGGAAGATCTAGGACAAATGCTCGATGACCTCGATAAAGTTTCCCAACAAGTGGGTCTTAGAATGAACATAGATAAAACAAAAAATATGTTTAATGTTGCACCCACCGTACAAACTTTACTCTCGAAATTGTGTGTGGATATCTACCTCGGACAGGCAGGCAGGCAGGTTTAGGAAAATCAACTTTAGAGAGAGAGGTCAGCAGGCCGATGCAAATCGGCTGGGCAGCGTTTGGGAAACTGCACAACGTGTTCTCGTCCAAAATACCTCAGTGTCTCAAGACAACCATTGTGTGTTACCTGTGATGACTTACGGCGCTGAGACGTGGTGCTTCACAAAAGATCTTTTTAGAAGGCTTAATGTCGCGCAGAGAGCTATGGAGAGGGCTATGCTCGGCATTTCTCTACGTGATCGAATCAAAAATGAAAAGATTCGTAGAAGAACCAAACTTGCTGACATAACCCACCAGATTAGCAAACTGAAGTGGCAATGGGCCGGCCACATAGCACGAAGATTGGACGGTCGTTTGGGCCGAAATGTCCTGGAGTGGAGGCCACGTACTGGAAAGCGCAGTGTGGGACGACCACCTACCAGATGGACCGACGACCTGGTGAAAATCGCTGGGTTTTGTTGGAAAGCTTCGGAAGAGGCCTATGCTCAGCAGTGGGCAGCAATGGGCTGAGATGACGACAATTTCATTAAAAATTATGTTGGAATTTATTTAGTTCTCAAAATGCTTATAAGATAAGCCGTTTGTTTTTTTGTTGATTTTTGCTCAATTTCTATAGTAATGAGAAATATCTCTATGAATGGGAAAGGCTGATATAAAAAATAGTTTTATTGTTATTATTATGATAATAAATAAAAATAATATATAAAAACAGAAGTTTTGTTTATTTTCCCTTTAAAGATTATGCAACATTTTAATATTACATAGCGTGAATTCATAATGTTAATATGCATAACACATTGTAAAACTAACTTAATGACACGAATATAAATGTAATTTTTATTACCATCTATAGATCACCAAATATTTCTGTAATATAAGCGTGCAAACAATTGCAGCCGCCATCAAAAGACGCGTGATTTCCCTAGAATAATAGTGTATCATTGCGTTACGTTCATCAACATCGTTTAAATTCACACGAATAAACGTGTAATGATCTATAACAGTCAACTGACTACACTAATTTCACTCGAGTAATTGTGTAATATGGATTTTCTTGATTATTGACTAAATTAACAACTATTCCTTAAAATAAACTATATCAGCTAAAAGATTATTTTTTTATCTTTAATTTCATTATACATTGTTTTAACCTACCTATAATAATACCCGAGATAGTAAGGATTAAACGTTTTTATTCTCTCCTGTAAAATTGACGTTTTTCACTTGCACGTTTATTCGGTGGGGCCATCGATATATAAAACCTTTTTCTCCATCGCAAACGACGCGACGCGCCTTTGTGCGAGAACTTGGTATAAAATGTGAAGAATGGAATATAAATAAAATATTTGTAATGAAAAATGAGAATAATAATATATTTGTAGGAAAGCTAGCAAATGAAATAACAAAGACAAAGAAATGGACCGGTCCCCGATTATGTATAATAAATGATGTAATAAGAATAAATGATAAAGATGAAAAAAAAATTATATTAAATGATTTTCACATATTGCCTACAAGTGGCCATGCTGGGGAAAAGAAAATGTATAACAATATAAAAAGAAGATACTTTTGGTCAGGTGTAGAAGAGGATATAAAGAACTATGTACAAAAGTGTGAGAAATGTCAGAAAGAAAAATATTCAAGAATACTAAGGAACCAATGACAATAACAACAACAGCTACACAAGCATTTCAAAAAATATTTATGGACGTCGTTGGACCATTAGAAAGAGATGAAGAAAATTTTTCATACATTCTTACTATACAATGTGAATTAACAAAATATATTGAAGCCTATCCTATGGAAACAAAAAGCACGAAAGAGGTTGCAGAAAAGTTTGTTAATAACTTCATTCTTCGGTTCGGGATACCCGAAGTCATTGCTACAGACAGAGGAACAGAATTTATATCTTCAACATTCCAAGAGGTATGTAACTTACTGCAGATAAAGAAACTTACATCCACAGCTTACCATCATCAAAGTATTGGCGCATTGGAAAACAGCCACAAAAGCCTAGGTACGTATTTACGTATTCAAACTGATAATCATAGTGGACATTGGAGTAAATGGATAGCGTATTGGTGTTTTGCGTATAATACGTCTGTCCATACAGAAACTAAATTTACACCATTCGAATTAGTATTCGGAAAGCAAGCCAATTTACCAGGTAATTTAACATCTCATCCAGAACCACTTTACAATCATGAAAGTTACCCTTTGGAATTGAAGTATAGACTTCAGTTGTCACAAACGGAAGCAAGAGAAAACTTAATAAAAAGTAAAATGATAAGAAAAATAAGATATGATAAGAATTGTAATCCAGTAGTATATAAAGCTAATGATAAAGTATTAATTAAGAATGAAAATAGAAATAAACTGACCAGCATATATTCAGGTCCTTATGTAGTTGTAAGAGATATATCCCCAAATGTAGAGATCTTAGATAATGGAAAAATAAAATTAATACATAAAAATAGAACAAAACTGTTCAAAAACTGAAAAAAAAAAAAAAAAAAAAAAAAAAAAATTAAATGTAATATTATTTTTTTTTCTATGAAAAGGGAAGATGTAATAGGTATAAGATAAAATAGTTCGAAGAATTAATATTGTAACATGACCCTATAATATGATATAATTCTATATATGGTAATTGAGGTTGTAATAGTATCTAAGTATAAACATCTGTAACCTGAAGCCTAGCCTACATACCGTAGAGGGCAACAACCTATGACACCATCTAGGTACTCATACTATGAGTCATGTAAACCCTAATTAATTACTATATATAGGGTCCATTTATTAAAATACAGTGAGTCTTAAAACCAACTCCTTGTATTTAATTTCTCTCCCGCGTACCGCTATCACAATTCTATGCGTGAAAGCGTAACAGACAGACAGAGTTACTTTCGGATTTATAATATTAGTAAGGATAGTAAGGAAGTGAGGATTATATGACAAGTAATTTTCTCCTAAACACTTTTATGATAAAACTTCCCGTTTCGCTCAAAAGAGCATAAAACTAATATTTGTGACATTTGACCTTAAAAATTTTATAGTTGCTTACACCATACCATTATAGTACAGGATCCGTGGTGTATTTTTTCACTTGATTACTATCAAGCTAATTTTCCGTGAGTAGCTTCATTTTGATAAGACGCCCAAAAAATTCCTGTGCGAAAATTTTTGATTGTGGTAGCTAACAGAGGTATCAATGATTAAATATTTAGGACCGTAGGACCGGGACAAAGTACCACGGAATTTGTAGGACAATATGACCGTTACATTATATAAATATTAACTAAGTAAAATAATAAAAATCAGCTGGTTAGTAATCATTTTTGGTGATCTCCTCCCCCTCCAACTTGTATCGATAACGAGATCACCAAAAATGATTACTAACCAGCTGATTTTTATTATTTTACTTAGTTAATATTTATATAATGTAACGGTCATATTGTCCTACAAATTCCGTGGTACTTTGTCCCGGTCCTACGGTCCTAAATATTTAATCATTGCTACCTCTGTTAGCTACCACAATCAAAAATTTTCGCACAGGAATTTTTTGGGCGTCTTATCAAAATGAAGCTACTCACGGAAAATTAGCTTGATAGTAATCAAGTGAAAAAATACACCACGGATCCTGTACTATTATGTAGGTTTTGAGATAACTTTTAGGGTGTCAATATACAAGTATTTACAGACTTACAGCTGGGTATCTCGAATTCCGAGATTCTTACCTAATTTAAGCTTAAATGACTGGACTATCAGGACAAATTCAGTAACGATATATTCATGTTATGAATTAATTTTTAACTTACCTAACCTCCTTTTTTGAAAACGGTTAAAAACGACAATAGGTTTTGACAGTCTTGATCAAATCAAACAAGGTATAGTGTTTACAAAGAGTCATTTATTCATTCCTTAGTTTGTTAGACATTGTGCACTTAGTGCACTCATTGAGCACTTAATATACATAGTGTACTATGCAGTGCACGAATTAGTGCACATTGCGCACTATAAAGTGCACTTAGTGCACACATTGTGCACTTAGTGCACACACTGTGCACTAGTAAGTTAACACTTTTCAACATCAATCCCGCACAATCGGCCAGTCCAAGTGCACTTCCGACACGTCGAGCGCGAGCAGGTCGGCGCGGCCGGCGCGCGCCGCCGCGAGTCCGGGCGCGGTGCGGCCGAGCTCCCCGTGTACATACTCCTTGACGTACGCTCCGGCTGACGTGCGCAGCCGGAGCGCGAACAGCTGAGGGTGACCTGGGGAAGAGTTAGGGGGTGAGGAGGGCGAAAGAACCAATAAAGTTATAAGGTCAATCGGTCGGTAGAGAAATCTCTCAATGGAGATCAGACAAGTGCGCTGGACATATAGTGCGCGCAAACACAAGTGCACTCTCTGTTCCCTTACTCTCATAGTTCGGTGAGACGGCAATCCGACATGACCGATAAGAGATCGGGATCAGGACCACCGGCTTAACGAGACACGGGCGTGCATATCCGCCAATTTCCTGACTCCGGGCGGAGTTTCTTAACAGAAAAAACACTCACAAATGTTGCCCGACCCCGGATTCGAACCGGGGACCTCTCGATCCTAATGCAGCTCTATTCCAGCTCATGTTTTCCCTCCCTCCTTCGATCCCGGTTTCTTCAGGCGGGGCGTGAAATGGCATTTATGCAGGCCTTCAGGGTGAGTGCGACAGGCTCAAATCTCTTCTTCTTTTCATGTCGTTGGCAAAACACTTAAAATAATTTCGGCCTAGAATTCTGCCAACCGGACCGAAAGGGTTGCAAAGAAAGAGCCTCCCCGAGTGACGTAGCGAGTTATCCTTTACGTCCGGCGCACCCTGGGCAATAAGCGAGTTTCCCCTACGCTAGAGCAAATCTTTCTGTCAAGATGGCAAAACCAAAACCCAAAGAACAGTCATTTTTAGGACCTAACAGTCCACTCTCGAAGACGGCATTGTGCGTCATTCCGATTTTTTTATTTTTTTTTTAATGAGCTAACAAGATGACCTCACTCCACCCGATGGTAAGCGGTAGTGAGATCCAAATATGAGGTCGACAGGCACAATATACCATATTGAGCCTGTCGCACTCACCCTGAAAGCCGTTTCACCCCTCCCCCCCGGAACATCGATATCAAAGGGAAAGGGGGACGTAAGTGGAGACAACTGCTGCGGCAACAACGAGATAAGGCGTGGAATCTCGCATTGGCATAGAGTTGTGCGGGTCGGAGTTGGCCAGTCCGCCGACACTACCGTTTCTACGGGTCTCTCTGGCCGGCGGGCTGACCCGCTCCGCCCGCACAATACCGCCGCTAAGGCTCCACTGATCCGGCGCTTGCCGCAGCAATGGTCCCCCCTGGCTCCGGTTCGTTCAGTGCTGATCCCGGAACGCGACCTGACCGAGAGAGGTCAGAGTCACTTGGCGGGTTTTACGCAACTGTATGGTGGTAACAGCAACCGGTCGACAAAATGTCTCCCACCTGATTAACATCAAAGGGTCCCAAGAAAAGTCCGAGATTCTCGCGTAATTATACCTCAAAACACAATGCTACAAAGAATAATATGGCATATTCTATGTGTGCAGGAAATCCATCATAATGACAATACCGCTGACCTTCAGGTGGCGTGAGGTCATCTTGTTAGCCTATTTTGTTTTTAACCCGTATCATCCCTCTGCTGGGCAAAGGTCTTCTCTAAACCTGTCCGCACCCCTCTATTCAAGGCTTAGGCTTGCCAATTCCTTGATAGCTGGACCAAATCGTCACACCATCATTTCTTGGACCTTCCTCTTCGTCGAAACCGTCTTCCGGTACCCATTGCGGAACGATTTTGGCCTACCTGTCTTTCATCCTGCAAACATGCCCTGCCTACTTCCACTTCAACTTCGCAGTCTTGACTCTTACATGTTCGATACCAGTCTAGTAGTTAACCTATTACTATCTATACAGATAAATAAAATACAGAATATAAGCGCTGTAGCGTCCTAGCAGCCGCGGTAGCACATGCTGAGGCAGAACCTGTTGATCAATAATTGTTTTATTTCTTTCTTTGTTTCTATTATATGTATAAGGATAGCCATGTGACTAGAAGAGCGATAAGTATGAATGTCAATGGACGTAATAGTAGAGGAAGGCTGAAGTAGACATGGATGGATTGCGTGAGAGATGATATGGGAGTGAAAGGAGTACACGCAGAGATGACGAATGACAGGCCCGAGTGGAAGAAATATACATGTTGCGCCGACCACACTTAGCGTGGGACAAGGGCAGGAGAATGATGATGATGATGATGAAAAAAAACCAGTCAAATTAAGTATGGAGAGTAACACCACTCACCAGCCACCTTCTCCGCGTGCATCTCGATGATCTCCCTCGTCCGGGTGAGCAGCGGCCGCCGGTGCAGCACCCGGACCGGCGTGCGCTGCGCCAGCACCACGGCCGCTGATGAATCCGGCGGAGTGTTGCGGTATGTGTTGATGCGGGTTATGTCCTCGTCGCGGACTATTGGGGTGCCCTGTGGGTGGGAGATGTTAAAGAATAATGTGTGCACTAAGTGCACTTACATGTGCACTAAGTGCACTTGCATGTGCACTAAGTGCACTTACCTGTACTCAAATTGCACGTTTATGCACACAAATTGCACTTACGTGTGTCCTAAGTGCACTTAATCGTGCAATGTGCACTAACACATGCTAAAGTGTATCTTAACTGGGCCCTCAGGACGCGGTACAATGTCTTCGAAAACAGGACTGTCCCAGCAAAATCGGGACAGATGCTACCTCTGAACCTAAGGCGTCCGACCGATTTCAGCCATGGCGGCCGATCTCAATTGAGATCAGCCAAGTGCGCATGACATATTATAGTGCACAAGTGTGCGCGCAAACACAAGTGCACTCTCTATTCCCTTACTCGGGCGGTAGCTGAAAATCAGCTGTTTGCTCTTGCTGCTTACGCTTTAGCAAAATATCGCTGAGCTATCGCCTTTTCACATTGTTGTAACACAAATATTCCAAAAAATTATTAATCCTGTGTTTTAATTTTGCAATGTATATTTTTGTCACTGTATACTATGTAAATTTTACATGTATTAATTTTAGCCTCTTCAATTGTAATATTATTTATTGTACCTTTTCTATTATGTAATTTTAATTTTCTCGCTGTTGTTTTTATTTGTGTTTGTGTCAACTTGAATGTGAATAAATGTCTTATCTATCTATCTATCTATCTACTCTTATAACTGTGAACCCAGTGGCGTAACTATACCCGTTGAAGTCCGTGGCAAAATTCATCGGTTGGGGCCCCGTGCACCCCCCGTTCTTTTTTTTTTATCTTAATGTGTATGTGGGTTGGCAGATGAGATTCTCCTATGACCGGGGACCCCTTTCGGCTGGGGCCCCCTACCGGGTGGGGGCCCGTGGCATTTTGCCGACTTGCCACCCTGTAGTTACGCCACTGTGTGAACCTATACCCCTATCTTAGTAACTCACCGTCCGATCTTCGTCGGGCGCGTGGCTGATCTTGATGCAGAGCGCCTCGTACGTCTTGCACTTTGTCTCCTCGCCAGCCTTCAGGATCGACAGGTCCTCCTGATCATATACACAAGAGTAAATATTAGTCTTTATGGGTCTACACGCGATATTAGGAGTAGCAAATACAATAGCTACTTACTGCCCGACGTGCAGACTGGGTTACACCAATCAAAGAATAATATATATGTCACCGTAAAATTGCAAAGAAGGATAGATTGCAATCTATCTCGCGAGATTGTGAACTGTCGAATAATTGTGAACAATAGTTCACGGTTGACTTTAAGGCCGACCAATCAGGGACAGCCTTCGGACGGCTGTCCTAAGGCTGTCCCTGATTGGTCGGCTATAGGCTATGCCTATAACTGACCAATCAGGCATTGACATCATTGACAAGTGACATATTTAAGATCGCAATTTATCAGTTTCACTTCGATAGATTGCAATCAGATGAATAATCACACGATAAATTGTAAGCATCATGTATAGATTGTAAGCATCATGTATAGATTGCAATCTAACCTTATTTGCAATTTTACGGTGACATATATATTTAGTGAAAAACGTGTTTTTTTTTAACAATATTGGTACGGAACCCTTGGTTACTTAGTTCACTCTGTAACCTTGCCCACTCACCCTGGTCACGTAGACGAGTTGTTTGATGACGACCTTCCCACTGCTGGATATCTGATCGCACACGGTCTGCAGCTCCTCAGGAGTTAGTTCCCGGCGCGGGTCTATTATCTGAAACATAAGTCTCCAATAAATACAATTAATATTTTGATTACACTTAATGCCATTATGTATGTACGTTTGTTGTATGTATGTATGTGAATGAATGTATGTATGTTGACTGGCTCGGTGGAACAGTGGTTAGTGACCCCGGCTGGCGGTTTCAAGAGCCGTGGGTTCGATTCCCAATCGGGACAAATATTTGTGTGATGAACATCGGTGTTTGTTCCGAGTGTGGGTGTGAATATGTATTTATAAATATATATGTATGTATATCAGTCTCTGCTCTCTGACGCCCATAGTTCAAGCTCTGCTTAGTTTGGGGTCAGATGACCGTGCGTGGAAATGTCCCAGATATTTTTGTATGTGTGTGTCTGTCCGTGTTAGACTGAGCCTGAAAGTCTAATGATGGAGCCAGTATTTCGGCGACGTTCTTTGTAATGTGTGCATTTATGTTTGTGTCACCTCACTATATCACATGGAGTGTGTCTTTTTATCTGTGCGTTTCCAAGAATAATCCTGTGTTTGGCGTGTGTGTGTGCCTGTCTCTGTGTACGTCACATTGTTACAAGTTATGTGTGTGAGTGTGTGTCTGTATGTACGTATGTATGACATTATTTAAGGTTGAGAGCCACCCCATTGCCACTTCAGCTTGCTGATGCCTTGAGTTGTGTCGATGACTTTGGTTCACTTTTCTAATGATGTATGTATGTATGTTTTTTTTATAAAAGGCTAACAAGGTGACCTCACTCCATCTGATGGTAAACGGTAGTGAGATCCACATAATCAAAATCAAAATCAAAAATGTCTTTATTTATATAGGCAATTACATGCATTTATAAATCGTCACATTAGTAATAATAAGATTCTACCACCGGTTCGGAACACATGAGGTCGACAGACACTATACATCATATTGAGCCTGTCGCACTCACCCTGAAGGACTGCTTAAATGCCGTTTCACGCCCCGCCTGAAGAGCCCGGGATCATAGGAGGGAGGGAACACATGAGCTGGGAGGGCATTCCATTCCTTAATGGCACAGGGCAGAAAAGAGGAACTAAACCTCTTAGTCCTCGCCACCAGCGCCTGCATTGTATGTGGATGGCAGCGCTGTCCAGCACGTGTCGTTCGGAGTGGAAAGGGGATGGACTAGCTTAAATAGCTCTTCAGAGCATTCCCCATTAAAGAGACGGTACGGACGGTATGTATGTAGTTATGTATGTATGTCTGTGTATCATCACCTCAATAGCGAAGGGCCTGCCGCGTCCGAGGCAGCGCACGTCGACGTCTTCTCGTCCCGCCGCCGCCAGCTTGAGCCGGTGCTCCGCGTCCGCCGGTGACATGCTGCGAAACACCCACAGGGTCAACATTCGACTAGAAAGTTACATACATACATAAAATCACGCCTTTTTCCCAAAGGGGTAGGCAGAGATCACTTCCAGCGATCCACTTTTCACCTCTGTGGGAAACGTGACGTGACGGGTTGTGGACCACGGCGCCGCCATTCTGCCTTGTGCATTGTTTTAACAAGGTCATTGCGTTCCCACGAGTAGCGAGGATATATGACGGGGGAAGGAAAAGGGGAGGAAGGATACTATCGCCTCGGATGATTTGGACTGAGTCGACAGTAGCTCGAGGAGCCGGGGTCGCTTACCCGTATACGTTCACCAACCACCGGACAGATAGTTGTGACTGGTATCCCCTGACTTTAAGTAGTATACTCCATTCATTTTGGCGAGCGGCAAAATGTAAACTATGAACCTACGGCTCTCAAACTTTTAAATAATGAAACGAGTAGATACAAAGAGACCTACAATAAAAAAAAAAACCACAACATATTTGAGCCACGAAAAACAATTCCACAACAAAAGAAAACAATTAAAATACTACTTTAAACTTAACAGTAACAATTAAAACAAGGAATCTGAATAAGAAATTAACAAAATCAGGGAAATGCACACTCGCGTCAACAGCTTTATCGGCTGTGTCAAAATGGCCGCCTGAAGTTTGAGAATTGTTTTTTATTTAGGTCTTTTTTCATGTCAACTTACATTGCCAAGGGGGGGGGAACGGAGCTGCAGTTGTTTGTCGGCTATGATTATTGATCTTGCATCCGTTATCATGGTGGAGGGGCAACTGGAGCTTTATTTCCGAGTCCAGACCTCCAAGCGGTCTCCCCTGGTAACTAGAGTGCACCAGCATTTCACAGTACCTCAGTGAATGGCTGGTGCTTTCTAGGCTAACGTGGACAGGAAGAAAACTCGCAACGGCCCTCAGTCTCCAGCGGCCACACTATTCCTGGTTCCGGCAGCGGCCACGGTAACGGTGTGGCAGAGGGTGCTAAGAATCCCTGGATACGATCCGGCTGCCACACGACACTTTGGCTATCGCATGTTTCAATTCGAGAACATTAAGACATGATGAGAGGCTGTTAGAACTGGAAATCGAAGCACAAAATATTAAATGGGACATAATTGGTCTATCAGAAATTAGAAGGAAAGATGAAAATTTAATCAAATTGAATTCAGGTAATCTTTTATATCACAAGGGTGAATCTGACTCGAGCTATGGTGGGGTTGGCTTTCTTATAAATAAAAATATTGAACATATGGTACAAAACATCAAAAGCATATCAACTCGAGTCTGCTATCTTGTCATCAAACTTAATAAGAAATATTCTTTGAAAGTAGTTCAGGTTTACGCACCCACAAGCGATCACACAGAAGCAGAAGTGGAGCAACTGTACGACGACATATCCTCAGCTATTAACGAGAACCACTGTCACTACACCACTGTTATTGGAGATTTTAATGCTAAAATTGGAGAATCATCTGGAAACGAAAACTTTGTGGGGAAATTTTCATTGGGGAAGCGGAATCGCCGCGGACAAATATTAGTAGATTATCTAGAACAAAGTAAACTCTATGCAATGAATACTTTCTTCAAAAAACGACTGGCGCGGAAATGGACATGGGCTAGTCCCGATGGTAAAACCAAGAACGAAGTGGATTATATTTTATGTTCTCACAGAAATATAGTTAACGACGTTTCTGTCCTTAGTCACTTTAAGACTGGCAGTGACCACCGCCTGGTAAGATCAATATTTAGATTCAACTTAAGAAAAGAAAGGCGGAAATTAATAACATCAACAAAAAGATACAGTCAAGCAGGTCTAATAACAGTACAAAAAGAATTCGAACTCGAGTTGAAGAATAGTGTTACGACCACGAGAGACAGTGCAAGCGGAATTAGTCTTATCGTCGTATGGATAAGGTCTATATTCGCTTGCACGATACTACGCTACACACTCTGGTAGGTTGTAGCGAGCTCTAGCGTGTTCTAGAGTAATAATAATATTACGACCTTGAGAGACCGTGCAAGCGAAATTAGTCTTATCGTCGTATGGATAAGGTCTATATTCGCTTGCACGATACTACGTCACACACTCTGGTCGGTCGGAGCAAGCTCCAGCGAGTTCTAGAGATTTCGATCTCCGCGAGAATATTCTCGACGCCACGCGAAGAGCTGCGTCCTCACTGGGTATAAAAGCGGGATGTACGACGCGACGGGACAGTTCCGATTTGGAAAGCGAAGCGAATCAGTCTCCTGCGAACTAGAAGTGATCGAGTGCGTTACCTGCGAATAGTTTCAGTGAAATTCAGTGTTTTAGTGTGATTCAGTGCTTTAGTGTAATTTAGTGTTCCGTGTTTAGTGTTGTTATTAAGTGTTTTTTAAGTGTTTCATTGTGTAATTGTTAGTCGATAAATAAATTAATTGTCTTTTGGTGACTTTTGGCGTATCTTGAATTTAACGTACCCCGTTCCCGCAACAATTGGTGTCAGAAGTGGAATTCAAGATGCCTCTTACACCACGAGAAGACAGTGAGGGTCGAGTAACAAGGAGTCAAACCGCGGCTTTGCAAGAGGGTGAAGGCACTTCAACGGAGGGATCAATTCAAACATCAATTGGGCCCGTGGAGCTTGCAGACTTATTTAAAATGCTGCAGACACAAGCCCGTCGCCAGGAGGAGCAAGCCCGTCGCCAAGAGGAGCAAGCCCGTCGCCAGGAGGAGCAATTCGCTAAACTGAGGGAAGAACAAGCTCTTCGCCAGGAAAAGCAAGACCTTCGCCAGGAAGAGCTAAGCAAGAGTTTGTTGGGGGCTATTGAGAAGAAGCACGAAGTATTAGAAAAGCAGATTGATGCTCTCAAGGATGATGTGCTAAGCGTCAAGACCCAACACGAAGATCGACTCACCCAACACGAAGATCGACTCATCCAACATGAAGATCGATTCACCCAATATGAAGATCGATTCATCCAATATGAAGACCGATTCACCCAACACGAGGATCGTCTGAGCCAGGTGGATGCTGAGATGCGACAACTGCATACCAAGATGGCAAGAGTAGGGACCCGGGGTGCTACGGTAGTGTCGGATTCTCCGAAAATCGAAGTACCCCACTTCGATGGAACGACGTCTTGGGCAGCATTTTGGTACCAGTTCGAGACGGTGGCTAAAGGAAAGGGGTGGAACGAGGAAGAGTCCTTGATAGCTCTGACTCTGGCTCTTCGTGGAGATGCCCTGCTCACGTTGGAAAACCTGCCTTCGGATAACAGAACTTTAGGTGCTCTCCAAAGAGCACTAGAAGGCAGGTACAGCGACAAACACCTGGAACACGCGTATAGAGCACAACTCCGCGATCGACAGCAGAAGCCTGGTGAGAGTCTGCAGCAATGGGCAACGGAAATCGAAAGGCTAGTCAGACGTGCGTACGTGTCATGCCCGACAATGGTGGAATCAATGATCCCGCAAGCTTTCTGTGATGGAATTAGAGACGCAGACGTCAGACACACCGTGAAATTGAGCCATCATCAGACCTTACAGGAAGCTCTAGCCCATGCTTTGGAGGTGGAAGCCGTGCGTCAAGACGCTAGAACTCTACGACTTCGGGAGGTTGTGGTGAAGGAAAAACCTTCTTTGGGTCCGATGTGCTATGGCTGCGGCGAGAGGGGCCATATTCGGAGTAGTTGCCCCAAGCGAAGATGGCCACGTAGAACGACAGTAGCGTCCTCTACACAGGTGGACGCAGAAGAGCTGTCGTTAAACTAGAAGAAGCCAGGGCCGTGGGGCGGGCGCTGGCTGGTCAACATCTAGCCCCTACCGTCACTGTTTCACAGATTGGTAATGGGAACAACCTTACAGTGGTTGGACAGCTGAACAGCGTAACGTGTCATTTTACTATTGACACCGGTGCTTCAAGAACAATAGTGCGTCCGGAGCTATTGAAAAGGACTATTGTGTGGAATCAGAGACCATCCGTTCAGCTTCAAACAGCAACTGGCCAGCCAGTTACCGTCTTCGGTGAGACGATGGCGAAGATAACCATTGGAGAACAAACCTTTGAATACGGCGTTCTCATAGCAGACATCACGGACGACTGCATCATCGGATTAGACTTTTTAAGAGACCAGAAGTGTGTGGTAGACGTCGCTAAAGGAGTACTTAGTTTCCCCGAACAAGAAGTATTCCTAGAGGGAGCGAGATCATGCGCAGTTTACTGCCTGAAAAATACGACCCTACCGCCGAGATCTGAAACTCTGGTCAAAGTTAGATTCCCGTACACTGTGTGTCAAGGGCGAAGCGTCGTCATAGAAAACTGCGGCGACCATCCGAGTTGGATCACAGCAAGAACTCTGGCCATGACCGGAAAAGGAGCGCTGGTGCGAGTCATCAATCTTAGCGGAGATGAAGTGCAGCTACGAAGAAACTGTGTCATCGGACGATGCGATGCAGGTCAATCCATCAGAAGGCTGAAAAAGGCCCGGGAACCGGAATCCTGTCAACGAGATGACGTCACGCCGCTCCTAGCAAATTGTAAGGACAAGCTGTCTGAGCGGGAACTTCAGCAAGCTAAAAGGTTGTTGCTAGATTTCAACGACATATTTTCGAAGGGTGACCATGATTTGGGAAGGACAGGTCTCGTTAAACACAGAATAGACACGGGAGACGCGCCACCAATAAAGCAGCGGCCTAGACGCCTTCCATTTGCCAAAGAGAAGGAGGTAGCAGACATGGTTGCTGAGATGCAGAAGAACCGCATCATAGAACCTTCAACAAGCCCGTGGTCTTCGCCAGTAGTCCTGGTAAAGAAGAAGGACGGCAGCACCAGGTTTTGTGTGGACTACCGGTTGTTGAATAATGCAACGAAGAAGGACAGCTACCCTCTGCCCCGTATAGACGACACACTGGACATGTTGAGCGGCATGAAGTGGTTCTCAACAGTGGACCTTAAGAGTGGGTACTGGCAAGTAGACATCCATCCAGCAGACAAGGAGAAGACGGCATTTACGACCGGAACTAGGAATGGATTGTGGCAGTTCAACGTCATGCCCTTTGGTCTTTGCAACGCCCCGGCGACATTCGAGCGGTTGATGGAAAGGGTACTGGTTGGACTTCTGGGTGATGCATGCCTGGTCTATCTGGATGACATCATTATCATGGGTCGAAATTTCATGGAGCATGTCAGTAACCTGAGGAAGGTTTTCACTAGAATACGAGAAGCAAACTTGAAACTCAGCCCAAAGAAATGCACGTTTTTTAAGGAAGAAGTCGCCTATTTAGGCCACATTATTTCATCGAAAGGTGTAAGGACCGACCCAGAGAAGATCAAAGCTGTCCAAGAATGGCCTATTCCAGTTAACAAGACCGACGTGAGATCATTTTTGGGTTTATGCGCATACTACCGGCGCTTTGTAAAGAACTTCTCTGATATAGCGAAACCTCTTCATCGGCTCACGGAAGATAAACGAGTATTCGCCTGGGACTCGGAATGTGATCAAGCCTTCGTCAGATTAAAAGAACACCTCTGCACCAGTCCTATACTTGGCTACCCGAACAGAGAAGGAAGGTTTATCGTGGACACTGATGCCAGCAATACTGGCATAGGCGGAGTTCTGTCGCAAGAGCAAGGTGAACGGGAAGTGGTGATCGCCTATTTCAGTAAGTCACTTTCAAAACCTGAAAGGAACTACTGTGTGACTCGTAAGGAACTGTTGGCGGTAGTGAAGACTCTACAGCATTTCAACAAGTACCTCGTTGGAAGACAGTTTACCCTGCGGACAGATCATGCTGCGTTAAAATGGCTCTTGCAGTTTAAGAACCCTGAAGGACAAGTGGCGCGATGGCTAGAGCAGCTACAGGAGTACAACTTCACAACAGAACATCGGAGTGGTAGAACGCATTTGAATGCCGATGCCCTATCAAGGAGACCTTGTCCTGTGGCCTGCAGTCATTGTTCTAAGACGGAGACTAAAGAAGAAGTCCGGATGATTACCACCCAGGGACTTGATAATGAATGGAGCGAAGACGCTATCAAAAAGGCTCAAAAAGAAGATAGTGACCTGAGGAAAATATTTGAATGGAAAGAAGTAGGTCAAAAACCTTCTTGGAGCCATGTAGCATCATCAAGCCCCATCACGAAAAGTTACTGGGCACAATGGGACAGTTTGGAGATTAAGGATGGAGTACTCTTCAGGAAATGGGAAACACCAAAAGGGGATCAAACGACACTACAGCTGATTGTACCCCGTAAACAGGTTGCTTCTCTACTGAGGTACATACACGATGGGGTATCCGGGGGACATTTAGGCGTGAAGAAGACCCTAGAGAAGCTGAGACAGAGGTTCTACTGGATACACTGTCGGGAGGACGTCGAAGACTGGTGCAAGAAATGTACGACTTGCGCATCAGTAAAGGGCCCACAAACCAGAAGTAAGGGCAAACTCAAGCTGTACAACGTCGGCGCTCCATGGGAAAGAATCGCAGTAGATGTAGCTGGCCCCTTTCCAGAATCCGATGAGGGAAACAAGTACATCATTGTGGTCCAAGATTACTTCACTAAGTGGCCTGAAGTCTTCGCTACGCCTAATCAAGAAGCAAAGACGGTCGCCAAGAAGTTAGTCCACGAGGTAATTTGCCGATTTGGTGTGCCTCTTGAGATACATTCTGACCAAGGAAGAAACTTTGAGTCAGCACTGTTCCAGGAGGTCTGTCAACTGTTGGGTATGCATAAGACCCGTACTACACCAGCACACCCGCAATCCGATGGCATGGTCGAGAGATTCAACCAAACGTTGGAAAACCACTTGGCCAAAGTTGTGGACGAGCATCAACGAGACTGGGACCAGTACATACCACTTTTCTTGCTGTCCTACCGATCTGCGATCCACGATAGCACCAGCGCAACCCCAGCAATGGTAAACTTCGGTAGAGAAATGCGGCTTCCGGTAGACGCGTTGACTGGGACACCGCCAGAAGCTCCGAAACCAGTAACCGAATATGCGGCTGACCTACAGAAGCGCCTGGATGAAGTACATGCTCTCGTCAGAGACTGCAGTCTAAAATCCAGCGAAAGAATGAAAACCCGTTACGACCGCAAAGCCAACACCGACGGTTTCGATGAAGGGAGTCTGGTTTGGTTACACAACCCACTCAGGAAGAAGGGCAAATCACCGAAGTTCCAGCCAAGGTGGGAAGGACCATACAAGATCATCACTAGGCTGAACGACTTAACCTATCGGATCAAACAAGGGACAAGAGGCAAGCCGAAAATTGTTCACATTGATCGATTGGCTCGTTACCATGGGTCAAATGATGCTCGGGACGAGCATGACTAAGAGGGGGATAATGTTACGACCACGAGAGACAGTGCAAGCGGAATTAGTCTTATCGTCGTATGGATAAGGTCTATATTCGCTTGCACGATACTACGCTACACACTCTGGTAGGTTGTAGCGAGCTCTAGCGTGTTCTAGAGTAATAATAATATTACGACCTTGGGAGACCGTGCAAGCGAAATTAGTCTTATCGTCGTATGGATAAGGTCTATATTCGCTTGCACGATACTACGTCACACACTCTGGTCGGTCGGAGCAAGCTCCAGCGAGTTCTAGAGATTTCGATCTCCGCGAGAATATTCTCGACGCCACGCGAAGAGCTGCGTCCTCACTGGGTATAAAAGCGGGATGTACGACGCGACGGGACAGTTCCGATTTGGAAAGCGAAGCGAATCAGTCTCCTGCGAACTAGAAGTGATCGAGTGCGTTACCTGCGAATAGTTTCAGTGAAATTCAGTGTTTTAGTGTGATTCAGTGCTTTAGTGTAATTTAGTGTTCCGTGTTTAGTGTTGTTATTAAGTGTTTTTTAAGTGTTTCATTGTGTAATTGTTAGTCGATAAATAAATTAATTGTCTTTTGGTGACTTTTGGCGTATCTTGAATTTAACGTACCCCGTTCCCGCAACAATAGTTTTGAAGGATTAAAAGAACTGGATCTGAATGTAGAGGCCTTAAATGACACTTTTTGCCGCGGTATCAGAGAAACAGCCAACAAACTCCTAGGCAAAGTTAATAATCGCAATTCAAAGCTATCATCCACAACTTTAGACCTAATGGACCAAAGAAGATCATTACCACATAAAAATAAACATGACCAGGAGCAAATAGAAGAAATAAACCGGAAAATCAATAAAGCTTTGCGTAAAGACATCAGAAATCACAATCAAAAAACTATAATGGACACCATTGAACAATATAAAGGGCCTAAAGTATTTAGAAAAAGAACGCAAACAGGAAATATGCAAATCACCAAGCTTACTGATACTGAAGGTCGGCAAATTACTGACCGTGACCAACTTTTAACCGTTACAGAAGAATTCTATGGAAAATTATATACATCTCAGTCAAATCCCCAGCCAATCAACAACATTTTTAGAACGGAACACAAAGAACCTTAAAACATCATACCATCTATTTTACCAAGCGAGATAGCGTGGGCCCTGGGTAAAATGAAATCTAAAAAGGCACCAGGTGAAGACGGAATCTCGGTCGAAATGATGCGTGCAGGTGGAAAACCGGTCATAGATGTCCTCATAGATCTTTTTAATAAAATTATTTACAACACACACTCCCCAAAAACATGGAAGAACGCAATTGTGTCTATCATTTTTAAAAAAGGCGACAATACCAGGCTTGATAACTACCGCCCAATCAGTTTATTATCCCAAGTCCATAAATTATTTACAAAAATTTTATGTAACCGAATATCTCGCGATCTAGACGATTACCAACCTATTGAGCAAGCTGGATTTAGAAGAGGATATTCAACAATAGACCATATACACACCATAAAACAGCTAATGGAGAAATCTCAAGAGTTCGGCCAACCACTTTTCATGGCTTTCGTCGATTACGAGAAAGCCTTTGATAGTGTAGAACACTGGGCAGTATTTAGATCTTTAGATCTGTGCCATATTGACTCGAGATACGTTGATATCCTCAAAGACCTGTACCATTCTGCTACGCTACAAGTCCGACTGCATGCCCTCACGAAACACATCGAAGTCAAGAGAGGAGTGCGGCAAGGTGATACCATTTCCCCAAACTGTTTACAGCTGTATTAGAGGACGTCATCAAGACTCTACCATGGGACCGCAAGGGAATAAACATCAATGGTACCTCCATGTCGCATCTTCGATTTACAGACGATTTAGTCTTATTTGCTAAGACCAAGGACGAGCTAAGTTGTATGCTCTTGGAACTTCGGGAAGCTTCGTTACAGGTGGGCCTCAAGATGAACATGTCCAAGACTAAAGCTATGACGTATAACCAAAAAGTGGCAGCCTAATTTTAGGCAACACACAAATTGAGGTGGTCGATTGCTATATTTATCTTGGGCATCGTTTATCTTTTGGCAAAGACCAGCACGAGAAAGAAATTTCCAGGAGAGTACAACTGGGGTGGGCGGCATTCGGGAAGCTTGAGGACGTTTTTAGGAATAAAAAACTCCCACAGTGCCTGAAGACCAGACTGTTCAACCAGTGTGTCTTGCCCTCCATGACTTATGGTGCTGAAACATGGGTGCTCACGAAGGAAACGCGCCTAAGACTCCAAGTAGCGCAACGTGCCATGGAGCGCGCCATGTTAGGAGTTAGCCTCCGAGATCGGATTCCCAACGTCGTCATCAGGCGTAGAACAAAGATAGTTGACATTGGGAAGCGGTGTGCATCATTGAAATGGCAGTGGGCGGGACACCTGGCAAGACGCGATGACGGCAGGTGGAGCAAATTGCTTACAGTATGGTGGCCCAGGTTCGGTAAACGTAAAAGAGGACGGCCTCCGACTAGATGGGCAAGTGATATTAAGAAAGCCGCGGGAGGTCTCTGGATGAGACTGGCGCAGGACCGAGGTGCATGGCGTTCTACGGAGGAGGCCTATACCCTGCAGTGGGATATTGTAAAAGGCTGATGATGATGATGATGATACATTGTCAAAATACTTTTGACAGAAAAAACGAAAATACAAAAAAATATCATATAAATTAAGCATTAAAATATAAGATTTAATTTTCTTATTAGTACACACAAGCTCCACAACCCGTCACGTCTCGTTTTCCACAGAGGTGAAAAGTGGATCGCTGGAAGTGATCTCTGCCTACCCCTCTGGGAAAAAGGCGTGATTTTATTAAAAAAAAAAAAAAAAAACACACATCTCGGTTTTTTTAATATTTTTTACATAATGGTTCATGGCTATTCATGAAAAAAAAAATTTTTACTCTTTCCAAGGATTTGTTTACATTTTGTCGCTCGCCAAAGTGAATGGAGTATAATATTTAATGTGCATACAATGTGTTCAGATAAGTGCGTTCTCTCTTTTATGTTACCGCTCCAAACAGGGTCCATATAGATATTTTAGTTTAAAGAAATTACATTTAAGATCTTTTTAAACGACTTGAAAGTTCCTAGCTTTACCAACAGATGGCGCTGTATTGGGAGCGTTTCCTAATTTTGGTGGCGTTTCTCTCGTTTAATCTTATGGAGTGAAATTAGTACCAACGGCCGCCGCTAGCAATAACAACGGACATCTCATAAGATTACATGCGTTTTTGACAATCAGCGCTATTTTTCCCTCCACCCACTACGCAGGATCCCAATGCCAGTATACAGGTAAGCAGTCCAAGAAGCTCTTCAAGATATGTCCTACGAAGACACTGAAGCTTTATTACTTGTTGTTAAATAATTCATATGTCTTTAGAATTTAATTATTTCTTTTTGCTCAGCTCCATATGACCGTTTATTTAGTAATATATAGTTTTGTTTATGTAACTTAAGATAAGATAAATACATGTAAGTTTCACGTTTTCGTAGTGATATATAGCACAATATAACCCAATGTAAGCCCCTCTTTTGCCTGAAACACAGGAAAATCCTAGTTCAGGCACACATATTGTTACCCGGAACTTTAAATGTAATGTAGATTTTAAGATCTAATTTTGTGCACTAAGTTTTCTAATAAAGATTTATTTATTTATTTATTTTTACTCACCCCAGCATCGTAGCTAGAGGCTCGCAGATGATCTCCTGCACGGAGGAGTCCATCACGCGGCGCCCGCCCACCAGCCAGGGGGTCTGGGGCAGCTCGCGGGACAGCTTTATGTACCTTAGGGAGAGGGGATAGAGGTTAGATTGGCTTGGCATGGTGATTTAATGATTATAAATAAGGCGTCCGACTGAGATCTCAATTGAGATCAGCCAAGTGCGCAGGACATATTATAGTGCACAAGTGTGCGCGCAAACACAAGTGCACTCTCTATTCCCTTACTCTCATAATTCGGTGAGACGGCAATCCGACATGACCGATGAGAGATCGGGCGCAGGACCACCGGCTTAACGTGCTTTCCGAGACACGGGCGTGCAACCGCCAACTCCCTAACTCCGGGCTGAGTAATTTCATTACAGAAAAACTCACACAAATTTTGCCCGACCCCGAATTCGAACCGGGGACCTCTCGGTCCTAACGCAGCACTTGCTACCAATAGACCAACGAGGCAGTCAGTCGAGTCAGTGTCAGTTTAATGATTATAATCACGGGGTACATTACGCCTCTTTGCTTCGATAACTTGATGATTTAAGATAATTGGGATGATCAGGATAACACGCTGTTGATGCAAGAAGCAATAAGTAAGATAAGAAGATCCAATGGGTTATACACCGTGAAATTTTAGTGGTTGTTTTCAGTAGCACGAAATATTTGTCCAGTTCTTTTTCATTGAAATCAATAAATGCCGGTTTTACGAAAGGTACGGTTTTATGAACCGAAACTCCAAAGCACGTTCGAACCGCTTTATTACATTGTTGTAACGAACCCTATGAATCTCTGTTATCTGATAATATAGAAATTATTATTATTACTTATACTACTACATTAGGGCGTTGAGCTTCTTTAGCTTTAAGCATCGATTTCATAAGGCAAGCAGTAGCTGATTACATCACATCTTATAAAAGAATGACAGCTTATATCGTTTTCGAGTTGGAAAATTATTATTTTAAGAATTTGGAAAAAAACTTTTTTTTTTGTGGAATAATTTGCATGATTCGATAGTATTACTAAAGGCAAATCGTTCTGCCAAAGGAAAACAACCACTAAAATTTCACGGTGTACTTATATTAGAGTTAAATTGTTTTTTGAAATTTTTTTCACAAATTAATTAGCAGTTTGAGATTAGAGCAGATTTGGTGTTTTTTCAGACTTCAGTCTCACCAAAAAATTGTGTAGTTAATATTTTAGAGAAGGAAGAGAGAAGATGTGTGTGTGTGCCTGGAGTGATTGCATTTACGTGAGTTTATGTGCGAACGCACGTGTGTACATATGCGTGTGTGCGTGTGTGTGTGTGTGTGTGTGCGCATGTGTTTCTGCAGAACATGCTTACGTGTATGTTTGTGTATCATTATTGATCTTTTGTAATTGTAAGAAGGAGCGGGATCTCCTAACACAAGTAGCATTACTTAAAAGGAGATCCCTGCCATTGTTATGTATATTATTTAAAAGAGGGTGGTTCTCTCAGTCATCTGTCCGATACTGTCCGAATCACTACGGGTATGCGACCCCGAACTGCTCTAGCTGCTACTTTTACTTTCCCCCTACTCCTATGAAGTAGTATCCTATCCTAGTCTTCCCTTCCAAATTACCCAATATTTTGGATGCCTCCCACTAAGACCGTCTGGCGACCCCGGTCAGCCACAGGGCGTAGCATGCCCATGTTCACGCTAGAGGCCTCGCTAGCGCTGGCATTGAACGTCCCTACCTGTCTCCGATCGTAGCGGGTCACTGCTCCATTGGATTTAGGCTGGTAGGGGTAAGAGTGCACCTGTGTTTGCGCGTACACTGTCATTTATGTTTTGTGCACTATAATATCTCCTGCGCAAATGACTTGGTTTTCTGAGCGGACTCCGATTTCAAAAGTCCTGCGGCGATGGACGGAGGTAGAGAGGTCGGGTGTGATGCTCCCCGGCTTTGTCTAATGTCTGCACGCAGGCGGCTCGAAGAGAGTGGTCGCTTCTGCACTGCGCTGGGCTAACAGTGCAACTCGGCAGCACTTCGAGTGACAAAGCAGCTCTATTTAGAGAGGCCCTGCTTTCCCTAATCCGGGGAGGGGACTAGAAAAGGTGTCCTAAAAATGGCTTAGCCCATCATATCCGGAGGTAGTTACCACGGCTGTCTCTGCATCATTAAACACGTGGTCGAAAGAAACAGAATTTAAGAAGCAAAATCATTAAACAACAGGACATGACTTTCGCAGCGTGGAATGTACGTACCCTCCTTGATCGCGAGAGCAACATTGGTCCACCTCGCAAAACAGCCCTCGTTTCCCGAGAACTTCGACGCTATGGTGTGGATGTTGCTGCACTCAGTGAGACTCACTTAGCTGATGAAGGGGAAAGGGTAGAGCGCCTGGGTGGATACACCTTTTTCTGGAAGGGTACTCCTTCCTCGGAGCCTAGGAGATCAGGTGTTGGTTTTGCGATCAAAAATAGCATCGCAGCAAAACTGGAGGAATGTCCTATTCACATCTCGGACCGCGTTACCACGTTGCGCTTGCACCTGGCAAATGACAATCACCTTAACATCATCAGCGCATATGCACCAACTCTGGACAAGGATGATGACATCAAGGCCCGGTTTTATGAAGAACTCACGCAAACTCTCTCTAGGATTCCTTTTAGAGAGAAGATCCTTCTAATGGGTGACTTTAATGCGAGAGTTGGGCGTGATTTTGAAGCTTGGCCTAAGGTCTTGGGGAGGCATGGTGTTGGAAACATGAATTCAAATGGACAACTTTTATTGACTCTATGTGCCGAATTCCACATGGCTATCACCAACACCATGTTCAGACTCCCCGCTAAATATAAGACTACGTGGATGCATCCGAGGTCGAAACATTGGCACCTTATTGACTATGTGATTGTCCGACAACGTGATATTTCCCAAGTATGTATCACTCGTGTTATGCGTGATGCTAATGCAATTTGCTCTAGTGACCACAGGCTTGTTATCACCAAACTAAGGCTTCGTCTGCACCCTCCTAGAAGATCCCAAGGAGTGAAACCTAAGCGCCTAGACACAGAGAAATTACCGAGTCTAGACGTTTGTGAGACCTATTCTCAGGCAGTTGGTGACGCTATTCAGGCGCTGGACTTTGAGAACGGTGATGCTGTGGCTAACTGGCAAACGCTCTCGTCTCATCTAGTCAAGGCTGCTTCGGAGACACTTGGTGTTAAAGCCAATAATCACGAGGACTGGTTCGATGACAATGACGGAATCTTGTCCAGAGCGATACAGAAGCATCGGTCTCTTTTGCGTCAAAACCGCGATAACACCGAAGCGAATCAAGTCAAGCAAAGTGGAGCTGAGCTGCGTAGATATGTACGGGAAATAAAGGACAAGTGGTGGAAAGATAAAGCCGAGCGCATACAGTGGCTCTCGGACACTAACCAGCTGGGCGCATTTTATGTTGAGGTCCGCAAACTTGTTGGTTCTGCAATTCGTGCCAGGGTACCCTTGAGGTCCCTCGATGGCACCAAATTGCTTACTAGCAGGAATGAAGTACAAGGTCGTTGGGATCAACACTTTCACAACCTGCTTAACGTTGACCGATTTGCGGATCTTCCGCACATAGTGTCGATGTACCAATCACCAACGATCAATGAGCTGGATGATCCACTGTCACTACGCGAAGTCATTGTCGCCGTTCAACAGCAGCAGAACAAGAAAACGGTTGGCATCGACAATGTACCTGGAGAACTTTTGAAGTATGGAGGCTCAGAATTGCATGAAGCTATCTGGAAGCTTTTTATGAGAATGTGGGAGGAAGAACGGGTACCGGATGACTTCAAAGTCTCACGTATCTGTTCTCTGTACAAGAACAAGGGTGACAGAGCAGATTGCAATTCTTACAGAGGAATTTCCCTGCTGACTTCTCCAGGGAAAGTCTTTGCACGAATTCTCCTGAATCGCTTGCTACCATTGTCCGAAGGCATACTTCCCGAATCCCAATTTGGCTTCCGGCCTGATCGAGGTACCTGCGAAGCAATTTTCTCAGTGCGCCAACTTCAAGAGAAAAGCCGAGAGCAAGGTCAACCTTTGTATCTTTGTTTTGTTGACTTGGAAAAAGCTTTCGACAGTGTGCCTCGTGAAGCCCTTTGGGTTGTACTGACGAAACTTGGATGCACAGAAAAGTTTGTCCGATTGATCCGTCTACTGCACGATGACATGCAGTGTTGTGTCCATGTACAGGGTGAAGACTCAGAGTTCTTCTCTGTGAGTTGCGGTGTTAAGCAAGGCTGCGTGCTCGCACCAACTCTGTTCTCTCTGTACTTTGCAGTTGTAGTTCGGGAAACAATACAAACTTTATCTGAGGGTATCCGTATTCGTTTCCGTACCGATGGAGGAGGAGTCTTTAACCTGAGAATACTGAAAGCTCACACCAAAGTGTCTCATGCTACCATCACTGAGATTATGTACGCAGATGACTTATGTTTTGTGTCGGAATCCCCAGAGGGTCTTCAGGTGCTTATGTCCAGTCTTGATGTGTCATGTCGCAAATTTGGCCTTAAGATAAGCGTGAAGAAGACAGAGGTGATGGTCTCTGGCTTAATTAACAGTGCCCCAATCGACATCAACATTGGCAACGACTCACTCAAGCTGGTAGACAAATTTAAATATCTGGGTAGCACCATAACATCGCGGTGCCTCCTTGATGACGAGGTCAACAATAGAATTGGAGCAGCTGCTGCAGCGTTTGGCAGGCTTCGTCCCAAGGTGTTCCGGTCGCATCACATAAAGCTATCCACAAAAGTAGCTGTTTACATGGCAATTGTTCTGCCGAATCTTTTGTACGCCTCTGAAACGTGGGTCTTGTACCGTAAGCACATCCGCACATTAGACAGATTTCATCTTAAATGCCTACGCGACATTATGAATGTTCACTGGTCGCATCGTGTTAGAAACACAGAAGTTTTGAGGCGGGCTAATGTCGGAGGAATCGAGGCTTATCTGGTGCGGCGGCAGTTGCGGTGGTGCGGTCACGTCTCCCGGATGTCTAACGACAGATTCGCTAAGCGCATCTTCTATAGTGAACTGCAGAATGGGCAGCGTAAGCAGGGCGGCCAATTCTTGCGGTACAAAGATGTGCTTAAGCGACACATGAAAAGGTGCGATATAGATCCCCCGCAGTGGGAGGCAGTGGCCGCTGACCGGGCGCGATGGAGGCGTACTATTAACACTAAGGTGTTTGAGTTTGAAGATAGGCGGAGAACAGAGCTTGATGCAAAACGAGATGAGCTTAAGGCCCGACCACCTGCGGCCATCCAATATAATTATATCGGAGGAGTGCTGACTTGTGGCGAATGCGGACGTACGTTCGCCGCAAAAATCGGATATGTCAGTCACCAGAGAGCACACATGCGGCGCTCTCAATAGTCCAATAAATAGATTATCAAGTCGCTGTGGCCGAATACCGGCCGGGAGGATGATGATGATTGAATAAAAAAAGATATTGAATACGTGTGTGAATGTGAGTAAGTGAGCAAAGAATTACATCCAATTGTGAAATATGTGTGTGTGTGTGTGTGTGTGTGTGTGTGTGTGTGTGTGTGTGAGTATGCGTGTGTAAATGTGAGTACATAAGAGTACAAAGAAACACACCAATTTGTGTGTGTGTGTGTGTGTGTGTGTGTGTGTGTGTGTGTGTGTGTGTATGCGTGTGTATATGTGAGTACATAAGAGTACAAAGAAACACACCCATTTGTTTGTGTGTTTGTGTATGTGTGTGTGCATACGCATGCATTTGTATACAATATGCTCATGTGTGAGTGTATGTGTGTGTCTGTATGTGTGTGTACTCACCGTCCGGCCAGGTACAGCGGTTCCCTGGCGCACAGCACGCTGACTACCGACGCGCGCGCGCTCGCCGCCGGGATACCGGCGCCCCAGCCCGGGAGCGCTAGAAGGGATGGGGGTTCATCAGTACAACTTATAAGGGACTAGCGGCCGCCCGCGTATTAATGGGTTTTAGTAGCAAGGATGTATTAAAAATAGCCTACATGCCTTGTACAATTTGCTATTTATTAGTTAAGGTTCCGTCAACGTTCTCCCATAGTACGTCCCCCCCCCTCAATAACTTACATGGGGGTCGAATTTTGAAAAAACAGTAGCGCGGGTGTCTTTCTAGTGTGCCAGCTACCTCCATACCAAGTTTTATGAAAATCTATAAACACGTAAAAGTTCTCCCATACTAACAGGGGCTGAATTAAAAAAAAAATGCGCTGGTGTCTCTCCGGAGTGCCAGCTACCTCCATACCAAGTTTTATAAAAATCGACAAACACGTAAAAATTCTCCCATACTAATTTTCAATCCCCACCCCCCAATGAACCCCACGGGGGTTGATTTAAAAAAAAAGTAGCCTATATGTTATTCCAGAGTGCCACCTACCATCATACCAAATTTCATGAAAATCGGTTCAGTCGTTTGAGCGTGAAAGCGTAACAAACATACATCCATACATACAAACTTTCACCTTTATGATATTAGTAAGGAGAAGAGCCGGGGGGGGGGGGGGGGGGAAGAACTCCGAGAGACAAATAATCTTTTTACGCGGGTAGCGGCGTTTTGTGGTTGTGGCCGGTGGACACCCAGACACTAAAGTACCTTTGACAGCGTCCAAGGTGGCGCCCTCTAGCGCCTGCTCGACAGAGCGCCGGGTAAATTCGACCGTGAACCGTCGCCGCTGCCGCCCGCGCTCCGCGAACAACGACGGAGAGAGGGTTTTGAGGACCTCACACTCCTGGAAATATAACATATACCTACTTACAATACCTTGCCAATGACCACGCAAGTAAAGAGCTCGAAACGTCCGATCCCTAAATATGTAATACAGTAAAAGTTCCTTATTCACGGTTTCTTTATTCGCGTTTTCATTATTCGCGGCTAAAAATTTCACTATTCGCGGATGCAATCGGCACCTAAACAGCCTTCAGCAACCACTGAAAAGGTGACTTTTAACTTAAAAAATCTGAGTGAAGGTTTACGTAGGGCAAATGATCTTTGTGATTTCTTCGTGAATATTGATCCATCTTTTATTTTTAATAATATTAATTTAAAGACCTCTTAAAAGCAGCAAAGCAAGAAAAAATTACTAAATTCTTTAAACCTTTGCCAAAATCTGACGAAAATGATTTATTTTCATTTAGAATTTAGCAATAAATTTATATTATTTTCATACATATTGGTTTCATTTTGGTACCTTGGAACGTATCCCCTATAATTCCATACTAATTACCATTCCATATTCGCGGTTTCTGTATTCGCGGCATATTTACGGACCGTATACCCCGCGAATAAGGAGCTTTTACTGTACGTTTAGAATAACAATACACGCGAGTTTAATACGTAAAATTTGTTTTATTTCAAATTAACAATGCTCTTTTTTTATAAAAGGCTCACAAGACGACCTCACTGATAAGGTCGACAGGCACAATATACCACATTGAGCCTGTCGCACTCACCCTGAAGGCCTGCTTAAATGCTGTTTCACGCCTGAAGAGCCCGGGATCATAGGAGGGAGGAAACACATGAGCTGGAAGGGCATTCCATGCCTTAATGACCGGGGGAAGAAAGGAATAACTAAGCCTCTTAGTCCCAAGGTTTCCAGTGTCGTAAGAATGCCTCATGGGGTTCTAGTATGTCAGGAGGGGTTGTAGCAGGGGGTTTTAGTGTCTCAGGGGGAGTTATAGTGTCCGAGGGGGAGTTATAGTGTCTCAGTGGGGGGATTTTAGTGCCTCAAGGGTTCTATTGTATCAGAGTGTTTAATGTCGTAGGGGTTCTTTCTCAAGATGGGTACTAGTATCTCAAGGGTTCTAGTGTCCTTGAGTCCTAGTATCTCAGACGATCTAATGACTCAGGGGGAGTTCTAGTGTCTCAGTAGGGTTCTCACCTGCAAGTCTTCGGGGTACTCCGCGGAGACTGTGGTGAGTAGTGCAGCGGAGGCTCCGGAGTGCAGCGCGAGGCGGAGGGCGGAGGCCGCCCGAGCGCCGCAGCCCCACTTCCAGGCTTCTTTTAGGGGGGTTATTGTGTCTGGGGGGGAATGGAAAGCTTGACGTCAGTTAAGCTTTTTAAGTTTACATAAAAATCATTCGATGCCCTCCCTCCCGTTAAGAGTCGGGTGACTGATTGAGGATATAAAATTAAGTACATAAAAATGTCTCAAATGAAGTCAGGGGATACCAGTCACAACTATCTGTCCGGTGGTTGGCGAACGGTATACGGGTAAGCGACCCCGGCTCCTCGAGCTACTATCGACTCAGTCCAAATCATCCGAGGCGGTAGTATCCTTCCTCCCCTTTTCCTTCCCCCGTCATATATCCTTGCTACTCGTGGGAACGCAATGACCTTGTTGAAACAATGCACAAGGCAGAATGGCGGCGACGTGGTCCACAACCCGTCACGTCACGTTTCCCACATAGGTGAAAAATGGATCGCTGAAAGTGATCTCTGCCTACCCCTCTGGGAATAAGGCGTGATTGTATGTATGTATGTATAAAAATGTCTTTGTCGCTACGCTTAGGCGATTGACACACGGCACCGCGCCCGCAGCGGGCGATGTTCGTATGTTTGGGATCAACGGATTTAATAGAAGCTAATGCAACTGCAGCATGTATTATTCGCCTTACAACTGAATAAGATTTAAATTCGAATGGTAACTATTTCATATGAGAAATCAAAACAATGCAGAGAGATTTGGATAAGTTTTATTTGTAAACTTAAATATTATAATTCAAACGAAGAGATTCTAAGGTTGTGTAATCGACCAACCCGCACTTGGCCAGCGTGGTTGACTAAGGCCTTATCGTCCTCGTCTAGGGTAGGCCCGTGCCCATGGTAGCAGCAAATCGAAATGTGAAGTTTTCGCTACCTTTGTAAAACATAGATACAATAATAAAACACAAAGCTACTGCTGGAAAATCCTCCCAAAACTTACTAAAGTATACTCACTGATATTGTAGGTAGGGAATGAGTTTTTCAGCCAAAGAGTGATGACGGTCTCCCTCAAGATGGTGGCTATAGGCGCCGAGAGAGCACATGCGAATGATTTACAGTCGTATCTGTAATGAAAAAAAAATGTGGTAAAAACCAGCCAAGTGCAAGTCGGGCTCACACACAAAGGAATAAAGAAAGAAAGAAAAAAATTTCAAAAGGTTCCATACCTATATTTATCTTTTAATATTTTATCTTTTTTAATTTTTATTGTATTGTATTTGTTATTGCGGCATCGGAAATACATCATTTGTGAAAATTTCAGCCCTCTAGCTATCATGGTTTATGAGATACAGCTTGGAGACATACAGACGGACGGACAGATGGATGGAGGCTTAGTAATAGGGTCCCGTTTTTACTTTTTAGGTATGGTACCTTGAAAACTGGTCAAGTGGAGGTTAGACTTATCTCCAAAGTTAAGTAAATTATTATGCAGTCCACATCTTGGAACAAATAACACTTTGGATGTAGCTTGCTTTGTAGCACCAATTAGATTTTTAGCATCGCTATGGGAAGCTTTTCTTTGACCAACAGTGAGACAGAATTTTGCAGTTACCACAAGATCCTTCCACGACACGTGCTGCCATCCAGATACAATGCAGGCGCTGGTGGCTCGGACTAAGAGGTTTAGCTCCTCATTTCTGCCCCGTGCCATTAAGGCATGGAATGCTGTTCCAGCTAATGTTTTCCCTCCCTCCTTTGATCCCGGGCTCTTCAGGCGGGGCGTGAAACGGCATGTAAGCAGGCCTTCAGGGTGAGTGCGACAGGCTCAATACGATCTATTGTGCCTGTCGACCTCATATTTGGATCTCACTACCGCTTACCATCAGGTGGAGTGAGGTCATCTTGTTAGCCTTTATAAAAAAAAAGAAAGAAAAAAACGTATAATTCAAAACTCACTGTTTCTTATCCATCATCTCCTTTATCTGACTAACGACATCGGGCCAACTTTCCTCCTGCAGCAGCCCCAAGCAGCTCACACAGATGTCCATCTTCCGTCTCTTAGCTTGCGGAGCCTCATCACCATTCTGACCGTTAACTTCAGCATGTGAACCGTTACTTGAGCTGACTGGTTCACCGTTTGATTGGACAATATTATGTTCATCATTGGTGGCATTTGATTGGTCAATTGATTTGTCATCGGTGGTTTCTGATTGGTCAATTTTAGTCGCATCAGCAGTGGGTTCTACTGGTTTGTCTTGGTTATCTTCGATCTTTTCTGATTTTTCAGTTTGTTTAAACTGCATGAAAATAAAAATGGATGTTCTATCTAAATTTAAAATTTGAAAAAAAATCACATTCAAGTCTCGTTTCAGGCGGGGAAATAAATGTGATTTCTTTCATTTCAGCATCAGCATTAAAAACAGAAATATGTCCTATCTATTCTTTCATGTATTTTTTGTCACTTTAATAAATAAATAAATGATAAGACTATCCCTTCCTTCATAAGCCTGGTTTTAGAGTAGCGCTGTCACACACTCACCATCAGTGCAGATAGATTTTTATAACTTAAAAATGTTCCCTATCATCATCATCATCATCCTGCCCTTGTCCCACTCTAAGTGTGGTCGGCGCAACATGTGTACTTCTTTCACTCGGGCCTGTCATTCGTCAGCTCTGTGTCTACTCCTTTCACTCCCATATCATCTCTCACACAATTAATCCATCTCATACTCTTACGTCCAATGACATTCATCACTCTTCTAGTTACATGACTTCAATATTTCATAATATCTAAACACAAATGGATTTGTTTGCGCCGGTGTGACCGTGATGGTCACAGTCTGGTCAGCACAACACCAAAATCAGTCCTAAATATTCTAGCACTAGCTGTGCAAGTGACTTCACCCTCGTTCTTAACACATTTTCCACTGTTCCTTTGCTTGTATTGGTTGCAGTAAGATGTTATGTTGAACAGTGGTTAGTGACCCTGGCTGGCGGTTCTAAGAGTCGTGGGTTCGATTCCCACTCGGGACAAATATGTATTTAAAAAATATATATGTATGTATATCAGTCTCTGACACCCATAGTCCAAGCTCTGCTTAGTTTGGGGTCAGATGACCATGTGTGGAAATGTCCCAGATATTTAATTATTTTAATTTTTCAATTCGGACAGTAGTTCCTGAGATTAGCACGTTCTAACAAACAAACTATTCCGCTTTATAATAATAGTATAGATTTGAAGGTTATGTGTTTGTTTTTATTTTCATTTGTAGACTATTATGAAGGAAATTCATATACCGGTTTAAACCATACAACGCAGAGCTATAATTACAAATCAAAATTCATGAATAGTTTAGATTATACATTATAAACAGATGATTACTTACATGGAGCGAATATTTCGTGATGTTTTCATAAGCTTTCGGATTCCTAACGCCTATGTATCTAAGGGCACAACCGTCACAACAGCCTAGGTCTTTACACAACTTAAATATTGCTTTCTGATCCATTTTTATAGCTTATACCTATTGAAAAATCTATGCACACGTTTAAGCAAGATTCTGAGTTTTTTACGGTTTGTTATATGATTGCAATTTACATTTTATGCTAAAAACATAAGGTGTAAAATGGTGTACCTGACAATCATGCGGCTTATTGACATGAATGTCAAATGTTGCGTTCCTTTCCACACCCACACACAAGATTTAAATAATCCTACATTTGCAAGATTAACTTTATTTTAGTTGAAACTGATTTTCATATGTTGAGTTAAGTATATTATAAATTCAGGTGTATCCTTAGAACAAATAATTCTAAATAGTAAAGCAAATTTGTAAAAATTATAATAAAATATAGTCGAGTGATGCGTGGGTAGGACTGAAATTGAATTATATGTTGCCAGCCAAAAATTCATCAGCTGATTATGATCACTCGAAATTTATTGTTGCAGTAAAATATTACGAAAAGAATTAATAACAAACCAAACAAAAAGAATTATTATAAAACGACAATTATTTTATTTAATCTTTATTTATTTAAGAAGTATTCAAATTTTATGACATTATTGCCATGCTCTGAACACATAAATAAAATAATCGAGTTTTGCTGCTGTCAAAGTGTCAAATTTTGTATTTTTATGTAATTCTAAATAAAAAATTCAAAATTAAAATAACAGGGCCCATGTACTGTAATTCAAATTAGGTATTTAATATAAAATTAATTTAGAATGGGAACAGTACACGCAAAGGTTTGTACAATCATATTTTAATAAGGTTTGAAATAATTTTCAGAGGTTATTATTTCAGACAATATTTCCAGTAATTTTAATGATTATTGATAAAAAATAAGCGACCGCTCCATCAGGTCAGGTCCATCAGCAGATAATCTAGGCGTATTCTCTAATTCAGTGGAAAGGAAAATAAAGAGACTTTGGACAGAGGCATAGTGACAAGTTGTTGTCTGATGATCAATGAAGGTCCATTAAAAAGCCCTAAAACGCAGCATGTGTGTAATAATTGGCTGGCTCGGTGGAACAGTGATTAGTAAGCCAGGTTCACTACCTACAATTACAAGAAACATGGGTTCGATTCCCACACTGGACAAATATTTTTGTGATAAATATCGGTATTTGTTCTGTGCCTGGGTGTTTTAAGTATATCAGTGTATCCACTGTTGATTCTGATTCCTGTAACACAAGTGCTTAAGCTACTTACCACGGGATCAGATCCAAATATGTGATGTTGTGTAATCTTTATAAATAAAAATGAATTGCTGTTCATTAACTCGCTAAAACTCAAGAACAGTTCGATTTAGCTTATATTGGGTTTAAATGTTCATCATAGTCCAGGGTAGGTTTAAACAGTTAAAAAAACATGGTAAAATGATAGGCGGCGGTATGAAGTTCCGTGGGACCACTAGATCTAAAAAAAAATCCATTACTTTTTGTCAGGAGGCAGCAAACTCAGGGGAGGTGGGCGGAGGGCTGTTTGAGTTCGACGAGCCGATGGAGCTGGAGGAGGAGCCCATCCCGAAGCCCACCATCAAGCTCGACGGGGTCCGGGTGAGTTAACCCTTAATCACTCACAGCATATAGAATTTTTTTGTCAGTTTTAATTACATCCACACTGGAATTTTTTAACCAAATTCGATAATTTTATCAGGCTGACCTGATGATGGAAGGTGAACTCCTTAATCGTTAGGAGTAAAAGGATAATTCCTTCAATACTGTATACATATTCAGACTACTAGTAATTATATCAGTAGTATTTCAGGTAAGCTGTACTAAAAATATTTTGGTTTATGGTTCCAGGCTCGCGTAGACCGGGTGCACGTGGATGGGTTGAACCGGACGAAAGATGATGTCATCAAGAGCACTGTGGACGAGCTGTTCCATGCCACGGACTTCGAGGATGTCATTCTGAAGGCGCATAAGGCAAGTGCTACTAAATAAATAAGTACTACACAACATCACATACATTGTAGCGTCGATGGCCGAGTGGTTAAGGTCGTTGCTTGCTATGCGAGAGGTCGCCAGTTCAAACCCCGCCACGTACCTCTGTGTTTTTCGAATTGGATATTCATATGTACGATTATTCGACGCTTTATCAGGAAAGCAACCTGAGGAGAAACCTGCACACATAAGATGAAATTCTTAGGTTGTGTAGTCGACCAACCCGCACCTGGCCAGTGTGGTTGACTGAGACTTACCGCCCTAGGTTAGGGTAGGCCCGTGCCCCAGCAATGGGGATGTATATGGGCTGATGATGATGATCGCACAAATTAAAGAATACTTAACATATTGATAGATTGGCTACTATAACTGAAACTGGCATTTGGAGGGAACTGATTTAGGTATGATTTCAGCTGTCACCAATTTAATTTGTTTTCGCTCGAGATGAAATGATGAACGGAGTAGAGTAAGAAGTGGCGCGAACGTTTGACAGCTTAGTAGCATAAACTAGGAGTGTAAGCCTTCCGCTCCCCCGCCAGCCCGGTGAAGTTGTAGAAGCCATCTTAGGCTAACAGCTTAGTCCTTTCGAGAAAAAAGAAAAAAAAAAAGTAGCATAAACAATTTGACAAGTGAGGGTGACACTTTTTTAAAAAATTTACTCCATCAATTTATTCAACTCTATTATTTCCAGGTCCGCCGCGCCCTAGACTCGATGGGCTGTTTCCGCGACATCGGTGTTCTGATCGACGTGTCATCCGGTCCGGACGCGACGCCCGAAGGACTCGAAGTCACCTTCAGGGTGCAGGAGCTGTCCAGGATCGTGGGGGGAGTGAACACCACCGTGGGGGAGAATGAGGGGAATCTTGTGTTGGGTGAGTGGATTGGAGAATAGAATCACCGTTGTTTTTAGGGTTCAGTACCTCTAGTATCCTTGCTACTCGTGGGAACGCAATGACCTTGTTAAAACAATGCACAAGGCAGAATGGCGGCGACGTGGTCCACAACCCTTCACGTCACGTTTCCCACAGAGGTGATAAGTGGATCGCTGGAAGTGATCTCTGCCTACCCCTCTGGGAAAAAGGCGTGATTGTATGTATGTATGTAAAAAACGGATACCGGACCCTTTATCTCAAGAACGCGTGGACGTATCAAACTGAAATTCACATGTAATACTCAGGTCTATTGTCCCTTTAAGCTGTGAAAATATCAAACTTCTAAGCCAAGCCAATTATGACGATATTTTCAACAAATTTTCGACATTCGCAAAGGAATTAAAACCTACAGGCTACTTCCCGTGAACTCAGAATCTTGAAACTCGGTGCGCTCGCACTTGACCGGTATTTTTCTAGGATGATCACTACAAAGGCCTACAAAGATCGTATTGAGGCTCATACTAACACCCTAGCAACAGCACTATACTACATTCAGTTTGGCGAGCGACAAAATGTAAACAAAGAACCTACGGTTCTCAAACTTACCTACAATACAAAGACACACAACATATTTTAGCCACGAAATAAAATTCCACAACAAAAGACAACGACCTTAACCACTCGGCCATCGACGCTTTAATCATATATTACTTACTAGCGGCCGCCCGCGACTTTGTCCGCGTATTAATGGGTTTTAGTGGCAATGTTGTATTAAAACAGCCTACATTCCTTGTAAAATTTGTTATTTATTAGTGAAAGTTCCGTCAACGTTCTCCCATAGTACGTACCCCCACCCAGGTCGAATTTAGAAAAAAAAAAAAAATTTAGCCTATATGTTATTCCAGAGTGCCAGCAGTACCATCATACCAAATTTCATGAAAATCGGTTCAGTCGTTTGAGCGTGAAAGAGTAACAAACATACATACATCCATACATACAAATTTTCACCTTTATAATATTAGTAAGGATATAATATTAGTAAGGATCTTTTGTCAACAGGCGTCAAAATGCCGAACGTACTTGGCCGCGGGGAGAAGGTCCAAGCCGAGTACAGTATGGGGTACCGCAGTTCTTCCAACTTCAGCATCGCCGCTACCAAGCCGTACCCGCACAAGCCCAAAGTACCCGTGTGAGTAGAGCATTTACCCTGGTGGGGTACGCGATACCATGCCGGGGTATGGCGTACCCGTGTTGATTAAGAAGTCGTACCCGCACAAGCCCGAAGTGCCCGTGTGAGTAGACGGTTTACCCTGGCGGGGTACGCGATACCATGCCGGGGTATGGCGTACCCGTGTTGATTAAGAAGTCGTACCCGCACAAGCTTAAGTGCCCGTGTGAGTAGACGGTTTACCCTGGCGGGGTACGCGATACCATGCCGGGGTATGGCGTACCCGTGTTGATTAAGAAGTCGTACCCGTACAAGCTTAAGTGCCCGTGTGAGTAGACAGTTTACCCTGGCGGGGTACGCGATACCATGCCGGGGTGTGGCGTACCCATGTTGATAAAGAAGCCGTACCCGCACGAACCCAAAATGCCCGTGTGAGTAGACGGTTTACCCTGATGGGGTACGCGATACCATGCCGGGGTATGGTGTACCCATTTTGGTAAAGTAACATAGTAGTAAGTTTGTCGTGTGGGGTATGGCTTACCCTTGAGAGATTTTGAACAATGGTGTAGGTAGTTGGATATGCATTTGAAATAGCGAAACCTTGTTTTTTATGTTAGCTTAAAAAGTTTTTGGGTATACGATACCACGTTGTTATTTTGCCGAGAATCTTATTGGGGTATGCCGTACCCTTGCGAAATGATGGGGCATGAAATACGTCTGTGTGTTATAGCAGATTAATACGTCGGGGTAGGACATACCCTTTAGACAGTTGTAGGATATGCAATACCTCCTGGACTACAATTCAACAACGCCATCTACCGCCCTCCCCCTGTACGAACTTGCAACAGCGCCATCTATCGTCCACTCCCTGTACTAACTCGCAACAGCGCCATCTACCGTCCACTCCCTGTACTGACTGGCAACAGCGCCATCTACCGTCCTCCCCCTGTACTAACTTGCAACAGCGCCATCTACCGTCCACTCCCTGTACTGACTGGCAACAGCGCTATCTACCGTCCTCACCCTGTACTAACTCGCAACAGCGCCATCTACCGTCCTCACCCTGTACTAACTCGCAACAGCGCCATCTACCGCCCTCTCCATGTACTAACATGCAACAGCGCCATCTACCGTCTTCCTCCTGTACTAACTCGCAACAGCGCCATCTACCGCCCTCTCCCTGTACTAACTTGCAACAGCGCCATCTACCGTCCACTCCCTGTACTAACTTGCAACAGCGCCATCTACCGTCTTCCCCCTGTACTTACATGCAACAGCGCCATCTACCGTCTTCCCCCTGTACTTACATGCAACAGCGCCATCTACCGTCTTCCCCCTGTACTTACATGCAACAGCGCCATCTACCGTCCTCCATGTACTAACATGCAACAGCGCCATCTACCGTCCACTCCCTGTACTAACTTGCAACAGCGCCATCTACCGTCTTCCCCCTGTACTTACATGCAACAGCGCCATCTACCGTCTTCCATGTACTAACATGCAACAGCGCCATCTACCGTCCACTCCCTGTACTGACTGGCAACAGCGCCATCTACCGTCTTCCCCCTGTACTTACATGCAACAGCGCCATCTACCGTCTTCCATGTACTAACATGCAACAGCGCCATCTACCGTCCACTCCCTGTACTGACTGGCAACAGCGCCATCTACCGTCTTCCCCCTGTACTAACTCGTACTTCCTCTCTTCAGGGTATCAGCGACGGTATACCAGCAGACGCATGAGTACCCGTGGTCCGGCTACCGGCTGCTGGACCGCGGCTTGCTGATGGACTTGGCCTTCCGCACCTCCGCTGCGGTGAGTGAATAGATAAACCTAGGGAAAGAAGAAAGAATGAAAGAAAATTATTTAGAAAAATGGAAAAAATTTCACTGCCTTACCGCGGCCCGGGGACTCGAACACCCGTCCTTCTAGGAATCGCGCCCAGACGTGCATTACCGTCACACCAGACCAGCAGCTATGTATTGAAGCCGTCGAGTTTTTCCCGCATATGACCTGTTAGCCACAGGTGGCGCCATCTACTATCAGTGATACACACTGACAGCCGTAGACATTTCATTACAGAAATGTAAACTACAGAAAATGATGACACACTGGCAATTAATGTAATTTAAAAAAAATTAACTGCTAAATCTTGCACTAGCTGTTCTTATATTTAGAAAAACCCTTTATTTAGATTTCTAAATATAAATCAGCTAGCGCAAGCTTTAGCACTTAAAAAATTTCAATTTACATAAAAGAAAATTGTTTATTGACCACGACATGGATATGAAAAGTTACAGTAATACGTAAATAGTGAATGATGACGAAGCTACGCAGTACGGCGTCGTAGTCATCATCACCATCCCATATCCGTCCCCACTGCTGGGGCACGGGTCTACCCTAAACTGAGCCAAGTGCGGGTTGGTCGACTTGTGTAGTCCTTAGACCTTAGAATTTCTTCGTAGGTGGTTTCCTCACGATGTTTTCCTTTACCGTTTAAGCGTATAATCGTACATATTAATTTCTAATTCTCTTTGGTCTTTGAACTGGCGACCTCTCACTCGGCCATCGACGCTTTTTGGCCAGCGTAGTTGACTCGCGGCCTGTGGGGCTACCATGAGTTTAAAACTTACGCGCTCGATATCGCCTACGTAAATATGTCTATGAAAAACTTGTACAGCGCCGCCTGGTGGTTACGCGAAGAACTACAATCGGCCGTATGAAAAAAACAACTCGATAGGTTTTTAACGTACGTAAGTTTACGATAGCCGACTCATGGTAGGCCCTCTGATCGCGCAAGTTTAGGGTGTCCCCAGCAGTGGGGACGTATATGGGCTGATGATGATGATGACATGATTGGTTGCAGACGAAACACAACATCCAATGGGAGGGCATGGTGCGAGACACGTCCGTGCTCAGCAAAACTACCAGCTTCAAAGTTCGTGAAAGCAGCGGCGAGTAGCCTTTTTTTTGTTTTTATAATAGGCTAACAAGATGACCTCACTCCACCTGATGGTAAGCGGTAGTGAGATCCACATATGAGGTCGACAGGCACAATATACCATATTGAGCCTGTCGCACTCACCCTGAAGGCCTGCTTAAATGCCGTTTCACGCCCCGCCTGAAGAGCCCGGGATCATAGGAGGGAGGGAAAACATGAGCTGGAAGGGCATTCCATGCCTTAATGACACGGGGCAGAAGTGAGGGAATGGGGGAGAGCCTGCAATTGAATCTTACAGTAACCGATAAATGGCGCTTACATATAAACCCAATACTGATATCAGCATTGGTACGAAAACCTATATCGCGCAATCATATTAACGTTTAGCTGTGCCCGCGACTTCGTTCGCGTGGACCACAGGATTATACATACAAAGGTTTTCCTAATAAATCCCGTTTTCGTGGGAATTTTGCAATATCACGTTGCAAGTAAGCATTACGTTCTCATTAGGGTACCTGCATGCCAAATTTCAATCTTCTACTTCATACAGAAGTTTTTTCCTGCTAACCTTCGTTCCCGTGGGAAATTTGCAATATCCTGTTACAACTAAGCTTTAAGTTTACTGAGGTGTACCTGCATGCCAAATTGTAAGAGTCTAACTTGAGCGGTTTATCTTTTTCATACTAAAGCATTATACCGCTAATTCTCGTTACCGTAGGACTTTTGGGAATTCCTTTTTTTGTACACCTCTACCGTACCTAAGCTACGTCCCTTCCAAATTTTAAATCCCTACGTTTGACCGTTTAGGCTGTGCATTGATATGTCAGTCAGTTTATCCTTTTATATATTTAGATGTCAATTAGTAGCTGTAATAGAGTAATTATAATATACTTGTGATATTCCTCAACTGCCTCGTTGGTCTATTGGTAGCAAGCGTTGCGTTAGGTTATTTTGCCCGTCCCCGGTTCAAATTCGGGGTCGGGCAAAATTTGTGTGAGTTTTTCTGTAATGAAATTACTCAGCCCGGAGTTAGGAAGTTGGCGGTTGAACGCCCGTGCCTCGGAAAGCACGTTAAGCCGGTGGTCCTGCGCCCGATCTCTCATCGGTCATGTCGGATTGCCGTCTCACCGAATTATGAGAGTAAGGGAACAGAGAGTGCACTTGTGTTTGCGCGCACACTTGTGCACTATAATATGTCCTGCGCAGTTGGTTGATCTCCATTGAAATCGGCAGCCATGGCCGAAATCGGTCGGACGCCTTACCTTACCTTACCTATTTCTATCGATTAGATTACTTAGCTTTAAATTTATGTTGTTTTTATTCACTTTTATTAATCTGTACCAGTGTTTTTCTTGTTTTCTGTCCTAATAATAAATAAATAAATATTTACGTAACCAAAGTCTTTCTTTCTTCCTCCCGCAGGCCCCCAAATGAAATCGGTCCTCCGGCACATAGTCGAAGTGGACCACCGGGACGAGCCAGTGTTCCCTACGCGAGGGTCGTGCGTTCAGTTCTCGTCGGCGCTGGCCGGGCTCGGCGGCGGCGTGGCGCACCTGCGCACAGAGCTGCATGCGCAGACCAATGTTCCTTTGAGCGAGGCTGTGGTGAGTTAATTGAAACACTTTTTAATTGAAAAAAAAATTGGATTGAAACCCTTTTTTTAAATGGAAAAAAATTTGGATTGAAACATTTTTTTCAAATGAAAAAAAAGTTGGTGTACGGTACAACCGCACATTTTTGTTTATATAGCAATAATTTGTAATTAGGTTAAAATGAACGCGCGTCGATCGCTTACATATTTCACCAGTTCACGTATTTCACCGACACACGGCGGACGCGTTCTCATTATCAATCATTAGCAGTATCAGTAGTCTAAGTTATCATCAGCAATAAACTCTCTTCTTCCTATATCAATTCTATCATTTAAAGGTGTTCCGTACATCTTTTTGGTCCTTCGAGCCTTCGAAAAGGCGGGATCATTTACGCGTAAACTGTAACTGTGCTCGTGTAAGTGGTTCATTGGATACAGTGCATTTTCGAAGATCATCATTAATTACTTAGAGCGATAGCTAAGTAATCAGCAGTAGCAATCATCATCAGCAGTACCCCGGGTCAGGCCAGCCAGGTTGATCCAACACTAAGCAGCACAGCAACACACAGCAGCAGACAAGTAAGATCTTTCCATTTATCAAACCGCATAATCATCATCATGGAGGACCTACTTGCCAATCAAAATCAAATAATGGGAGCAATCAATCAGATCCTTATCAACTTTAAGAAAGATGGAGCCGATCGCAAGACGGCGCCTTATATAAAGAAGCGGCTGGATACTCTAGATGCTTACTGGCAAGAGTTCCAATCGAATCATAGCCAACTACTAAAGTATGATGACCAATCTCACGCTTACTTTTTGGAAAATTGGTACTTAAAAACATCTACATTTTATACTGAAACACGCACGTATATTCAAACCTACCTAACTCTTGATCCTCGTAAAGAGGATAGACCGCTTATCAAACCAGCAACCCCTCTACCATTACAAAGAAATCATGATCAATCAGATCTAAGATCACCGCTTCCTGAAGACTCGGGTAAAGGTACACCTCGACCGAAGCAGGATGACAAATCTTTCGAATTTCCATCAGTATCAGGTAGCTCACACCCTCCTCACAAACGATCAAATTATAACAATAGCAAGTTAGACGAGATGCTGCGAAAGCAGAAGAGCAACTTCAAGGCCTTCAGTCGCATCACTTCTAGTATAGACCTAAGCGGAGTAACCGAAAGGTGGGAGTTTGAGGACATCTTAAGGTCACTTAATTCGCGATGGTCCGCTATCGATGACCTTCATTGGGAAATTGATAGTGAACTTTATGAGGAAAACGTAGAGTACGATCAAACCTATAATAAATGCGAGCAAAAATACAATCAGCTCAAAAAGGAAATCAACAGCAAAATGTGGTCAGCATGCCATAGGGAGAATTCCACTCCTCAAATGGATATTCCAACATTTACTGGCAACTACCATCAATGGGTATCATTTAAGGATTTGTATTGCGAAGCCGTTCATAACAATCGATCATTATCTAACGCGCAGAAGATGCAGTTCTTAAAAAGCAAATTAAGGGGGGAACCAGAAAAAATAATACAGCATTTACATATCAGTTCCGATAATTATCAAGTTTGTTGGGATCTCCTGAATCACAGATACAACAATAGCAAGTTAATCTTCGGATCACAGATCAATATTGTCTTGAATCTTCCATCATCTCAACAACAATCATCTGTACATATCAAAAAGATTCATGACAGCGCCAACGAAAGCTTAAATGCCATAAGAAATCTCGGTGTAGACGTAAGCTCATGGGATCCATTGATAGTGCATATCTTGTCTCAGAAGCTGGACGCAGACACTCACGGGGATTACATCGAATCACTCAAGAACCCTCGAGATTTACCAACATTATCAGATTTTCTAAGTTTCTTAGAAAATAAATTTACATCATTAGAGTCATCTCAACGCAAGCAAGATGCTACATTTAAATCATCATTTAATAAATCATTTCAACCGGAACCGCAATCAAATCGTAATAAAACCAATAATTATTTTAAATCATTCACCAGCAAACAAAATCACTTCATAGGTGCTAAAAACACACAAACCGGATGTCCACTCTGCAAAAATGATCAACATGGCATATTTCATTGCAACACATTCCTCAAATTACAACCTACCGAACGCCGGAACACTATTGCGAAATTAAATTTGTGTGTTAATTGTCTCTATGATCATAATGGCAAAAACTGCATTTCTGAAAAACGTTGTAGAGAATGCCAAGGTCGACATAACACGCTTGTACATGAGGCCTACGTTAAGCAACCGACAACGAGTATGGAGAGGAATAAAGCCACAAATGTGTCTCAAAATGACATCACTGAAACTCTCTTAGCAACAGCATTAGTTAGAGTACAGTCAGCTGATGGTACGCTCATCCAATTACGAGCTCTTATTGATCAGGGATCACAAACTTCTCTCATCACCGAGAAAGCAGCTCAAATCTTACAACTCCCTCGACAAAGATGCAAGGGTGTCATTTTTGGAGTAGGAGCGAAAGAAAATAACTGTAAAGGCATTATCAACATAACATGTTCATCTCTTAACAGCAACTATCAGTTCACAGCCGATACCTTTATAATGAAAAATTTAATTAATAATTTACCTAATCGTTCATTTAGCAAACCAGATTGGTCGTATTTAGAAAACGTCCAATTAGCAGATCCCGATTTCAACATTAGTCGCCCGGTAGACTTGTTGCTTGGAGCCGAAGTCTATTCATCTATCATCCTAAGCGGTATCATTTCATCAGATCATAAGCCTGTAGCACAGCAAACCCGCCTCGGGTGGATTTTATGTGGAAACGTAAAATCCTATCAATGTAATGTCATTCTAAACAATACGGAAGACATTCAACGTTTCTGGGAAATAGAAGACATCCCTGAGGACCTAACAATATCACAGGAAGATACTCAATGCCTGGAATATTTCAAAAATACAACAATAAGGCAGTCTGACGGAAAATACATCGTTAGACTACCATTACAATCAGATGCAGAAGAAAGATTAGGAGAGTCCAAATCAAAAGCAATAGCACAGTTTAAACAGTTAGAAAAAAGATTTGCAAATCTAACAGACATTGAATTGCAATATAAATCATTTATCAACGAGTACATTGAACTAGGCCATATGCAACTGACGTCACCCACACCTCTACCTACATTAGGTGTCTTTTTACCGCATCATTGCGTTTTACGGGCAGAGTCATTGACATCGGCGCTACGTGTAGTTTTTAATGGGTCAGCAAAAACATCAAGTGGGCAAAGTTTAAACGATGTTATGTTGCGGGGTCCTAATCTACAACAGGATCTATTGTCTTTAATTATTAAATGGCGACAATATCAGTATGCCTACACAGCAGACATCGAGAAGATGTTTCGCCAAATTTTTCTTCACGATGACGATAAAAAATTCCAGAAGATCATCTGGAGGAACGCACCTTATAATAAGCTACAGGAATATCAATTAGCCACTGTAACCTATGGAACAAAAGCAGCTCCTTTCCTTGCTATGATGGTTTTAAAACAATTAGCTGACGATGAAGGTCACAAGTACCCATCAAGCCCAGCTGCCAAGGTTCTACAAGAACAATTTTACATGGACGACCTGATCAGTGGAAGTCATGATCTATCATCAGCTAAGCAGTTACAGTCGGACTTAATCAATTTATTAAAAGCAGGAGGATTTAATCTCAGAAAGTGGTCAGCAAATACGCCAAAACTTCTAGAAGGAGTTAGCCCAACCAGCAGCCCCAGTGATCAATCCTATGATTTCAAAGAATCAACTAAAACTTTAGGCTTGCGTCGGCATCCACTATCAGACGAATTCAGTTTCGATATCAAGATCAATTTATCGCATACAAAATTCACCAAACGCACTTTATTGTCAGACATATCCAGGCTATTCGATCCATTAGGATGGCTCACACCAGTTACAACCAAACTAAAATTGCTTTTCCAAAAGGTTTGGTCGCACAACGTAGCATGGGATGACGACCTTCCTACTGACATCAAGGAAGAGTGGTTAAAAATCAGATCTGACATAACCAATATCACACGCATTAGAATACCAAGATGGTTAAAAGGTAGCAAAGATGACGATATAGAGCTTCACGGGTTTTGTGACGCATCCATCAATGCTTACGGCTGTGTAATCTACTGTAAGATCAACAAGCAATATCAAGACGGAAGCAAAAGTAATTCAGTTGTGCTAGTCGCTGCTAAGTCAAGGTTGGTACCACCAAACAAAAATACTACCTTGCCTCGTTTAGAACTATGCGCAACTCATCTCCTATCAAAACTAATGCAGAAAGTGAAAAAATGTCTCACAGACTATAAGTTAAAAACAATAGGTTGGTGTGACTCAACAGCAGTGTTGGGTTGGCTGAATGGCGAACCGAGTCGCTGGAAGCCCTTTGTGGCCAACCGAGTTGTTAAAGTTACAGACGTTCTACCAGCTGAATGTTGGCATTATGTCAAATCACAAGACAACCCAGCTGACTGTGCTAGCCGCGGAATAACAACAGAGCAACTTCATCATCATCCGCTATGGTGGCATGGCCCATCGTGGCTATCAGAGTTCGATGACGATAACGTAGAAGAAAGGCCAGTTTATGTCACTGATGAAGAACTAAAACGAACAAAACAAGTAAACGTCACGGCATGCTCGCGTGATGACGATGTTATTTCACAATTACTAAACAAACACAGCAGTTTGACGCGAGTGAATCGAATAATAGCCTACATATTACGTATAAAGCAAAAAAGCAAGCAAAACTACTTATCAGCAACAGAATTACAAAAAGCAAGATTAAAAATAATTAAGCACATTCAAAATAAAGCATTTACAGAAGATATACAGCATTTACAAAGGTTAAGCAAAGCAAGCTCAAAAAGTAAAATATTATCATTGAATCCTTACCTCGATTCGGAAGGCCTACTAAGAGTAGGAGGCCGACTGAGCAACGCGTCTATCAGCAAAGATATGATGCACCCCCTAATCATACCTCAAGAAAGTCAGTTGACCAACCTTCTCATAGAGCAAGCTCATAAGAGCACATATCACGGAGGAGCACGTGTCACGTTAGCGTGGCTACGACAAAAATATTGGATCCTAGGCGGAAACAGAGCAATCAAAAAGCGATTACGTCTCTGTGTAACCTGTAGAAGACACAACCCTAGCAAACAACATCAGATCATGGGTGACCTGCCTGAATCAAGATCGAACCCAACAAGACCGTTTTATCACACGGGAGTGGATTTTACGGGCTACGTAGACGTTAAAGCGAGCAAAGGAAAAGGCATCAAAACGTTCAAAGGGTACATATCAGTATTCGTTTGTATGGTCACAAAGGCTGTACACTTAGAACTAGTGTCAGATTTAACCTCGTCCGCATTTTTAGCAGCATTAAGACGAATGGCTGCGAGGCGTGGAACACCAGGTCATATCTACAGTGACAACGGCACGAACTTCGTAGGAGCAAATAAAATCATAAATCAAGAAACCATCGAATTAAAATCAGTGATCAGCAATGAGTTTTTGACAGATATTAGTGAAATGAATATTACTTGGCATTTTAATGCACCCTCATGGCCTAGTGCAGGGGGACTGTGGGAGGCAGCAGTAAAAAGTTTAAAATATCACCTTCGCAGAGTAATTGGTGAACAAAAACTCACATTCGAAGAGTTTTCCACGTTGTTGACTCAGCTGGAAGCCTGTCTGAACTCTCGTCCGCTCTGCGCTATAACAGAAGATCCAGATGACATCAATTATCTCACCCCATCACACTTCCTATCAAGCGGGCCAGTGCTAAGCATCATCGAGACTGAAAGGGACGAAAGAACTCGTTGGTGTTTAACTCAAAAGATATTCGGCGACATATGGAAGCGCTGGAAGTCTGAGTACTTGACACAATTATCAGCAAGAAGCAAGTGGCAGCAGTCAAATAGCAAAATCAAATTAGGCGACATTGTGATCATTCATGACGCAAACTTACCTGCCGGGAAATGGGCATTAGCTAGAGTGATAGACCTTCATCCCGGTAAGGATGAACTAGTACGAGTAGTCACTGTTAAGACAAAAAATGGAGTCATTAAAAGACCCATCACAAAACTTTCCATATTACCTGTTGACACTAAAGCAGACAATCAAACTCCAAATGAAACAAATAAACAACAACCTTCACCCGCGGAATCAAGTGAGGATCATGTCAAGCCAAAAACCCGAAAATCTGGAATTAATTTTAGCAACATCATCATGTTCACCTTGTTGTTGCTGACCACATTCATGCAAGTAGCACAAGGAGCATATAACATCACCCCTTTAAAGGACACTCAAGGTCTTTATTTCGATAAAACATCCAGCATGCGTCTAATCCGAGATGAATGGAAAATGATAGTGTATTACGATATGGATCCGTATTGGCAAGGTTCGAGTTTGCTAAACAAATACATCGATCACCTTGAAAACATATGTTCAAACCTGCAAGAAAGGCAACAATGCGATGTAATACTACTACAGTTACGTCACGGGAGCATCGAGTTACACTACTACGATCAGCTGCTACTTGGTCAGCAGTCTGCGGCGACCAAACTACGAGTTCGTCGCGGGCTTATCAATGGAATTGGATCCGTCGCACGCACACTCTTCGGCGTACTGGATGATGATTTCGCAATCCAATATCAAAAGGACATTGACTTAATCAGACACAATCAACAACATCTCGTAAAATTGTGGAAAAATCAGACATCAGTAATAGAAGCACAATACAGCTTTTTGAAGAGGTTAGATACCGCAATCGCTCAACAGTAGGTATAAACTATTCAATCAGCATCTCAATAAACTAGACCAACAAAACTTAATGATCAAGGAGGAGGTAGAGAGGTTAAAAGCTACAAATGAGTTTATTTTATCATCAGTCATCGCCAATAATATTTTGGTTAATCTGAAAAAGATACAGAACATCTTACTGGATACAGTTACCGATATTTACCATGGCAAATTCGACATCCACATAATATCACCTGATCAGCTGAAAGACGAACTTAGCATAATTTCTGGTCATTTATCCAAGGAAATATCGCTACCTATAGACGATATCCATAGCGGTGTATCAAAACTATATCACCTACTAAGAGTTAAAGTAAAGGTCACTAAGCAGTATCTTCTATTCTAAATCAAGGTACCATTACTGACTAGAGAAAGCTATGACATTTATAAGGTTATACCTATTCCTCAGTTAGATGACAACAATAATATGATCAGCATAATACCCATATCACAATACATAGCTATGAACATTCAAAGAGATTCATACTTATCAATGACTGAGACCGATATACAGACATGCCTTCATTCAGATCTCACTACAAAACTATGTGAATTTCGAGGTCCTATCTATCACTTACAAACCGATAGAACCTATGTATTAAAAATGATTCATCAGACAGATGTCAAACTATTATCAACACTTGCAAAAACTCATGGAATGCGCTTGACACCGCAAATACATACATGTTTTATTGTTGCAAGCAATGCACTTTCCGATTCATGTGTGGTAGTCAAATTGTAACTGAGCGTGTCAGCAAGGCCGGCATCTTATCAATCGGGGATAATTGTGTGATTAAAGGAGACTCATTCATGATCCATTCACACGGACTTCAAGTCAATACAATGCACACTCAAGCAGATCTGATCGCCATCGATATTCCACCTATCAACCATATGATCAACTTGACGGTACCTATCGCTAAAGACGAGACAAATCTGACGGAACAGAAAGAGCGTCAGGCGTCCCTAAGAGATATCGGGCGTCAAATCGATACAATTAAAAAAGAAGACATCGAATCAGAATTAGATCACATATCATTTCACGATATTCATCATTACGTGCTCATTTACGTTTTGGTGGGAGCATGCGGAACAGTAGGCGCAGCTTTCCTGTGAAGGCGGTGTGCCTCCGCCTGGCGCCGCGCGCCCCCGAGCCGCAGCCGCGCGCTCACCCACGGCTGTCTCTAAGTGACGTCGCTAGTGCTAGTGCTATTGCCAGTGCAAGTGAAAGTGTTCATGTCAATTCAAATCCAATAAATCACAGTGCGCGAGTGCAAAATAAATCTAGTTCACCCATTTTTACAAATGTGCGTTTGAGCGACATCAATCATTAACATAATTTTAAGTTTTGATGGAATCACCTTGTTATACATTAAGCCATTATCATGATGTCACGTTACTAACAAACACTTTACATCAGATCATCCTCATCTCGCGCCCGGCAGCATGTACGGTACAACCGCACATTTTTGTTTATATAGCAATAATTTGTAATTAGGTTAAAATGAACGCGCGTCGATCGCTTACATATTTCACCAGTTCACGTATTTCACCGACACACGGCGGACGCGTTCTCATTATCAATCATTAGCAGTATCAGTAGTCTAAGTTATCATCAGCAATAAACTCTCTTCTTCCTATATCAATTCTATCATTTAAAGGTGTTCCGTACAGTTGGATTGAAACATTTTTTGGATTAAAACACTTTTTGTATTGAAACACTTCTTGGATTGATACACTTTGCGGATTAAAACACTTTTTGGAATGAAACACTTTCTGGATTGAAACAGTGTCTATCTTGGTTGAACTAGTTTCTTAATAGGTGAAAAAGCAGTCTCTTTAAAAGTTAAAGCACTTTCTGGATTGGAAAAGTGTCTTTCTAGGTTGAAACAGTGTCTCCGTAGATGGTAACAGTGTCTCTCTAGGTTGAAGCTGTCTCTTTAAAGGTTAAAGCCCTTTCTAGGTTGAAACAGTCTCTTTGTTGGTTAAAGCAGTGTGTTTGTAGGTGGTAACAGTGTCTATCTCGGTTGGACCAGTCTCTATGTAGGTGGTAACAGTGCCTTCGTAGATGGTAACAGTGTCTTCCTAGGTGGACCCAGTCTCTCCGTAGCTCCCCCCCTCGCATTCGCTCCCCCGGTGTTCCCTACTAGAGGGTCGCGCGTTCAGTTCTCGTCGGCGCTGGCCGGGCTCGGCGGCGGCGTGGCGCACCTGCGTACAGAGCTGCACGCGCAGACCAATGTTCCTTTGAGCGAGGCTGTGGTGAGTTAATTGAAACACTTTTTAATTGAAAAAAAAAATGGATTGAAACCCTTTTTTCAAATGGAATTTTTTTTGGATTGAAAAATTTTTTTCAAATGAAAAAAAATTGGATTGAAACATTTTTTGGATTGAAACACTTTTTGGATTGAAACACTTCTTGGATTGAATCACTTTTTTGGATTGAAACACTTTTTGGCATAAAACACTTTTGGGGTTGAAACACTTTTTGGATTGAAACACTTATTGGATTGAAACCCTTTTTGGATTGAAACACTTTCTGGATTGAAACACTTTTTCTATTAAAAAAACTTTCTTGATTGAAACAGTCCCTGGGTTGAAACAGAATCTTTCTCGGTTGAAACACTTTCCGGATTGGAACAGTGTCTATCTCGGTTGAACCAGTCTCTTAGTAGGTTGAAACAGTGTCAGTTGCACCAGTCCCTTAGTAGCTTGATAGACTTTTTAGATTGCAATAGTGTCTTCGTACGTGGTACCAGTGTCTTCCTAGGTTGAACCAGTCTCTCTGTAGCCCTCCCTACTAGAGGGTCGTGTGTTCATTCTCGTCGGCGCTGGCCGGGCTCGGCGGCGGCGTGGCGCACCTGCGCACAGAGCTGCACGCGCAGACCAATGTTCCTTTGAGCGAGGCTGTGGTAAGTTAATTGAAACGATTTTGGATTAAATAATTTTTTAAATTGAAAAAAAATTGGATTGTAATTTGTAAACAAAAAGGGTTTCAATCCAGAAACACTTTTTGTTGAAACACTTGGGATAGAAACACTTTTAGGATTGTAACATTTTTTTGGATTGAAATCTTTTTGTTGAAACACTTGGGATAGAAACACTTTTAGGATTGAAACATTTTTTTTTATTGAGACACTTTATGGATTGATACACTTTTCGGATTGAAACACTTTTTGGAATGAAACACTTTCTGGATTGAAACAGTGTCTATCTTGGTTGAACTAGTTTCTTAATAGGTGAAAAAACAGTCTCTTTAAAAGTTAAAGCACTTTCTGGATTGGAAAAGTGTCTTTCTAGGTTGAAACAGTGTCTCCGTAGGTGGTAACAGTGTCTTCCTAGGTGGACCCAGTCTCTCCGTAGGTCCTCCCCTCGCATTCGCTCCCCCGGTGTTCCCTACTAGAGGGTCGTGCGTTCAGTTCTCGTCGGCGCTGGCCGGGCTCGGCGGCGGCGTGGCGCACCTGCGCACAGAGCTGCACGCGCAGACCAATGTTCCTTTGAGCGAGGCTGTGGTGAGTTCATTGAAACACTTTTTGATTGAAAACAAAAATTGGATTGAAACCCTTTTTCAAATGGAAAAAAATTGGATTGAAACATTTTTTTCAAATGAAAAAAAAATTGGATTGAAACACTTTTTGGCATTAAACACTTTTGGGGTTGAAACACTTTTTTGATTGAAACACTTATTGGATAGAAACCCTTTTTGGATTGAACACTTTTTGCATTTTAACACTTTTTGGATTGAAACACTTTTTCTATTAAAAAAACTTTCTTGATTGAAACAGTCCCTGGGTTGAAACAGTGTCTTTCTCGGTTCAAACACTTTCCGGATTGGAACAGTGTCTATCTCGCTTGAACCAGTCTCTTAGTATGTTGAAACAGTGTATGTTTCAGTTGCACCAGTCCCTTAGTAGCTTGATAGACTTTTTAGATTGCAATAGTGTCTTCGTACGTGGTACCAGTGTCTTCCTAGGTTGAACCAGTCTCTCTGTAGCTCTCCCCACTAGAGGGTCGTGCGTTCAGTTCTCGTCGGCGCTGGCCGGGCTCGGCGGCGGCGTGGCGCACCTGCGTACAGAGCTGCACGCACAGACCAATGTTCCTTTGAGCGAGGCTGTGGTAAGTTATTTGAAACGTTTTTGGATTGAAAAAAAAAATTGAAACACTTTTTGGACTGAATTTTTTTTTGGATTGAAACAATTTTTGGATTGAAACACTTTTGGGAACGAAACATTTTTTCGATTGAAACACTTTTGGGGTTGAATCATTTTTGGGACTGAAACACTTTTGGGGTTGAAACACTTTTTTGATTGAAACACTTATTGGATTGAAACCCTTTTTGAATTGAAACACTTTTTTGCATTTTAACACTTTTTTAATTGAAACACTTTCTGGATTGAAACAGTCCCTGGGTTGAAACAGAATCTTTCTCGGTTGAAACACTTTCTGGATTGGAACAGTGTCTATCTCGGTTGAACCAGTCTCTTAGTATGTTGAAACAGTGTCTGTTTCAGTTGCACCAGTCCCTTAGTAGCTTGATAGACTTTTTAGATTGCAATAGTGTCTTCGTACGTGGTACCAGTGTCTTCCTAGGTTGAACCAGTCTCTTTGTAGCTCTCCCCACTAGAGGGTCGTGCGTTCAGTTCTCGTCGGCGCTGGCCGGGGCTGCACGCGCAGACCAATGTTCCTTTGAGTGAGGCTGTGGCAAGTGATTTGGTGGAAACACTTGTTGGATGGAGACACTTATTGGATTGAAACACTTTTCGGGTTGAAACACTTTGGATTGAAACAGTGTGACTGGCTCGGTGGAACAGTGGTTAGTGACCCAGCTTTACTACCTACAGTTCCAAGAGTCGTGGGTTCGATTCCCACTCGGGACAAATATTTGTGTGACGAACATCGGTGTTTGTTCCGTGTCTGGGTGTGTTATTAAATATATTTAAGTTTATTTGTGTATCCACTGTTGATTCTGATATCTGTAACACAAGTGCTTAAGCTACTTACCACGGAATCAGATCGATGTATGTGATATTGCGAAATATTTATTTATTTATTTAGTGTCTTTCTTGGTTGCAACAGTCTCTTAGTAGGTAGAAACACCTTTTGAATTGGAACAGAGTCTTTCTTGGGTTGAAACAGTCTTTCTGTAGGTTAAAACAGTGTCTAAATTGAAACAGTGTCTATCTCGGTTGAACAGTCTGTTAGTGGGTTGTAACAAGTTCTGCATTAGAACAGTGTCTTTGTAGGTTGTGCCCCACTATCCCTCCGGGGTCGTGCGTTCAACTATCTTATTCTGCAGAAAGTCAGGGGATACCAGTCACGACTATCTGTCCGGTGGTTGGTGAACGGTATACGGGTAAGCGACCCCGGCTCCTCGAGCTACTATCGACTCAGTCCAAATCATCCGAGGCGATAGTATCCTTCCTCCCCTTTTCCTTCCCCCGTCATATATCCTTGCTACTCGTGGGAACGCAATGACCTTGTTGAAACAATGCACAAGGCAGAATGGCGGCGACGTGGTCCACAACCCGTCACGTCACGTTTCCCACAGAGGTGAAAAGTGGATCGCTGGAAGTGATCTCTGCCTACCTCTCTGGGAAAAAGGCGTGATTTTATGTATGTATGTATTCTGCAAAATTTAAATGTTAAACCAATCGTTCCATCTCCTCAGGTCCTTCAGCTGTCCGGTGCTGCGGGCGTCCTTCACGATGTGTTCGGGACGGAGATCCCGGACCACTTCTACCTGGGCGGGCCCACCACGCTGCGGGGCTTCCGCCAGAGAGGCGTCGGACCCCACTGCGACGGGCAAGCCACTGGGGGGAAGGTATAATTTATTTATTTACTAGTGGTCCCGGCGAATTTCATACCGCCAATACTATAAACCTTCCCTGGACTATCACGAACATTTTAAAACCAAAATCAGCTCAATCGGCCCAGCCGTTCTCGAGTTTTAGCCAGACTAACGAACGGCGATTCATTTTTATTTATATAGATAGATTTATTTTATTTAGGACACCAAACAGATAACAGTCGAAAAATGTTGTATAATACACACTTATGAGATAACTTAAGAGCTAAACTATTACCTAAAACATGTGTCCCTGACATGACAAGATAAAAAAAAAGTCGGTATAACAAGACGAGTAAGGTGCCTAAAGGGCTGTAGGTAAAAAGGAAAAAAATGCTATTCTATTCTTATTTTTGATATTCATAGGAGGGTTCTGACTTCTTGATCTTATAATACGGATTGCAGACCAAGAGCTAAGCCAGCTTAATAGATAATTTTAAACTGTCATGGTTACACACATTATATGAAGAAAAAAAAACTTAAACTACTGAAAAAACTAAAACTGTCTCGTAGTTGTTTGTTTACCATGGTAAATATCCTAGAATGTTTCAGTTTTCTAAGCTAGTTTAGCTTAGATGGCATTGGTGACACAGTTTTCCATACTTGTGCAGACCGCAAACCTGCACATAAGTATGGAGAACTGTGTCAGCTAAACTAAGCTAGCTTAACTTAGTGTACATTTAAAATGTTTAAGTGTTAAAGCTTGCACTAGCTGTTCTAATATTTAGAATAACGGAAAAAATTCAACTGCCTCACCGCGGCCCGGGGACTCGAACACCCGTCCTTCTAGGAATCGCGCCCAGACGTGCATTACCATCACACCAGACCAGCAGCTATTAATTGAAGTCGTCGAATTTTTCCCGCATCCCAGTTAAGCGACAAGTGGCGACATCTACTATCAGTGATACACACTGACAGCCGTAGACATTTCATTACAGAAATGTAAACTATAGAAATTGATATACAATCAATTTCTATAGTTTCACTAATAGTAGCGCCATGGCGCTGTGTCTTAGCAGATCATATGCGGGAAAAATTCGACGGCTTCAATACGTAGGTGCTGGTCTGGTGTGACGGTAATGCACGTCTGGGCGCGATTCCTAGAAGGACGGGTGTTCGAGTCCCCGGGCCGCGGTGAGGCAGTTGAACATTTCCGTTTCTCTAAATATTAACACTTGTCTGTCTGTCTGTCTGCAGGCGTACTGGGCGGCGGGAGTGCATGTGTTCGCTCCGCTGCCGTTCTCGTCGGCGCGCTCGGGGCTGGCGGCGTTGTTCCGCAGCCACGCGTTCCTCAACTTCGGATGTTTGGCGCAGCCCGGTGAGTGATGGCTTGATGAGATCTTTTAAAAGTCCCCCCCCCCTTTTTTTATGATTTACTTTTCGTGATTTTTTAAGTTTTCTCCCCCCATTTTTAAGATGTTCAATTACTTTTGTGTGCGTTCGCCCAGCAAAAAAGTATCGCCTTTCAAGAAAATAATGGTGCAGATATTCTGTGCCTTATCTCGTGTAATTGTGCCCGAAATTTTAAATTTGTGCGTCTAAAGGGTTCGTTGTTATTTAAGATTAAGTGATTCTGCTGCACGAACGTTCGTCCAGCAAAATATTTTTTATTTTTTTAGTCTAGCAGGATATAAAATATGCAAAAAGATAGCTTACATACGGCTGTAAATGTGCCGTAAAAATGAAATTTGTGCCTCTGAAGATTTAAGAGATATTAAGTTTTTTGCTGGGCGAACGTTTTGGCGAATGCTATATATCGGAAACTGTTGGACGCGCAGTGATGATTTTTTTTATACAGATACGGTATATTTGTGCGTATTTGTGCCCAAATTTTCAAAAACATGACTAGCATGGTTCAGGAGTTATGATTTTTTTTCCTAGAAAATGAAAAAAGGCTCTACCCCTTGAACGAACATGACCAAGGACTTCGCGTTAGTGCCAACAGGTACCTATTATATATTCCCACGATCCTATAAAGTTTCACCGGTCTACTTCATATCATTGGCGAGTTATTGACGATATTGTCTTTTTTTTGAGGTTATCTTGATTCAAATTACTTAGAATAGGAAAACGCTAGTTTTCTGTGAGCTGGCTTATTACATTCTTAAACAATAATTAGTGCCTTATTTTAAGAATACGTATACAAAAAATCAGTTCAATATACCCATTAGATTAGACAAAAACGATAAAAAACCATACGACATATTTTTGGTAGATTAACCGACCAAATTCGAGTGAACATTAAAAGGCGGCCGCACGATACTTCAAGCTAGTCTTCCTAATTTGATGGCGTTGTAAAGATATTCAAACAGTACAGATGCGTGATTAATTGTTAAGTTGGAACATATTTTATAATAGAGACATTAAATAACATGTGCTTTTTTTGTGTATAATAATACTTACCTACACTATAATTTGTAGTGTATTACAAAACAGATTTTTTTGCCGTTTTCTAAGGACAATATATATTGTTAATAACAACACATTACATATTAGTGTTTTAATTTTTTTTTTAACCCGTCTCATCCCACTGCTGGGCAAAGGTCTCCTCCAAACCTGTCCACCGCTCTCTATCCAAGGCCAGCACTTCCCAGCTCCTTGATAGCTGGGCCAAATCGTCACACCATCTTTTTTTGGGCCTTCCCCTTCGGCGAAAGCCGTCCCCAGGTACCCATTGTGTTACGATTTTAGCCCATCTATCGTCCTTCATCCTGAACACATGCCCCGCCCATTGCCACTTCAGCTTCGCAGTCTTGAGCCCTACATCAGCGATACCGGTCTTGTTAACCCAACCCCCAAACCCTCCAAACAATGTCATGAGGGTTTTAATTATAATGAAAAAAAAAACACATTTTATTTGGTGTCCCTAACATAAAATATATTCCAACTTAACAATTCTGCACGTATCTGTAGTATTTTAATTTCATTAACGCCATCAAATTAGAAAGAATAGCTTGAAGTATCGTGCGGCCGCCTTTTAATGTTCACTCGAATTTGGTCGGTTAATCTACAAAAAATATGTCGTATGGTTTTTTATCGATTTTGTCTAATCTAATGGGTATATTGAACTGATTTTTTGTATACGTATTCTTAAAATAAGGCACTAATGATTGTTTAAGAATGTAATAAGCCAGCTCACAGAAAACTAGCGTTTTCCTATTCTAAGTAATTTGGATCAAGATAACCTCAAAAAAAAGACAATATCGTCAATAACTCGCCAATGATATGAAGTAGACCGGTGAAACTTTATAGGATCGTGGGAATATATAATAGGTACCTGTTGGCACTAACGCGAAGTCCTTGGTCATGTTCGTTCAAGGGGTAGAGCCTTTTTTCATTTTCTAGGAAAAAAAATCATAACTCCTGAACCATGCTAGTCATGTTTTTGAAAATTTGGGCACAAATACGCACAAATATACCGTATCTGTATAAAAAAAATCATCACTGCGCGTCCAACAGTTTCCGATATATAGCATTCGCCAAAACGTTCGCCCAGCAAAAAACTTAATATCTCTTAAATCTTCAGAGGCACAAATTTCATTTTTACGGCACATTTACAGCCGTATGTAAGCTATCTTTTTGCATATTTTATATCCTGCTAGACTAAAAAAATAAAAAATATTTTGCTGGACGAACGTTCGTGCAGCAGAATCACTTAATCTTAAATAACAACGAACCCTTTAGACGCACAAATTTAAAATTTCGGGCACAATTACACGAGATAAGGCACAGAATATCTGCATCATTATTTTTTTGAAAGGCGATACTTTTTTGCTGGGCGAACGCACACATTACTTTTTGAAATTATGATAGCTTGATGAGCAGTTTTCTTCTGGCACGCCAGTGCCCCCGCCAAGTCGAGTGCGAAGCAAACACTACCGTACCATCCTTTACTGGAACCATTTTGCCGCATTTCAGGCCCCTATTTTAGAACCTCTGGATAAGACTAGAAAGCCACACAACACTAACTATAATAATGAAGTAATTGCAGTAAGGAAGGAACCTTGGCGCGATTTTATCTAGATTTCATTACTTTTTAGAGATGAGCAAGCTGCTCATCGAGACTTGGCTCGTTTTTTTACATGATGTTTTTGGTGGGATTTATTTTTAGAGATTTTTAAGTTTCCCCCCTATTTTAAAGTTGTTCAATTGCTTTTCCAGATCATTAATAGTTTCCTTTTTGATTTGATTTTGAAATTTTGTGGTAAAAGCCATGCAAGGCTTTTACCACAAAATGAGATCTGCCATTGATTGCAACACTGTATGCAGTGGCTTTTACCACCAAAGGGGGCTTAGACAAAGTAACAATATCGAAACGATAACGAAGTTCGAAAAGAACAAAATGTATGGGAGATTGACCACGTGATTTATCGCGTCTTCTGTCAATCCCATACATTTTATTCTCGATCTTCGTTATCGTTTCGATATTGTTACTTTCTCTACGGCACCTGATTCCAACCTTCTCCTATTAAAACGCTATAATAATTTGTAATCAACTGTTTTTATTTTCTTAATATTACAATAAGTCAATAGGTAAACTGAGACATCATCAACCATACAGCCTAATATGTTACACAATAAATGACACTAGATGGTGCTACTAGTCATACAGAACAGTTGTTTTGTTATATCATTTAACATCTCGTACAGAGGAGGGCGCCCCCGCCGCCACAGCGCTATCGGGCCTGTCCGAAGCCCGGGCCTCCTGCGGCCTCGGCGTAGCCCTGCGGCTGGGGCGGGGCGCGCGCCTGGAGCTGTGCTACGCGATCCCTCTGCGCGCTCTGAAGGGGGACGTGCCGGCGCCGGGGCTGCAGTTCGGAGTGGGCGCCAGCTTCCTATAGGTGAGCGTGGCGAGATAGTTCCGATGGTCACCGATAGATGGCGCTTTCGAAGAAATTTACAGAAGCTATTTGCAACCAACGCAACTGTAGCGAGATAGTTCCCATAGTCACCAATAGATGGCACTTTACTATAAAAAACACAATTGTAGCGACATAGTTCCGATGGTCACGGATAGATGGCGCTTTACGTAAGTGGCAAGCATAGTTCCAACAGGCAGTTCCAATGGTCACCGATAGATGGCGCTTTCAGAGTAATTCACAGGAGTGATTTGCAACCGCGACGGACGCAACTGAAGCGAGATAGTTCCGATGGTCACCGATAGACGGCGCTTTCAACAGGTAGTTCCAATAGTCACATATAGATGGCGCTTTCAACAGGTAGTTCCAATAGTCACATATAGATGGCGCTTTCAACAGGTAGTTCCAATAGTCACATATAGATGGCGCTTTCAACAGGTAGTTCCAATAGTCACATATAGATGGCGCTTTCAACAGGTAGTTCCAATAGTCACATATAGATGGCGCTTTCAACAGGTAGTTCCAATAGTCACATATAGATGGCGCTTTCAACAGGTAGTTCCAATAGTCACATATAGATGGCGCTTTCAACAGGTAGTTCCAATAGTCACATATAGATGGCGCTTTCAACAGGTAGTTCCAATAGTCACATATAGATGGCGCTTTCAACAGGTAGTTCCAATAGTCACCGATAGATGGCGCTTTCAACAGGTAGTTCCAATGCTCACCGATAGACGGCGCTTTACGTGAGTGGGGCGAGCAAGTACCCACAGGTAGTTCCAATAGTCACCGATAGATGGCGCTTTCAAAGAAATTTACAGACCAACGCTGCTGTAGTTTGGCGTCTAGGCTTGCTTCCTATAGGTGAGTGGGAAGTAAGTACCAATAGTCACCGATAGATGGCGGTTTAAGGTACAATTGAGGAGTGATGAACAAATAGCGCTTGCAGAAAATAGTGTTCTAGGTGGGGGATCCTTACGGTGCATATTCCGCGACCGATTGATGACGCTTTCAACGTTGAAATAATAATAATTCGTTTATTGACACAAGAAAAAATTAGTTTCGCGTAGTTGTAAAAATAATCACGTTAGTTACTTTAATTAACAAAACTAAAAACTCTAGTTGAACTCTGGACTTGGATAAGATTAAACTTGTGGACCTTGTCCAGCGCTCGCGCAAATAAATTGTACATGTTAATTAATAGTAAGTAGGTTCCCACCCTGACCAAAAGATGGACCGCTGGCTGATGGTTCAGTTTTTCTTGTATTTCATTTATAAGACAATGGGGATTTGTGAACTTAATCAACAACTTCATACATAAGTTCACTTAATTATTGATGGGGATTTCCAATGGGGATTAATGGAATAACCCGACATTTTAAATTTTCTAAGGTTCATATAAGGATTAATAGATGTCGTTTTCAAGGACTTCGCTTAAGTTTGTTTATTCTAATTAATAGCATTATTAAATCTGTACTTTTACTTCTATTGCAGATGCTTCAAGACCACCGGCAGAGAAATGATGTCAGAACAGTATCTGTGTAAATTAAATTTAATATTAATTAATAATTTATCGTTGTAAATTATCGTGGAGTCGCCGGTTGTAAAAATAGTTGTAGTGTTGTTACAATAAACATCTTTAGCCTTATAATGTGTGTTTTATTTCATCGAGGGAATTCAGATATGTTAAACGTCGAGGGAGAGCTACTAGGTCGCTTTGCTTGAATAAAAGCCAGCTTAGCAGATACTGTTCTTTATTGACGATAGCCACACGCGGTCTTACAATTGTATGCCTATATATGAGGCCGGAGATAAATGTTGCTACCGCGATGTAAATATGCACAGTGACATCTGTTAGTTACACTATGGAACTACTAACTAGGCTGAATGCTGTCATTTAGCTATACGACCTTACAGATAAACTGACTGATCTACGCACAGCCTAAACGGCCAAACGTAGGCACTTGAAATTTGGAAGACACGTAGCTTAGGTACCGCAGAGGGGCACTAAGAAATTCCCGAAATTCCCACGGGAACGGGAATTAGCGGGAAAATACTTTTGTATGAAAAATCTAAACCGCTTTAGTAAGTCGCTTGAAATTTGCAGTGTGCGTTACCCCAGCAAAATGTTGTCGAAAATCGACATTCTAGTTTATCAGATAATTAGTCGGTTAGCTCCTGTGAATGTCTATGTAATTTTTGGAATTAGATCAGTCCTAATTTTCGAGATATTTGAAAAAAAACAGATTCTGCTGGGATAACGTTACCGCAGCAGAATGTTTTGCGAATTAATGACTTTTTTGAAAAAACCTTAAGTTACATAGTTAGTCTTTTGGACGAAGTAAATGTTTCGATATAATTTGGGTTTCTAAGTTTTACGGTTGCGAAGATATTCCGTTTTTTGCTGCAGTACCTAACGTTTGGCTGTTTGCTGGATTTTCGAAACGGTAAAGTGTATTGTTCTAATTTTTTATACACAACTTTGCCTTAATTAGTCTGAATTAGTCCAGCAATAAAAATGTTATCTTAATACACCGATGCAAGTTATTCACAATGGTATAAATTGCCTCTTATAGGCCCTAACTTTCTAAATATTTCTTATACTCTAGAGGCTTATTAAAAAATCATTTTGTAGCTTACGACTAGACACAGGTATGTGTGAAGTTTCATTCGAGTCCATTAAGTAATTAATAAATTATCACGAAATTAAGTTCAGTTTGGGCCGGCACAAGCAGCGGGTTTCTTTGTCCTTCTTCTTAACGTTTTTCTTGCTGATTTTTTGTAAATAATTAGACCTTTCTGTAAACTTTAAACCTGCGAATTTTAAGCCGAATCCACTCAATAGTAACAGAAATAAACGAAAAAGAGTCATTAAGGTATGCATGACTATGGTAATCCAACCAAGTTTAGATGGTCACAAAAAAAGGGGAAATGTAGTACATAATGCAGGCCTACTGAAATGTTAAGGACAGTAATTATCATTTTGTTACAGTTGCGTACAAAAGTGGTAAAAAAAATCAAAAATTTATTTGTTCATTTTTATTTAACATTACTTCATAATGCTTCACTACATAGTATAAAACAAAGTCGCCTTTCTGTCCCTATATCCCTATGTGCGCTTAAATCTTTAAAACTCCAATTCCAAAAACTACATAGACATTTACAGGAGCTAACCGACTAATTATCTGATAAACTAGAATGTCGATTTTCGACAATTTTTGCTGGGGTAACGCACACAAATTTACATGCATTTGGAAGCATGCAGATACCCTAATGAATGTAAAGCTTAAAGTAAATTTAAAATTTGAAAATCGCATCCATGACCCCGCCTGAACGGGGTCATGAACCACCGGACCTCCCGATATCGCGTCGGTTGCTCTTCCATTGAGCTATCCAGGCGGGGTCATGAATGCGGATTATTTTAATTTTTTTTCTCAAATTTTTAATTTACATTAAGCTTTAATAGTATTAAAAACAACAAATAAAAATGTAAAGCTTACTTGCAATGCGATATTGCAAAATTCGGACAGGAACGAGAGTTATTGGGAGAAAACTTTTGTATGTAAAATACTGTAGGCCACGCGAACGAAGTCGCGGGCATAGCTAGTAAACTATATAAAGTAAAAACAACAAAATCCATAATCATAAATATTTTTAGTTTTCGAATTAAAAAAAAAACAGTCCATAGTGTTACTTTTGTGTTTAAGATGTGACACCTAACAAAGCTTTGCGTTGTACCTACCACATTATTTTACTTGTACATGTTACTTAAATATATGATTAAATGTAAAAGCTACTGAATGTCCAGATAAATAAATAAATAAATAGTCGGACGTATGGCTAATAAAACAAAAACATCTCGTATTCAACGATTTATTACATAAAAATATGTTCACTACTCTATTTTTATTTACAATATTTTGTACTAACTTAAAATTTTAACATCACACTATAAATAAATTAGTTAGATAAATGAGGTCGGGGTTTAACATTTACCCTTTTTGTAGGAAATTTAAATGATAATATTGTGTATTTATTTATGAAACGAATTGCGAAATCCGTTATTATAAGTCCTTACATAAGATTACTGATAGCATCGTATGTGTATGCAGTTTTAAAAAGGAATACCGAATAGCTTTATACAAAAAAAAAAATGTTTTATTTTCTTACATCAAGGTAACAAAGATGTAGTTCCATACCAAAAATTAACATGGTAATACGTTTCTTACAAAAAAGTAACATAGATATACGAGTTTTATTTTCTTACGTCATGGTAACAAAGTTGTGACACAACTTTACCAAAAGGTAACATGGTGTTAGTTTCTTACAAAAACGTAACATAGAAATACCATATGCCTAGGCAACGAGTGTTCTGAGCATAGTACACCATTGGGGGAGGGACATGATAGGTTTAGATCAAGATTAGGTAAGACTCTTAATACCTAGGGACGTGGTCATGTAAGGATGTTAGGTCTACTAGGAAGTCTGGGGTTCCCTTAGACCTAGGATACCTAAGCCCTCCAAGACCTATGTCTCACTGGTTCTCGTTGTTCCGGTAGAGGTTGCTGTAGTGTAGTTTCGCTCGCAACATGTCGTCTTCGGTCATCTCCACTATTGTAGGCGGTATCAGGGCTGCCGCCACGCATCTGTAGGAAATAATAGTCTTATTTATTTAAACACTATACGCCGTGAAATATTAGTGGTTGTTTTCCTGCAGTAAAATGATTCTATCTTAGTAGTACAATAGATTCGTGCAGTTCTTCTTTGTTAAAATCAATAAATGCCGGTTTTACGAAAGGTTTAACCGAAACTCGAAAGCACGTTCGAACCGCTTTATGACTTAGGGTGTAGAGCTTCTTCAGCTTTAAGCATCGATTTCATGCAGCAAGCAGTACCTGATTACGTCAGATCTTATAAAAGAACGATAGCTTCTCTCGTTTTCGAGTTGGAAAATAATTATTTTGAAAATTTGAAAAAATATTTTTTTTTTCGAGGAATTATTTGCATGATTCGATAGTATTACTAAAGGCAAATCGTTCTGCTACGGGAAAACAACCACTAAAATTTCACGGTGTAGGTGCACGTTAGAGTCAAAAATAAATTAGGGGTCGTTCAAGTTGACTCCACTTGACTTTAACTTCGTTAAGTATTTTTAAATATCTATGTGTAAATCAGTCTTCTTCTTATCGTATGGTTGATGAACAACCTGGTGTCAGAGTTTAAACCGCCCGTAGGCCTCTGACATGGCTTCACACACCGTTGAAAAATCTCTCAGGTGTGCTGGTTTCCTTACGATGTTTTCCTTCACCGTTAAAGCGTCGAATATGAAAGTCAAATTTGAAAAACTCAATATTGGTACCTGGCGGGGTTTGAACTGGCGACCTCTCGCATGGCAAGCAACGACCATCGACGCTTTTAAATCAGTCTTTGCCACCCATATTACAAGCTCTTCTTAGTTTGGGGTCAGATGAATCATCATTAGCCTATATACGTCCCCACTGCTGGGGCACGGGCCAACTCTCAACATATTACGTCTATTGACTTTTTCACTGTATGTCGTTTCTTACGTCGTGTCGTTGTTCGGGGTACGGCCAGAATACCAGCGCTGCAGCGGCTCTCGGGCTGATGCGGCACATGCTGAGGCCTGTACCTCGTTGACCACTCATACAGTCCTTACATATGTGTTCTATTTCTTTGTGCGCGTTTTGTGTCTTGTGTATGTATCTATGTATCATTGTTACCTCAAGTCGTGGTCAATAAATGTTTTTCTTTCTTTCTTTCTTTCTTTCTTTTCACTGTATTTTATGTTTCTATAAATCAACAAATAATGAACCTTAGAAATAAATTACTCTTTATTGGTCTTTCTCTCTCAATGCATTCTTTCAAACACACACATACACACACACACACCCCCACACGCACACACATACACACGCGTGCACACAAATATACACACCACATGCACTAGTTGTCACTTTCAAACGCGCTGTCATAACATTAATTTTGTATTTCTAATGTTCAATTTCAACTTTTATAAAATGTAATATTCATATCTGTTTCCCTTATGTTATTATGCAATATATATCGAAGAGCGGTGCCTCCTGACACAGGCAATTATATGCTTAAAAGGAGGTATCAGCCACTGTTATTGTTAATGTAACCAAATTGAAATAAAGAATTTAATTATTTATTATTTATTTATTTTTCTCTGGTTCAAGTGATCCCCACCCCACGCAAAATAGACGCTTTGACGTCAAGTTGCCATTACCATTTCTCTCTCACCCCCCCCCCCCCTCTATCTCTCTCTCACTCACCTGCCCTCGGCGTTGAGGAAGTTGAAGGTGGAGCAGGCGTGTGCGGTGGGCAGGATCTCCACGTTGAGTTTGTTGGCGCGCGCCGCGCGGAACACCGGGCCCATCAGCGCCCGGTCACTTGCTTCTAAACCCATGATCTAAGAGAGAATAGGACAAATTAGGAGAGATTTCTTTTTATACCCCCTGATAGTTATTTTGTAAAAAGATTTCATGTACAGAATTGACCTCTCTACAGATTTATTATAAGTATAGATGATAATAATGATTAAAAAAATTTCTACATAATATGTTTATATTACTCTGCCCAAAAGGTGATAAACATTATGTATAATGCCCGGTCAAAGTGATTATTTGAACAATTATTATTAAATTGCACTCTCATATTGGGCATTTTTCATAAGGACCGGGCAGTATGTATAATGCCCAATTTATCATTTGGTCCATAACATATACACTGGGCAGCAAATAAACCAGGCTTCCAACAATTTTTCATACAAACATGTCCAGTTCTGAGGCCTATAAATGTAAAGGTTTTAATGCTATGGTAATAATTTAAGTGTATAGATGTCAGAAATGATCAATGTTTAAAAAAATATGTTATCTAGGCCTATAACAGTCCCACAAATGTATATTAGTGACGGTGACGCTTTTTTATTTTGAAGTATTTTGAAGTGGGCAACACAATATTAAAAAAAAATTTAAAAGAATTACTGTCATAAGTTTAAAACTCGCCGAGATTTTTTTTTTATAAAAGGCTAACAAGAGGCTGCCCTCACTCCACCTGATGGTAAGCGGTAGTGAGATCCAAATATGAGGTCGACAGGCACAATAGACCATATTGAGCCTGTCGCACTCACCCTGAAGGCCTGCTTAAATGCCGTTTCACTAACACATCATTTGGGCAAGCTCAAAACGCTCCATACAAAAAGTGACTTGACGTCTCCCTTGATGATATTTGTATGCAACGCGGACTCAATATGGTCTATTGTGCCTGTCGACCTCATATGTGGATCTCACTGCCGCTTAACATCAGGTGGAGTGAGGTAATTTTTTGGTACATACATACATACATAAAATCACGCCTTTTTCCCAGAGGGGTAGGCAGAGATCACTTCCAGCGATCCACTTTTCACCTCTGTGGGAAACGTGACGTGACGGGTTGTGGACCACGTCGCCGCCATTCTGCCTTGTGCATTGTTTTAACAAGGTGATTGCGTTCCCACTAGTAGCAAGGATGTATGACGGGGGAAGGAAAAGGGGAGGAAGGATACTATCGCCTCGGATGATTCGGACTGAGTCGATAGTAGCTCGAGGAGCCGGGGTCGCTTACCCGTATACCGTTCACCAACCACCGGACAGATAGTTGTGGCTGGTATCCCCTGACTGCTAATTTTTTGGTCTTTTATAAAAAAATATTAAATGCTCACCACAAGGTCTACTTTAGGCTCCAGCAGACGGAACAGGCGGAGTGACTCCTCCGTGATCTCTTCAGAGCCTCTCACCTGCCATGAGAGCACAGTCCTGCCGAACACCACCCAGCAATCAAAACAGATGATAACATAAGAAAGAAAGAAAGAAGAAAGAAATGTATTCTTCTTCTAAATATACATCGTGAAATTTTAGTGGTTGTTTTCCCGTGGCAGAACGATTTGCCTTTAGTAATACTATCGAATCATGCAAAGTATTACTTGAAAAAATAAATTATTTTCAACTTTTCAAAATAATGAATTTCCAACTCGAAAACGAGAGAAGCTATTGTTCTATGATAAGATGTGACGTAATCAGGTACTGCTTGCCGCATGAAATCGATGCTTAAAGCTAAAGAAGCTCTACCCCCTAAGTAATAAAGCGGTTCAAACGTGCTTTCGAGTTTCGGTTATACCTTTCGTAAAACCGGCTTTTATTGATTTCAATAAAAAAGAACTGCACAAATCTATTGTGCTACTAAAATAGGATAATTTTACTGTATATATCTCAAAGGTGACTACTGACATAGTGATCTATCAACGCACAGCCCAAACCACTGGATGGATCGGGATGAAATTTGGCATGCAGGTAGATGACATGACGTAGGCATCCGCTAAGAAGGGATTACCCGAAGCGAAGCAAGTGCGGGTCACCAGTTATGTATATGTTATAGGCAATGTGTATAATCCGGTATTGTATAGATTACCTAGGTATTCTATACAATGCCTAATACGTTCAGGCAATGTGTATAATACGATTAATTTCACACATTGCCTAGGTATTGTATAAAATTCCCGAAGTGCATCAGGTAATGTGTATAATGAACGACCACGGGTAGGACCATAAACATTTTTATTTATTTATTATTCAGTTAATCAAGCTTAAACTCGGTATATTTTGAATAATATGTTATTGCTTTGCGTAGAGGGGTTAGGTAGCATTGGTTTTGAGTCCGTCCATCTGTCACCAGGCTTTAACTCAATAACAGTGATATATAGAATGTAGTTGCAATTTGTTCATCATATACATACACTAGCTGTGCCCGCGACTTCGTTCGCGTGAACTACAGATATATCATTTAAAAGGTTTTTCCCAATTACTCTTATAACCATGAGAATTTTTCAATATCGCGTTGCAAGTAAGTTTACATGCCAAATTTCAATCATCTTTCTTTCGCGGTTTAGATTTTTTCATGCAAAAGTTTTTTCCTGCTAACTCCCGTTCCCGTAAGAATTCTTCAATATCCTGTTACAACTAAGCTTTAAGTTTACTATGGTACCTGCATGCCAAATTTAAAGCATCTAACTTAAGTGGTTTAGATTTTTCATACAAAAAGATTTTCCCGCTAATTCCCGCACCTCTACGGTACCTTAGCTACGTTATTTCTAAATTTCAAGTGCCTACGTTAAGCCGTTTAGGCTATGCGTCGATATGTCAGTCAGTTTCTCCTTTTATATATTTAGATGTTACCGGACAAACCCGATTTCAGGACAAACTCGTTTGGCCTTGGATAAACTATGTAGTACTTGCGAGCTCAGGACTTCCTGGCATCCTAGACTGAGTTAAAAAAAGAGCCCTATTTGTGTTAATTTTTTTTAAACCAGAAGACAAATCGATTAAATACATTACCTAAGCGTCAACCGGCATTCTATACAATGCCTAGGTATTCTATACATTTCCTAGGTAAAGTGTGAAATACTTCAAACATTGAGTATCATTTCATACATTGCTTAAGCAACCTCGGCATTCTATACATTTCCTAGGCATTGTATAGAATGCCTGCATTATACACATTGCCTATAACTTTGAAATTTCAAAAACACATTAGTACCTGGCGGGGTTTGAACTGGCGACCTCTCGCACGGCAAGCAACGACCTTAACCACTCGGCCATCGATGTTTTTTACATATTTATGATTAGGATAATTTATATCTACCAGGTCTCTTGTCAAAATGTGGCCGCTAGTATTGTTAATTAATTTATTAATAATTCCGTAAAAAAATAATATCTTCCATACTGAATTACATTTTCCATTGCTTACCTGGGAAATATAGCCATGGGTCCCAACACTGTGATGCCATTATTCAGTTTGAAGCCATACTGTAAAGATTCACAAATAATGTTGAATAAATAGTTCATAGATACCTTTTTAGGCTTTAACTTTACTTGTTTTAATAATTTATCATATAGAAGCACTTAATTTCATGCCTCCGACTGCAATTCTGTTTATACATACTTACCTTATCATTGAATTTTTATCTTGTTTCAGTCTTTTCAGTTGTTTTTTAATTGTAAATTTAAAATTTTTAAGTGCTAAAGCTTGCACTAGCTGTACTAATATTTAGAAAAACGGAAAAAATTCAACTGCCTCACCGCGGCCCGGGGATTCGAACACCCGTCCTTCCGGGAATCGCGCCCAGACGTGCATTACCATCACACCAGACCAGCAGCTATTAATTGAAGCCGTCGAATTTTCGACCTGTTAGCCACAGGTGGCGCCATCTATTATCAGTGATACACACTGACAGCCGTAGACATTTCATTGCAGAAATGTAAACTACAGAAAATGATGACACCCTGGCAATTAATGTAAATTTAAAATTTTTAAGTGCTAAAGCTTGCACTAGCTGTACTAATATTTAGAAAAACGGAAAAAATTCAACGGCTTCAATTAATAGCTGCTGGTCTGGTGTGATGGTAATGCACGTCTGGGCGCGATTCCCGGAAGGACGGGTGTTCGAATCCCCGGGCCGCGGTGAGGCAGTTGAATTTTTAATTGTAGTTATCCATGCAGGCGGGTTTTATGTTTTTTTAATTATTATTTTATTTATGTCTTTTTAGTATATGATACCAATAATAATATTATATTTCACCTACCTAAGAACCTCAAATGTGAAAATCCATTCAACGGTTCTAGAGATACAAGGTAATAAAGAATATTACATACATACAAGATACGCGCTAAACACATAGCCCTCCTGGCAGTCGGGTAAAAACTAAAAACGACACGACACATGCTGGACAGTGCCGCCATCCAATACATACAATGCAGGCGCTGGTGGCTTGAATCAAGAGGTTTAGTTCCTCTTTCCTGTCCCGTGTCATTAAGGCATGGAATGCCCAGCTCATGTTTTCCCTCCCTCCTATGATACCGGGCTCTTCAGCAGGGCGTGAAACATTTAAGCATAGAATTCCCCGGATTTGTCCTAGTTTAAGCGACATCCAGGGGCTGTCTTGCAGGGGTTTTTAGAAGTGTCGGGTAAAACTCATATATATATTTGCTGACAGCAATTGTTCTTGGAGGTGTCCGGGGAAGAAACCTTTTTACTACCATTTTGTTCAGGATTTTGCTGTATTTATTTGGCGACCAATACAATGCTGTTATTTCTAGTAGAAGACCACTCACCGTAGCATAGGAGTCAATCATGAGCCCCATATCTGGCTCCTGGTTGAGGACTCGGACTGTGGTCTTCCCATCACCCTCATATGCCGCTTTGTGTCTCACCAAACTGAAATAAAATCATAATCATCATCAGCCCATATAGATCCCCACTAGGGCATGGACCTACCCTATACTAAGGCGATAAGGCCGTGAGTCAACCATCCTGACCAAGTGCGGGTTAGTCAACTTAAATTTCTTCGTAGGTGTGCATGTTTCCTCACAATGTTATCCTTCACCATTAAAGTGTTGAATAAATGTACATATTAATTACAAATTATTCAAAAGTGTTGATCGCCGAGTGGTTAAGATCATTGCTTGCCATGCGAGAGGTCGCCGGTTCAAACCCCGCCAGGTACCAATGTGTTTTTCAAATTTGAAATTCATATGTACCATCATTCGACGCTTTAACGGTGAAGGAAAACATCGTGAGGAAACCTGCACTCCTAAGAAGAAATTCTTAGGTTGTGTAGTCGACCAACCCGCACTTGGCCAGCGTGGTCGACTAAGGCCTTTTCGCCCTAGTTTAGGGTAGGCTCGTGCCCCAGCAGTGAGGACGTATATGGGCTGATGATGATTAATTTCAAAATTGTACAATACAGTGGTATGTGGCGGAATTTGAACCTCTCGCATGGCAACAACAACCGTAACCACTCATCCTACGATGCTTATGATATTATACATTGATTGATTGAATAAATAGAATTTGAAATTGAATAAACTAAATGACCTAACCTCACAATTAAAAATGAAACAATCTAAAAATGTTTATGTCAACATATTATAATGTCTAGTGAACATTTTGTGAAGCCAAACATGAATTTAACAAGATTTAAATATAATTTCCAATTATAGGAGTTTTCGTTTTGCGTAGTAAATAAAAATAAGTTTGTAACCTCAAAAGCGGAAGACTTTTCTTGCCGGATGTCGTGGCTTGTCGAATAAGATTGGGCAGCATGTTTTTTTGTTTCCTATCAATTGAAACTGTGCTTTTTTTTTGAATTTTGTGAAATATCTACAATTTTTTTCAATATTTTCTTTTCGATTTTTTTGACAATGACAATAGTTTGACAGACAGCTGATTGCTATATTATTGACATCTTTGGCGTTTCGTTTTCATAAGATCTCTCTGTTTTTTTTCGTGGCTATTTTCAATAATCGCCTTGTGACAATAAGGAGTACCACTTGTTAAAAAGCTGTGTATTTCTGTTTTTTAGGTAGAAATAATACTATTCATAAGCAAATAAGTCGCTTAACTAAACTAAACTTACAAAAATCAATACTAACACATGAAACGAAACGTTTATTAAGTCAAAATGACATCATTCATTCATGCAATGCCTACGGCACTGCAGATGCGCGGTCTTTTAAATGTCCTACACAATCTAATTGATTTTCCGTTCTAACCTTTGTAAATAATAAAAACACAAACACTCTTCCAAGCAACGAATATTAATAGACCAGTATCCGTCGGATTATCAAGTGAAATGGTTTACTCGGAAAACCTGTATAGATCGCTCTCTGAATAAAATATAAAGTTTGTTTTTTTTTAACAAAATGGACTGTGCAAAGATAACAACAGAGCTTGTGAATTGTGAGAAAAGACTTTCAATTGTGCCTAAAAAAGATTATAAGCTAGATTTATGGCGGGAATTGAGGAAAAGATGGATGATCCTCGGAGTCCTAGTTTCAATGACTCTTGCTGTGATATCGCCGAAAGTCGGCGCTCCTGGAGGCAAACTACTGCATGATAACGATTAGATCATTCTAGAACGCATTTGCACCCCATTTGGCCACGTAATTTGATTGATACTTTTTAATCTAAATCATTGGACTAAGAAAAAAATTTATACAATCTGCCTGTTGTAATAAAGCTGCTATTATTATTGAGATGAATTTTTTAGTCATAAAGTAGCTACTGTTATTAAAGTATTAATTAATTTTTTATGTAACCATAAAGGCAGGTTTTATATAATTTAACTTACCTACTCTAAAAAGCTTTATAATGAATAATTCTTTGGCTTTATTATACCATTTCAACTTCTGCTGCAATTCTTACTTATCACTTATTTTGTAATATTATGTAGGTACTTCTATTTTTCAAAATGCTAAATATTTAGGCATATTTGTTACATATTATTATTCAATTATTTAGTATTGGTATACTAAAGCCTTTATCTACATAAGCTAGTTCTATTTTCAAATTTTAAAAATAGAAATTTAAATAAAAATGAGTTTGTGTCATTTGGTAAAATTATATTATGTCAAATTTAATTTTCTTAAATTACATTATGTCAAATTTAATTTTCTTAAATTACATTATGTTAAAATAATGTATTTAATATAAGTGCTGTTAAGTTATTTGTCTAATTAATTACAGTTTTCTGGTTTCATATTAAATGGTTGAATTTTATATTGCTCCTATAAAACTGAATATACACAATATTAAAATAAAATACTAAAGCAAAATATTAAATTTGTTACATTTATTCCTTATTCAAGCATCATTAAATGTCTTACTAATTGACATTGATGTAGTATTGAAGTAGATTTCGATCTTCATTTAAATTTGATCATTTCAAGATTGCTTTCTAGATTTCTTACTATTATTATAACTCCATTGAAAAAAGTGCCCATACATAGAACATCTTAGAAACAGAACTACACTCCCGCACCATTTGCAAAAGTGACCTTCTGACATACAATTTAAGGTTTTATTTAGTAAATCACTGGCTGGCATGCTGACATACAATAAATATACAAACTGTACTATGCAAATAAATTTTACTGTACTATTTAAATCAAATTTATGGGCTGAACTATTCTAGCTTATTTAATAAAAAGACGTGTGGCACTCGGAGACTGCCGCGGTAATGCTATTGCATAGCATCGTCCGATTTCGGAGCAGCTCGTTTCGATTCGTGCGACTTTCGTAGAGTCATACAATACGTCTAACCGCACGCACACATACACCGTGCCGAAGTCTACCGAACTGAAACGACGTTAGACGATTGTGAGTTTTTTTTCGTTACGGAATTTCTTGGTTCGGTCACCGCGCTCAAAGCCCGCGATAAAAGCTATGCAATAGCTAAAAAAAACACTTTGTTTTAGAGTATTTATAAGTATGAATTTCACACTGAACAATGAGAAAATCTTTTTAACACTAAATTCCGTAAATAAATGATTCAATTCTTTGGCTTACTTTGGCAAGTCATTAATTTAAGCATATTTTTTTTTCTATTTTACCTTATGATGTATGTGTCGCAGTCGTATTGTATAATCCGCCGTATTACATTACGGCTAGTCGTTATCAAAAACAGGGCCGTTATGTATTACGGCGGATCGACGTTCAGCCGTATTGCACTTTATTCAATTTCGCGAATGCTATCCTCAGGATTATTTTTCAAGATCAGATAATCTTCACCAGCAACATTCATGAGGTCATATTTTTTGCACCTTATTGGTACTGTGTAGGATTCCGCCGAATACCAGAATCCATAGAAACAACAACTTTAGCAGTTTTGATATGCAATATAACCTCTACAACTCGTTCTTTTGTCCATAAGACATTGAGACGAATAGAAACAGTTCAATTGCACGTCAAATTTATTCTTAAAGTCACTATTTACACTCGTATTTGTCACGTTTCTTCTTTAAAACCACTGTTAAAATCACATTTTTGTGAAATAATTTCTGTATTCGAGGCCATCGTTGTTTTTATGACAGGCAGCGCCGTGAGCGATAAACATGGGAACTAAAAACTGTCAAAGAGGCGGTTAACGACTCGCTCTTTGACATTACGGCTAGCCGCATTAAATAACGTTTAGCGCCGAACACATCCCGGCGGAATTTCATTCAGCCGTATTCAATCCGGCTAATCGTTGATCAGCCGTAATACATAACGGCCCTGTTTTTGATAACGGCTAGCCGTGATGTAATACGGCGGATTATACAATCCGACTGCGACATATGTACTACTTCAGGCCATTCTTAACAAGGTTGTGGGTTTAAGAATCGGGTGTAAATCTGTTTTATGGCCAATCTCCATTTATCAAAACATTAGTGGTTTGGACACATTTGAAGCACTATATAAACCTAATATTCACAATATAGTGTTTTGGTTGTAGTTTAGCATCACAAATCATGTTCCCTTCTGTACAGTTTACTTAAGGGAACCTAGTATTTAGATAGTTTTCCCATAGGGACTTGTTAGTATAGGCACTTAATATCTAAAATATCTACAGATAGATATAACTATATACTTAATTTGGGCCATAGTAAATATACATACCTAGGTAATATACATACAAATAATCATTTCAATACGCTTACTTGTTAAGTAGTATTGTAATTAACTTGAGGATAAAATAAGACAATTTTGAAATAAAACTTATATATATATATAACCGCAAATAGCGATATTTCCCAGTTTTAAATATGACTGTATTAAAACTTGGGGGTATCGCTATTAACCTTTGAGTATAAAGCCACAAGTGGCTTTATACTCAAAGCTATTAACAATCTGTTTAAGATAGAAGTTGTAAACTAAAAGAAATGATGTTGTATAAACATTATTTTAATTTTCTGATCAAAGCATTATTCATGCTGCATTTTAACATTTAGATTTTACGGCAGTTGAATTGACTCAAATTGGTGATTGTTAACACAAGCAATCTTTAATGCAGCTCGAATGAAGTTGCTGGTACATCTAGTAAATAATAAAATTAGGCATTTTATGGCAATAGCATTGACTCTTTGGCGATTATCAAGACTTTTTTGCCAGAATATTTTCTGCCCAGCGAGAGGTCGCCAGTCCAAACCCCGCCACGTGCCGCTATGTTTTTCAAATTTGAAACTCATATCAAAGCGTCGAATAATTCGTACAATTATTCGACGCTTTAACGGTGAAGGAAAACATTGTGAGAAAACTTGCACACCTACGAAGAAAATCTTATATTGTGTCAACCAACCCACATCTGGTCAGCCTGACTAAGATCAGCTTATCGCCCTAGTTTAGGGTAGGCCCGTGCCCAAGCAGAGTGGACGTATATGGCTTGATGAAGAATAGGAGCGAAGAAACAGAAGGAAATGTGTAAAACGAAGACGAAGTCGCTGGCACAGCTAGAATTTGTTTTAGAATAAAAAAAGATAATACAATTAGGTTTTAACGGCAGTTGCATTGGTTTTGGGGATCATCAAAACTTTTGACAGAGTATTTCCTGTCCAGGCCCCCTCCGCACGGAGTACCTGTCCTACCTGCCCCTCTGCTGGTTGTTCTACTGGGGCGGGCGCCGCGCGCGACGCGTGACTGTAAGCACTCGTACGGCGCTGCTTAGCGTTGCGCACGCGCACGCCGTGGCGCCGGCGCTGATGGCCGCAGCGAGGGTGGCGCCACTTGATAGGAGGCTGTTGGATGGGTGAGTGTTAAGGAAATGTCAGGTCGGCAGTTGAGTTGAAAATAGGTTTGCCATCACCTAAACAAACCCCGGACATAATGGTCAAAATAAGGTTTATCCCCGAATACAGAAGTCCGTTGTCTAAAAAACGAGACCGTCTTTAAGAAAAAGACCGAAGGTAACATTTTTCCCCTTAAATCCGAAATCCGCTGTTTAAAACATTATAATTTTTTTTTCAAAACCGCCTTCTTAAGCCCGACAGCTAAAAAATACATAATAATATAATACGAACATTTATAATTATTTAGGTAAGAATTTGATATATGTTTGAAGGCGATGCCAATCAAAATTTTGAGGAAAATGAAGCACTCTGTGCATGAAATACCGCCGCACCGCCTTCAACTCAGCGTCGATGGCCGAGTGGTTAAGGTCGTTGCTTGCCATGCGAGAGGTCGCCAGTTCAAACCCCGCCAGGTACCAATGTGTTTTTCAAATTTGAAATTCATATGTACCATCATTCGACGCTTTAACGGTGAAGGAAAACATCCTGAGGAAACCTGCACACCTAAGAAGAAATTCTAAGGTTGTGTAGTCGACCAACCCGCACTTGGCCAGCGTGGTCGACTAAGGCCTTATCGCCCTAGTTTAGGGTAGGCCCGTGCCCCAGCAGTGGGGACGTATATGGGCTGATGATGATGATGTTTCTTGTCTGCAGCGCACTGCTATCATGCGTGGGGGCCCCGTGCGCGTGGCTCTCCCTGGCGGCGGCGCGGGACGTGGGCACGGCTCTTGTACTGCTGGCTGTAAACTACGTTACGTCATTCATCGCGGCGCCTATCGCTATGTTTCTTATCGTAAGTATTTATTATGTTGGCTCCTAAAACACACAGCGTTGATGTGAAGAATGCTGTCTGAGATCTTTCCAAAGCATTAAATATCATAGACAATCTTACCAAATATCTCTGCTCATATACCTTTCCCCTCTCACCAGCAGGCGCCACCACTCGAAAGGCGCGAAGTGAGTGACATGAACTGTCAAATCATAGCGTTTGTGATTTTTCCGTTGAAACATCGTAAAAATTTTCTCTATCCAATTTCAATGAAGGAAATTGTTTTTACATTGTTAATTATAGTGTGAATTAAGCACACAGCGTCTATTTCAATAGTATTGAGTGTTTTTTCAATGAATAGTGAGTGTTTGTAGCGCTGAATCCAAAAAGCAAAGAGTATTGAAAATCGTGAAAGGATGTTCGCAGCCGGTTCAAATTTGAAACAGTTGTTCGACTTCTACGACTACTATTTGATCGTCGAGGGAGTTGTATGGTTTGTCTGAACATCTACAATACGCTTCATAAGGCGGAAGAACTCAGTCAGTAAGTTAAACATTGTTACTCGACCGGATCCGCGCGTTAACACTCTAGCTAGTTTATTAGAATCTTATTCGATTCTCAGTTAATCTCTGAAAAGAATCAGATCGATCTAGTCGGTTTTATAACCTCTTTATAAATATTGCCATTAGGTTAATAAGATTATTAATGGCAGTGGTAATGAGATAATTATGTACTTCCAAACATTTTTGGAATACCATCTCGCAAAGGCAAAATATCTCTTTACTATTAACAGACTTATCTAGTAAGCCTGGCGTTATGTAAAATTGTATCTTTTACAATAATGTAGGTTTCTACAACCTTAACTAAGCAGTAAGCCATCCAATGTAAGATGGCTTACCACCATCTGAGTCCACAATACAATTATTATGGTTCAATTAGAGCATATTACTTATACAGGTTTTTTTAATAAGATCCAATCAATATAGCATAATTAGAGTATATTGTGTGAGAAAAGTTTTGGTTTATGATAAAGTTAATTAAATAACTAGCTAACAGTACTCCTAAGAGATGAAAAATAGCTAATTTTCTTTTATAATGTAGTGCATGCCTGCTAGTTTCTGAGTCGTAGCTCATTATATTACTTATAAATATTAAGAAGTGAAGTATATTTTCACAAAAATTGAGTACATTATCCTTTTAGGATAGACATATATTTTAATAACTCCTTGCTTAGGTAAATAAAACATAAATGTGTCTTATCACACTAATTCAGACGTTCGTCTGAAGTAAGATTATATTACAAATAAAATATATAACCATTTTACATCTTGAGGGTTATACCAAGTAAGACCTCTTAAGTGGTACTTGCAACCACATAACATAACATATTAATTATTAAGAAATAATAAATTTCCTTATTTCCAATTGACATACATCATAATAATATTAAACTGGCTGGAGCCCTCTTAAGGCTCATGTTACTTGTATCAGGAAATAAAAATAACTGATACATCAGGAGGTAACCTATCTAATGATTATATTGCTTCTTGGATTAAACTTAGAACAATTCCAGTTTAATTTATAGACCAGTTTAGTATTACTTTATATAGTTACAAACTAGTAAATGTAGGTTTTAAGTAAGGATTACCCTAACTTGGCCAATGTAAATGCAGGAATGAGATTCCTCTGAGTACTCAACAACAAGGAGGTACTGCAGTTTACCTCTCTATTATTATAAACAGTATTCTCTAATGTCTTCAATGGGATTTGCATGGGAAACCAGACCCAACCAACATGTATAGGTCCCTAGAGACTTAACCAGATTTTTGCATATCTATTTAGATATGTTAGATCTGCACTCTTAAGTGCACATGCAATTTAATTTATTTTCTGTAAGTAGGTATATTTCCTGCTATAACTCTCAGGTTGCGGAAACTTTGAGAACCAAAATAGTCTTAGAATGGGTTGTTTATAAGATTTGCTCATTCTTGTATGTCCATAAGGAATACCAGGCTATAAAATATTATGATCATAATTATGTTAATTATTACATAATTAGTAAACCATATGTTAAAGACTAAACACAAAGTATTGAGTATTGAGTGACTGTCTAGTACTAAATACATAGTACATGGATATGTTACAATAGATAGATAATAATAATACATTTCATCCAATTATCTTATTATATAGTTGAAATAGTAGTAACTTACTTAAAATTACTCCCAAGATTTGGTAACAATTGTCATTTTGAATTTCAATAATTTGACTTTGATTTACAAAAGGGCTTAATATATTACACTTTACTACATGGTACAACTTATGAATTTAAAGTTTTTCAACTGACTTAGCTAATCTGCCTTGCTTACTATAGCAGGACCTGAGTGTTGTGATGAATAAATATGACAATAAACACAGCTTATAGAATAATAATATGATGATGATGATGATGATGATATGAGTTCTGCTAGTTTACTCACTACTGAAGTAGAGATGACCATATCTTCATTATATTGTCTGCCTACACATGACATTAACTGTTGACAGTTTCTTGATGACAAATATGGTAGTGAAATCATGCTATTGCTATAGTGTGGATTTGTAAGTGCTGGCAAAGTACATTTACAATCTAATAGAAGTGATTTTTATTTTTTGACTTTTGTGTCAAAATTTTAGGAGTTACATCCTGTAATCCTATTGATGGTCAGCGGATGACTATGTACCCACAAAAATACACTATCAGTTCAGTCCATCATGGATACTCTGATCAGGGCCCTGGGTTACATTGGGAGCCTTGGGTATGGACACTTATGGTTAAGACAATGCTCTTCAGATATCTGTCTAATGTATATCTTAGAAGCAATAAAGGCACTAAACCCTTTTTTCTCTTATGCATCACCTGAAGTGTGGAAATGACTGATACATAGTTATAGATCACTTGTCTCATGGAGAGATTAACCATAATTGCGGACTGCCTAACTTTTAGCGGCCGTGTATAAAATAAGTGGCATCAGTAGTCTCAGGCTGTAGAGGCCATACTTGAGTATATGAAGATACTCACTTGAGATAACATTACTCTTGAAACTTGAGATCTCAATCTCTGTATGAAAGTGGCACCTTCAGTCAATGGTCGCGGAGGCCATAGGTACATGAAGAGTGACGAAATATGGAGCACCTTTAAAAAGTCTAAGAGTGACATCTGCAACCCTTAGCCATTGTGGCCATACTTAAAAAGGGGTTTGCGGTCTTCCTAAGAAGGGTCAGTTCAGTACCGTACAGTGTCACCTTCGATCCTGCGCCGCGGAGGCGTTGCTCGAGCAGTCGGGATTGGAGAAGGGAGTGAAAGAACATGTGAGTAGTTCTTTAGTTTTTTGCCGCGGAGGCTATATTTGAAGAATTTTAGTTTGGGGCGGACCCACTATGAAACTCTTCATAAGTGTGGTGTCGACTATCGCACCAAAGTTAATATACTTAAGTGTTAAAAATATTACCACAATTTTTTGTGCGACTAATCAAATTAACAGTGGGACTGATGATTGGGCTGGGCATTCCCCACCTAATGTACATAATTGATCTAATATCAATGAACAATTCAGTTCTCACACAGTTTTATGGTCAGATGACTGTGCATGCAGACGCGCCACAAAAACTAATATATTTTTTATTTAAAGTGTATCGGATTTTATAATGCCATAAATTCTGGGGCAACACACAAAAGCAGAGCCTATCCAGAAGAGAACCTATGGAAGGTTCTATAAATTATATATTTGTTTTAATACAGACCTGACAATGTACAGGAATTTTCCCCCCAGGTGGGTAATCTATCCCTCCTAAGCTTAAAAAAAAGGGGGGGGGGGGCGAATCCCCTGGTCCTTTGGGACCTCTTCCAGGATATAAAGTAATTACTGTAAGCAGACAACTGCTCTTACAGTTTACAGCTCACCACTTTGCAGACTGTTCATACAGTCTGGAGTAACCATAAGCATACTTTATATGTAAATATTACAGTACCTTTGTATACAATAGGTCTGATTAAGGAAGTAACCTAAGACCTACTTATGGTTATGCTGACAGTGCAGCTTTAGTACTACTATATGTTGTACAAACTATTTTTAACCAGTACATTTATTTTTGAGGTAAGAGTGCTAGTGCTAGCTACAAAATTTATATGCTTATGATGAAAAGATTACCTTTGTAATATGGTTGTAACGAAACGTTACACATTTTTTTTTTCTATGCCTACGTCCTAGTGTCACATATCAATAAAGAAAACAATTTAAAAATAAAATAAATATTAAATAATTAAAACAAATATTAATAATATATATACCTACAATTAATATACTTACAATTAACTAAAATAGTAATTAAATTTAGACAATAAAGGAATTAATTTTTTTTACATTATTTTTTAACAATGATTGGGAACTAAAAAATTTATTTTCTGAACGCAGTCAATTCCCGTCGCGCGGGAAAGCGTTTGGTCACGTACGCCTTTTTCGTTCTGAGCCTGGCTGCGCGCGGGGGATTTGCAAACACGTCGCGGTCGCTCCTAGGCTGATGACTGTTGCAAGTCTCCCCGTAACGCTTTAGTCGCTTCTAGACTGATTCTAGGCATCGTACATGAGCGAAAAAGCCTAAACATTTAATTTACACATTGAGCGAGTTAGCTCTGTTGCAAATTGTGTTTGTCGAGTTCCGTAATCCCGATCTAGGGTAAGTTATAGATAGCACATTAAACTCTCATAACATTATTCTTTATTTTATATAACTTTAATTACCTATTCTTGTCTTGCAATTGATTCACTTTACATTTTAATTTAATCAAATAATATGTGTAATTTTGTTTATCTTCCCCGCTTTGTAAACTCCGTTCTGATCAGTTTACCACCGAGACAAAAACTACTACGTATATGATATAGGTATTTTCCTTGTTGTCCTCGGTGGTGATTGCTTCGGAACGGAAGAATTTGAGCTTGGCCTAACTGGAGCATCATTCATCCATTCCAGGAATTATAATTATATTTTACATTTACGGCGAAGACCGACCGTACAAGAAGATCGCGCTGGCGTTTCTCCGATATACGATATATACTACGGGCGATTCTTCATCTGGTGGCGATCACCATCTCCATCATCTCCGTCCCGGGCTACTACCGCTGGACCTGCAGGGGAGTACCTATATAACAATTAGGAGCAAAAGCAGACGCCCGTACCCACGTCCTTACAAATTCGTGTGCCTCCGACAAGTTAGCGGCCAATAAATTATATTTTTTTATTTACAACCGCCGCATTTTATTTCACCCTAACTTTTAGACTTTCGCGGAGGCGACATGGTTTCATGTGTAAAAGAAATAATAATGCCTTACAAGGACATTTACAACTTTTTTACTCCAATAGCATGTAGCTGAAGAATTCATGACATCATATTATGATTCGAATTCATAGCACATTCTCGCTTCTCACTTTGGAAATCGAGATCAATAGCTGGGGCCTCTGTGGCCAGAATTGTCACTATGACTGACTCGCGGACATGTGCAGTCCAATTGGATGTTGCGGAAACATTCATACATACATAAGCATACCAAGTGTACCAATGTGCTTTATAGGGCTCACTAGCCTGACACTTCAATTATCAATCAAAGGAAAGTAGGTATAGACTGAATATGTAATTTTGATAAGAATAATTATTTTGTATATTGAAGTTAAATGCAAGACACTTATTTTGCATAAATTGCAGGCTTTAACCTTAACAGATAGTAGGTGTAGCCTTGGGAAACTAACTAAAAATTTACTTAAACAGAAAATTTAAATTTTGGTTATGAATCCAGATTTATAGATATCTAAAGTCTTATATACTTCTAAATACAGTAGAACCCGTTTAAGACGATCACGCTTAATACGATTTCCCGCATAATACGCCATTTTACGCCAGTCCCAGCAACTTAAGATATATTTTCATACATTTCTTAACGCTTAATACGATTGTCATCCCGTTTAATACGCCCAAAACCGACAGATCGAGCGCTCTAAAAGCGCATTTTTATTTTTGAAACGCATGCAACAGGGCCCGCGTCGTAGAAACTTTCTGTAACTCATGCCGTAGGGTCCAATGACTGAGGTGCTATGTATGGGAAGGAGTCCCCGAATGCCGTTCGACTGAGGGAAGTCCACTAATTCGGGCTTAGGTATGACTGATTTATTAACCAATGTGAATGTAGTGACAATAATGTGAACGATGGCAGTGGTGTCGTGCGTAATAAAAAACTGAGAAAGAGGGTAGACCGATATGTCTGCCCTTAGACCTACCGTCATTCTCGCAGTCCTACAGTTCACCCGTGATCATGGCGCTTGCAACAGTGCCGAAATATCGGGAGCTCATTAAAACAAAACAACATGGTAAATATCCCGGGCAGTTTCAATTTTCTAATGTGTGTAACCGTGACAGTTTAAAATTATATAATGTGAATGTAATTTTAATTACACAACGTATTGAATGTAATTTATACGTACGTCGTACAATTTAATGCCTATTATACCGAAATTTTAAAATAATACATAATTATATATATAGTTCGTGTTATTTTCCCTTTCCCGCATAATACGCTTTCCCGCTTAAGACGCGTTTTTGATAGGGTCCCTGAGAAATCGTCTTAAGCGGGTTTTACTGTAGTTACATTTAAAGTAATAATTTGTAAACAATAATTAGAGTTGCTCACTAATGCTCATAGGCAAGTAACCAATTTTAATGTTATCATATTTTCTAAGTCATGATATTTAAAGTAAAAAACTTTATTTCACTTATGTTGAAAATAGGTTCATTGCTTTTGGACCTTTTGTCAAGTAGGTAGGTCCAAATTTTGATGGGTATATATTTCCTCTGTCCGGTAAAAGGTTAATCAGATCAACCTAAATTAAAAGACCATTTCTTTAACTAAAGTTTCTTTAAGAATCCATAGTTCCAGAGCCTGAGCTCTGAGTTATGTACTAAATTTATGAATAACAGTAAGTTTTGTAATACCAAAAGCATAGATACATAGAGAGTATCTGCTCCTAAAAACATAACAAAAATAGTAATTTATTATATTGTTGTATGTGTTTTACTAATGTGTATATTTCTCTTATTTTAATATTCATCATAGCGTTTGTGCTTGCCACCAGCAGATATCAAACAGGTCTTCACATCAACGCTGTGTGTTTTAGGAGCCAACATAATATTACTGTTTTGCATTACAACAAAACAGGTATTATGTGGTGAATAAAACACACAGCGTTGCAGCAATGCTCTTGCTGGTGATCTGAAGACTCTATGATTTGACAGTTCATGTCACTCACTTCGCGCCTTTCGAGTGGTGGCGCCTGCTGGTGAGAGGGGAAAGGTATATGAGCAGAGATATTTGGTAAGATTGTCTATGATATTTAATGCTTTGGAAAGATCTCAGACAGCATTCTTCACATCAACGCTGTGTGTTTTATTCACCACATAATACCTGTTTTGTTGTAATGCAAAACAGTAATATTTTATTATAGGCTACAAGATAACCTCACTCCACCTGATGGTAAGTGGTAGTGAGATCCACATATGACTGGGACAAGGGGCCCCACAAACTTGAAGTTCTAATTAAAACGTAGTGATTATATTCTCTTTGGTTCTATTACCACTTTATTAACCAATTACCACTACAAACATGTTCTAAAAATAAAATTGCGTCCTCTCATAAATGCAATACTCGGTCCTTAATTTGTAACAATTCAATGTAATGGGCTAAGATTGCCGGAAAATGATCAGAGAAATATTTCGCTTTCCTTATGTATGTTATGAACCAAATGATAAATTGGGCATTATTCATACTGCCCGGTCCATATGAAAAATGCCCAATTGTAAGGATGGGACCGGGAGACGTCAGTAAAAGATGTGTTCACGTTGATAATGTATATTGTAACTAACTAATTATAGACTTACGTTCTACTTTTATATTACTAAACCTACCTATGTGTGGGGAGGTGTGTCACACCACTACACCACCCCCCTTATTTTAGAAAAAAAAAGAAATTAACAATTTTGTTATTTCTTTTAAATTAGAAATAATTCACATTAATTTCGCAAAGTGTAGAATTCAATCTAATAAATCGTTAAACCAAAATTTTATTTAATTTTTCATTTATCAAAAAAAACATTATAAAAACTGGACAATGGACATAATATTATTTACTTAAACATAAACATTGCGTATTCGCTAGGTTGTAGACGAGTCATACATGGTAAAATTTAATAACAATTTACATTATTTATTTCAATACAAAACATTATATTAAAATTTAAAAACAAATATTTTCTATCAAAATCAGCTATCCTGAATCTGTATCTTGTATAAATCCTGGTATTCCTGGTGTCATGTCATTTTCTTCATTAGTATAAATTTACATCACAATTCTAATTCAAAGTAACTTCTACAATAAAACATACATAAAAACGTTATCAATCGAGTTAAAAAAATAATTTCTAAAACCATAACAATTTTAAAAAAATTATTCGAATTTGAAAACAATTAATAACTTTTATAACAATACCAAGAACATTTTATCCATTTCTCTTCCGCAATAACCTTTCCTTTCATTGAAAAAATACTTTGTAAAATCCATTAATCACCTCTATCATAAAATCAGAATCATTGGTCACACACATGACTCATATTAGGTATATCATTTAAATTATCCCTTTGGGTAACTCGCGCCATTTGGTCGCATTTATTTTCATATTATTTATTTATTCATACATCACTTTCCGTCGACATTTTATTTTTATTATTTATCATCATTATTCATTTCTTTCATCATTATATTTATTCATCATTATAATATTCTTCTTCACATTTTACATTTCATATTATCACATTCACTTTATACAGGGTCATAATTTGTCCAACAATTTACACTGAGAGAGCTCGTCTACACTATGTTCAAATATGAAGGATTAATGCCCTTAAGTATCACTTACTAGATACATTTTACAATACTACGGCTCTATATTTTAAGATTGTACAAATATCTCCAACCGTCTTCACAGAGAACGACCAGTTACACCATGATCAGAGGAAGGATTTGAGACCTAGTTTAATACCTAACCTAGCGTCAATCCGGTATAATCGTCAATATCATTATTTTTTTTTTGACATTCAGTCATCCTTCTTTCATCTTGCTATAACAGTATCGAACAATCCTAGTATTCTTTATTATAAATGCTTGCATTCACTTGGGTGATCAATCCAATGCATACAAAACATAAATGACTAAAGTACTCTCACTCTCATAAAAACTTTCCGAAATCCAAACCATACCTAACATAAAACATTTACTATCCTTTCAAATATTTATTCATTCAATCGTCCTCGCATTTTAGATGTAATCAATGCTACAGTAATTGTTGTTAACAAAGGCTATTTAATTTAACATACTATAAACCATTAATTTACTCTACCTCATTCCTACTAATATTATCAATGTTCATTAAATATTCCAAATAATTCCCAGTATTAAATTCTCTTTTATGCGTTTACAGTTTATAAAAATACTTAAGTACAGTATTTACTTTTTCAACTAGTAAACATAACGTCCTATTCAAAACATCGATATTAGATATTCAACTTCTGACTAATTAGTTCTTGATTTAATCAGAACAGCAAACAAACGGATCGAATTTAATCTTCTTGTTTATTCAATAACATCTAACACATATCTCAGCATGGTCAAGAATTCATAAGCAAGACATGACACCGTATCAAATACTGCTGACGCGTAAGCGCATGACTTATTGTTGGCTTCTTCACAACTGATACAGATTACCTATTTTGGTATGCAGTACCTACTGGCTTCTTAACATTGTAACAGCTCGAATTTCGATTTCGAAAATTTTGTAATTTCTTTACACGACAATAAAAACACATCAGGTTATAATAATAATTACTCAAATTCTTAGAAATCATTGTAAAATATATTACCAATGCATAAAATCTTAACAGGAGAAAAAGAAATATTTAATATATTATGTCGCATCAATAAAAAAATATTCTCGCAAAAGTAATAAAATTAAGATTCATAATTAAGTTAAATCAACTTGAAAATTAACACAGTACCTAATAAGTCTTTAAAATAAAATTGCAATTTTTGAATTGACTCGTCTACGTAAATAAGAATTTACTACTACAATATAATGCTTTATAACATAGTGCTTTTTATTTAGCACGTAATAAAAAATATAAAATAATAAAAAGAATATAGGTACATTTCCCGTGCAGGTACGTTTAATAATAATACAAAAAAAAAACATAAAAAACTTGGGTGACGAGTCTGGAACGTCACCCGGCACCGGCGGAGTCCACATCTATCCTGGACTCCAACATTCTCCCGGCAGCCAGCTCATACCAACATCTGGACGCCATCATCTCCCGGCGCCCAGCAATAATAAAAAAAACTCCATCTGGCGCCATCAGCGCCCGGCAGCCAGCTCCATTTCTTGATCGCCTTCTTCACTTATTCTTCCGTTTATTTATTCGCACTTTTGTCCATTTTACAACTTAACGCTCGACTTCCAAAAGAAACGTTAGCACCAAAAATATTTTATAACTTTACTCTTGCGCAGCGCTGCCGACAAGGCAGCACTGGCAGGGTCGCCATGTAAGGATGGGACCGGGAGTCAAATAAAAGATGATTGCACGGGTGATATTATATTGTAACTAACTAATTATAGACTTACGTTCTACTTTTATATTACTAAACCTACCTATGTGTGGGGAGGTGTGTCACACCACTACACAATATGAGAGTGCAATTTAATGATAATTATTCAAATAATCACTTTGACCGGGCATTATACATAATGTTTATCACCTTTTGGGCAAAGTAATACAAACATTTTATGTAGAAAAAACTTCAATCATTATTATCATTTGATATACAATAGTTTGATATAAAAGTAGTTACGCCTCTAAAAAATATTGTCGCGTGAAAAAAATGTCATAACAAAAGGGGGTAATTGACATAATTTGGCGGCGTAACTCGTAAGACACGCTATTATTCAAAATTGCAATATCAATAAAGGCGTTTACACCCAAAATCGTAGTCATTATTATTGTTAGTATTGATGCGCGGGGGGATTAAGATTACGGAGACATTGGCTATTTATTGTTTTTCCTCGTTTCGGCATTTTAAATCAAAGTCCAAACACAAAGCAAAATCAACGTCCAATAACGCGTCAAAGTCAACTAACGGTCACAAAAAATAATAAATACACGGAGGTACGTAATCTATGCGCACATGTACGAAAATGGCTGAATACATAGATAAACGTATGGTCAATACACAGCAGCGGGGGTTACGAATTATAAAATTAATCGAATTACGTTCAAAAAGCACCTTAAGGAGTGGTTAATGGATAAAGCGTTTTACACCATTAATGATTTTTTGGTGTAAGACTAATTGTGCATGCAAAAAAAAAATATATAAGTGAAATTTCCCATGTACAAAAATTATTCATCCTATTCTAAAAATTACGCAGTGAGTATTACCCATTACGTCACTATGAAAACGTGTCAAACGGCGTAACTTTGTAAAAAGCGTAATACAGGGTGGAAATTTTACGTTTTCTTTTATTATTAAATTATTTTAAAGCACAAAAAACAATTATTTACCTCAAATTACGCACAATTATCATATTGCCCAATTATCACATAGCCATATAATAATGCCCGCGCATTATGATAAATAATGAAGTTGAAATAATAATTAATCACTTGGCCCGATAGGGCTAGACACTATACATAATGCTCCGGCATTATTAATAATATTAATAATGCTCGCATTAATCACTTGGTCCATAACATGTACACTCGAGAGCAATGAATCTGGTTCACTTACAGAATCCGAAAAATCTCGGAAACTAAAAATTCTAGTAAGTAGTAGTACCTAGTAAAAAAATATTAGTCACCATACATTTTCACACACACACACACAAAATCGTGCGATTTTTATCTCCGAAATTTAAAATACCGGTATTTTGACGGATCGTTCGCGGCCTAAGCTTGGCTTATCAAGTGCCGTATCAGATTAATCTGGATGGTTTGAGGAATCGTCCTGTAGGAACCTCCGGACGATACGTGGTGTATCTTTTATGTTGTATATTATGTAATTATCACAATGTAATACCACAATAAATATCACGGAAGTGACTTGCGAGAGAAGATTTTCAGCATTTAAACGAGACTTTGTTCTCTACTTAACTGTTGCAAGAACTGTTGGATTCCGTTGTTGGAACTGCTGAATACAGAATCGAATCTAATCAGGGATGTCGAAAACAACAGCTTTTACGATCGAGTCATTAAGTACAAAGCTGAAAGTTCTCTTTTTTAAAAAAAATACTGGCTATGTTTATACAGGGTGTCCCAAAAAATTATGTCAAGCGAATGTCCTGAGATAGAACACCCCGTGGGGCTTTGAAACACCCCCATGTATGTTCCGCGATTTTTTGAGTGATTATTTTTTTTTTAACTTTTGAGAATATTTGGAGCAAACGTAGCTCGTCAAACGTAGTGTAGGACGCCCGCAGGCCAGGTGGTGTGACGATCTGCGCAGGACGGCTGGTAGGAGCTGGATGCGAGTGGCCGAGGACAGAGAGAAGTGGCATGCATTTGGGGAGGCCTATGTCCAGCAGTGGACAAAAACAGGCTGATGATGATGATGATGATGATGAGAATATTTGACATAACCGATTAAAAAATTCTAAAAAAAAGTATTTAACTTTCTTACAAATTCTTTTTACAAATCAATTTTCATGAGTTCTTCTTTAATGCCTAAAATATATGTCTCCATAACTTAAATGGAAGTTTTCAAAATGATTGTACAAACTGAAAAATTATGTTCTGTAAATAATGTCTTAAATTTCGACTTCAAATTTAAAATATTAGGATGTAGCTCAGCTTTCATAATCATTAATAAAAACTAGTACTTAACGGGCTACTTTTGGTGGAAAAATCATAAAATTTGTCATTTGATCACGAAGCATTATTTGGAAATTTTATTATTTCTGAAGTTAATAAGATTCTTAACCATCGAAATTATTACAGAAATGGTAAGATTTAACCATTTGAGAGTTTAATTTGTGATACTTTAAAAATAAATTAAGACCTTAATACCTTAAATAAAAAAAAGGAAGTGTATTTGATTATTAAAAATTATTAGTGATCGCACTCAAAGTCCGTAAAGAAAGAAAAGTTCGTCAAGTTCGTCGTAACAACAGGATTCGTCATGCGAAAACAGTGTTAACGCAATGAAACCTAAATTAAACAAAAAATATATGACATCCAATGTTTGCATCTGAGTGTTTCTGTATTAAATTTAGGTTTGTTAACAAACTAATAATTTAGAAATGATAAAATGTCCAAAATAATACTTCGTAATAAAATGGCTAATTTATGATTTTTCCACATCTCTGTCTTTGAAGTCCGATTTCAGCAAAAGTAGCCTATTAGGTACTAGTTTTTATTAATGATTATGAAAGCTGAGAGTCTGACGCAGTTTTTAAGGTAAAAAATAAACTAAAGAGCTATGCAGCTACCTCCTAATATTTTAAATTTAAAGTTGAAATTTTAAGACATTATTTACAGAACGTAATTTTTCAGTTTGTACCATCATTTTGAAAACTTCCAATTATACATAATTTATGAGTTATGATTTTGTATAACTTTTGAGAATATTTGACATAACCGATTAAAAATTTCTAAAAAAAAAGTATTTGACTTTTTTAGAAATTCTTTTTGCAAATCAATTTTGATGAAAAAATATCACAATTTTAATGAAAAATTATTTGCAAAAAGAATTTCTCAAAAAAATTAAATACTTTTTTCTTTGGATTTTTTCTAAATCAGTTATGTCAATTATTCTCAACAGTTTAGGTAAAAAACCATAGCTCGAACGCTATAAAAATCGCGGAACATACATGGGCTGTACTCAGGACATTCGCTTAACACTACTTTTTGGGACACCCTGTATATAATTTGTTATAGGATTTACCTATTATTATTATTTATAATACCTACTTATTATTCTAGTATTATAATCATTTTTTATATTGTTTATCTTGATTTGTGAATCTCAGTGTTTTTCGATAGTATCCCAACACCGTGATATAGTCTCGGGCCCCTGGGCTACTTAGGGTTATGAGCCATCCGCTCACCCGCAAGTCCGTTGAAGCTCAACAGGGCTCAGACAGTCATCAGCGATCAAACCCTTCTGAAAAAATACTCGGGCCCTGGGCTTGTGATTTGCCACCCGGGCCCTTGCGGCCCAGTCCGACCCTGGTCCCCGGGCCGCTATCTTGATAAAGGGATGAGAAAACACTTTTTTCACGATATCTCGGAAATAATGCTTTTTTTTTGCTTTAAATAAAAAAAAAATAAGGGACGATCTCTTTATTCTTCTAATGACTTCTATAATCAATTTAGGACAAAAAGTCATTTTTAACATATTTGTTGGCAAGGCAATTTGCTAATAGCATAAGCAATATTTTTGTGAGAAGCATAGTTTCCGAGAAATGCAAGCGGGCGAGACAGGCCTGTGGGGGGCCCGCGCAGGCTGGGGCCCGGCTGGCAAATGCCACCCTGACTGTATGGCCAGTCCGACGCTGCATATGAGACCACAATAGAATGTATTGAGCCTGTCGCGCTCACCCTGAAGGCCTGCTTAATACAATAGAGCCCACATTATTTTGGACCTTAACCTCCACAAATAATGTCTAAAACCAATGAAAAATTACAGCATGCTGGGCCTGGTTAAGGGTTAAATGCCGTTTCACGCCTCGCCTGAAGAGCCCGGGATCATAGGAGGAAGGGAAAACATGAGCTGGAAGGGCATTACATGCCTTAATGACACGGTGCAGAAAAGAGGAACTAAATCTTTTGGTCCGAGTCACCAGCGCCTGCATTGTGTGTGGATGGAATCGCTGTCTAGCACGTGTCGTTCGCAAGTGGAAAAGGGAGGGAGGGATCAGCTAAAATATCTGTTCAGAGAATTCCCCGTTATAAAGACGGTAGAGAACACTTAGACCGGCAATGTCTCTAAAATGTGGATCTCACACCGCTTACCATCAGGTGGAGTGAGGTGATCTTGTTAACGTTTTGTAATAAAAAAAAGATAATCTCGTATATCTGCCAGTGCGGCCGAGCCCCCATCCCCAGTCCGAGTTCAGCGTGGGGCGTGTGCTCGCTAGCACTGCTCTATGTGGACTGATATCTAGAGCGAGTCGGCTTGATCACATTTACCTAACTTTGATTTTAGTTAACAACAGCAGCAGCTTGTAACAACTAGCGTTCCAGCGACTTCTTTCGCGTTTGCGTTGCGTTTTTTTACACATTTTCCATTGTTTGCAGCGTGATTTTCTTTCGTTCAATCTCTTCGGTTTTAAAATATGTACAGTTTACGCAAAACTATGCGGAGATGGCGCCAGTAGAAACCATTTTAAATAGACGTGGTCATAGATATCTTAGCCCGGGATAGTTTTTTGGCACTTTCTGTAAATTGTTTCTTTTTTGACAATATATTTTCTTCATTAGGCCGGTATAGTATGTTTTGGCACTTTCTGTAATTATTTATTTTTGACACTTTTGACAATGTTTTTTTCATTAATAGCCCGTGATAGTTTTTTTCGTCACTATCTCTAAATTGTATAATAATAATCTGAGCTGTTCACAATAATGTTGCCCCCCGTCGCTCCTGCCTCGTGCCTTGCGTGTGCGACCAATGGGGGGCCCATGACAGTGAGTGGCGAGTCACCACCTGCCCATTTTATTCGTGTTTATAAACATAGATCGGGGCAGGTGCCATAGTCCTTCCCATAGTCCCGGTTACCCAGTCCATCAGCACCTCAACCCAATAGCCCAGATTATTTGTTCTTCCACTCCATTCCATAGTCCTGCACTGACCGGGGGTTGTCCTTGGCTGCATTTTATAGTGTATACAGGGATAATCGTCGGCTGGTGCCACATTACATATAGCATACAAGTCATTAAAGGGCCTCTACGTGTTGGCTTTGGCCCCACGCACGCCTCCCAAAAATCCGGGACTCTGTAGTCCCGAGACATTGGAAATGACGGATAATAATAATAATAATCCTTTATTTGCCATAAATAGGGTTATACAAAGATGTTAATAAATATAATGATGTTCGGTACGAACACTTATACAACAATTCATTACTTATGACGCGGTGCAATAATTAGGCCATTGACCGCCGTTGCACGGCATTTTTGTCATATTAAGAATTATTAATTTTAGTGCAATTATCGCCGCCGTACTAGCGGGTCGCATTCATTAACATTCATCTTAACATTAACATTTTAACATAACATTTTACCAGTTTAAGAACATTTTTGTAGAAAGTTAAATATACACTCTATGTTAGCTAAACCTTCTATCATTCAAACAACATCCCCAAGCTCAGGCACCAACATATGGTCCTTCGAGCCTAAACCTCGCGCGCGTAAATCGGTGATTTGAGGTGACTGAACAGTGAACAGTGGTGTGTGTGCGTGGGGAACCAACATCAACGCAGGTAGCAGCCAGGACGTCTGCACCTAAACAACATTTGGCACGGCAGGAGTCGTGACAAGATCATCGGATCAGCTACTTGGCTTGCGAGCTAAGTAACAACATTCTCAACTAACATCTAACAAGTAAGACCGTTTATTTTTTTCTCTTGCCATCATGGAAGACTACAACGCTATAATGGAAACTCAGAGCGAAATAATGCAAGCTATGGAGAAGCTATTGGCAAACTCCAAAAGGACGCTTCCGAGCGGAAGCCAGCCTCAAATATAACAAGAAGATTAAATCCTTTGGAAAGGTACTGGAAAGAATTTGTGGAAAATCATTATAAACTAGAAAATATGGAGGATAAATTGGCCTATCAATACTTTAAGGAAAACTTTTTATAAGCAAACTAGTACATTCTACTCGGATACTAAAAACTATTTAGAAATGTATTTGTTAAAAGTAAGGACAACAACACGAAGCCCAGTACTAGTATAATGTCAGCAGGAAATGAAAAAATAAGGAGAAGCCTGTAGAACATCGAGATACACATAGAGAAGAGCAGCCCATGACATTGTCAGTTGCAACTGAAACAAATAAGTTATTGAGAAAGCAGGAGGCTAACTTTATGGCATTTGATAGAACCGTACGCCATATTGATGTCAACTCTTTCACAGAAAGATGGGAGTATGAGGATGCACTAAAGTCATTGCAGACACGCTGGACTGCAGTCGATAACTTACATTGGGAGATTATATCTGAAATGGGAGAGCAAAACATTGAGTACGAAATTAAATTTGAAACACATGAACAACAATTCAACAACATGAAAAAACTGATAAATACGAAGATGTGGTCAGTTGCACATCGTGAGAAATCAACTCAAGATTAGATGTGCCGATATTTAAGGGTAACTGTAGTCAATGGGTCTCGGTCAAGGACGTATTCACAGAGGCCATACATAACAACAACTCATTGTCAGACGCCCAAAAAATGCAGTTCTTAAAAGGTAAAGTTCGGGGAGATGCAGAACGATTAATACAACACTTACCTATCAGCACCGAAAACTACGCGTCCTGCTGGAATATTTTGAATAATCGTTTTAATAATAAAAAGCTGATTTTCACAACTCATATCAATACTCTTTTTAGGATTTACACATATTCAACAACAGTCTGGAGGACAACTCAAGAAAATGCATGACGTCATTGTTGAAACACTCAATGCAATCAAGAACCTGGAGGTGGACATATCAACATGGGATCCGATCTTAGTTCATCTTCTGTCGCAAAAATTAGATTCAGATACTCATGCAGATTACATAGCATCCTTGAAGAATCCTCGCGAACTGCCAATTTTACAAGAGTTTTTAGACTTTCTAGAAGTAAAGTTTATTGCTTTGGAGTCGTCTCGTCGAAAACAGGATAAAGTACCACAAAAACCTGTCAGCAATAGAGATTTACAATACAAGACCACCTATTATGATCGTAGTTTAGGATATCAGCAGGGATCAAATGGCAAAGGGTCAACTTTTAACAATTCGCAAAATAACAACTTTCAATATAAAACTCATCAACCAATGAGAGCTTTGCATATTTCATCTATTTTTAAATGCCCGCTGTGTAACCAAGACCACGGCATTTATAATTGTAAATCTTTTTTGGAACCGACACTGGCTTTAACTCTTTTAATTCTAATTCACTTTTAAATTTACGCACTCGCGCACTTTCACATTCACTAATGGTCGGAAGTTCCACCATGCTGGTGGAGCGGACGGGCACCGGCACCTCTCCTCGGGGCGAAGGCATTTATAATTGTAAATCTTTTTTGGACATGACAAATGAACAAAAGTTAAGAACAGTTTACAAGTTAAAATTATGTATAAATTGCCTTTTCAGTCACAATAATAATCCATGTATTTCGACACGAACGTGTCGAAAAATACAACGATCAGCATAGCACTATACTTCATGACGCATGCATGACAAGTCGGTCGATACCTACGGAGACATCGACCCCAAAAGGCAATATTGCGAAAAGACATGAAAATGCAACAAACAGCGCTCACGCATCTCAGAATGATTGCTCGGAGATATTGTTGACAACCGCAATGCTTCAGGTTGAGGCAGCTGATGGTAGTTATATTAAATTGAGAGCTTTAATCGACCAGGGTTCCCAGATCTCTCTTATAAGCGAGGATGCAGCGCAAAAATTAGGGATTAAACGACAAAGGTGCAAGGGTACTGTTTTTGGAGTAGGACAACAAGAAAATTCATGCAAAGGGATGATTAACATTAAATGTAATTCGATGTATAATGATTATACATTCAATGCGGAAGTACTCATTATGAACAACCTTATTAAAAGTCTACCGAACAACACATTTAGTAAACCCTCCTGGAAGTTCATCGAGGAATTAGACTTAGCTGACCCGGAATTTTATAAAAGCCGGCCCGTGGATTTACTATTCGGGGCCGATATTTATACAAACATTATTTTAAGTGGAATTATAAAGAAAGATAAGACATTACCTATAGCGCAGCAAACTCAGTTAGGGTGGTTACTATGCGGCCATACCGAAACCAAATCATATCACTGTAACGTGATACTTAATAATACAAAGGACTTGGAAAGATTTTGGGAAATCGAAGAAATAACAGAAACATCAAACCTTTCGGTTCAGGAAATGGAATGTATGACATTTTATTCAACAACAACAGTTAGAAAACAGGACGGACGTTACGAGGTTCGACTGCCAATTAAACCAGATATTAAACAAAAATTAGGATCAACAAAACAGATGAGTATAGCACAATTTAAGAACTTGAGAAAATTTGAAAGACAACAGCAATTAGCACAGGATTATAAAACATTTATGAGAGAATATGAATTACTTAATCATATGGAGGTTGAGAAACAGAACAGGAGTAGTCTGGAATGCTACTTGCCGCACCATGGAGTTCAAAAATGGAATCAGCACGACTTCATACAGAGTTGTTTTAATGCCTCTGCAAAGACTAGCACCGGGGTAAGTCTTAATGACATGATGTATCCCGGTCCTAATCTACAACAGGACTTGCAAACGTTACTAATAAAATGGAGACAGTATGAATTTGCCTTTACAGCCGATATCGAAAAGATGTATCGGCAGATATTAATAAACCAACAAGATCAGGAATTACAAAAAATTGTTTGGCGGGAAACACCTGAACAACCATTGAAAATATATAAACTATTAACAGTAACATACGGCACCAAAGCTGCCCCCTTTTTAGCTTTAATGACCTTAAGAAGACTAGCGACTGATGAAAGCAAGAATTATCCTGAAGCGTCAAAGGTAATTGAATCATCGTTTTACATGGATGACCTAGTCCATGGATCGCATTCTTTGAAAGAAGGTAAAGAACTTATTTCAGATCTGATCGCATTACTTAAAAGGGGCGGAATGAACCTAAGGAAATGGTCGGCAAATAATAAAGAGCTTTTATCCCAAGTACAACAAGGTGAAAAGAATAACAACAACAGAGTGTTTAACTTTAAAACAGAGGAAACATCAAAAACACTAGGATTATGCTGGAACTCTTCAACAGATATGTTTACTTTTCAACAAAGAGAATCCAAACAAACTATGAGACCGACAAAGAGATACTTGCTATCAGAGATTTCGAAATTGTTTGACCCCCTAGGTTGGTTAGCGCCGCTATCAACTAAACTTAAACTTTTATTTCAATCTATATGGAAACTTAACTTGAAATGGGATGATTTAGTAACAGATGATATTTACATAGAGTGGGAGAAAATTAAATTGAGCATTCCTACTATAAGCGAAATTAAAATACCAAGATGGTTGACCTCCAAGGCAGAAGATGTTATTCAGCTGTATGGTTTCTGTGATGCATCGGAGAAAGCCTACGCTTGCGTAATCTATGCTAAAGTTAAAAATCAAACAAAAATTATCATAGTAGCTGCAAAAGGAAAGCTCGTACCGCATAAGAAAGCGTTATCCTTACCCAAGCTAGAACTGAGCGGTGCTTTATTATTGTCAAAATTAATGGATAAAATTAAAACATCATTAGACCAACATCATATTATAGAATGCTATTGTTGGACCGACTCAATGGCAACATTAGGGTGGATACAGGGAGAACCTAGCCGGTGGAAACCCTTTGTGGCAAATAGGGTTGAAAAAATCAGCGCAGTGACGCCTACTACTTGTTGGCGCTACGTAAAATCAAGTGACAACCCTGCAGATCTCGCTAGTAGAGGATTGTATGCAAATCAATTAAAGGACAACCATTTATGGTGGAACGGCCCATCATGGCTACCAGAGTATATCCCAGAACATTCGGATCATAAACATTACACAACAGACTTAGAAACAAGGATTAGAAACATAAAATTAACAAACGTAACTCAAACGGAAAACGACGATAACATAATAAATAATTTGATAAACAAATACAACTCGATGACGAAACTTATTAGGATTATTGCATGGTTACTGCGAACATTGAACTCGCAGCGTCAACAGTTGCCGAGTCAACTTACAATAAACGAATTGCAAAAGGCAAAATTGTGCATTATGAAATATGCACAAATAAATGAATTTAGAACGGATATTGAACACATAAACAAAAACGGATTTGTGAAATCTAACAGTAAATTACGAAACTTGTATCCGATCGTTGACAAAGATAACGTATTGAGAGTTGGTGGTAGACTGACACATAGTATCAGTGCAAGTATAGAAATGAAACACCCGGCAATTATACCTTCTGACGGTCAATTGGCCACCCTTCTTATCCGTCGAGCTCACCTGCAAACATTCCATGGTGGCCCACGCTTGACACTTGCAAAGTTGAGACAGGAATTTTGGATAACAGGAGGAATCAGCATCGTCAAAAAGGTGATACGAGAGTGCGTCACTTGTCAGAAATATAATCCAACGAAAATGCACCAACTCATGGGAGATCTACCAGAAGTAAGAGTGAACTCTGCTCCACCATTTCACCATACAGGGGTTGACTATACTGGATTTGTGGACATCAAGATGAACAAAGGGCGAGGCGCCAGAACAACCAAGGGCTATATAGCGGTTTTCATTTGTATGGTCACTAAAGCCGTCCATCTCGAAATAGTGTCTGACTTGACCAGCTCAGCCTTTCTCGCCGCCCTGCGTCGGATGGCAGCACGCCGCGGAACCCCGGCCCATATTTACAGCGATAATGGGACCAACTTTCATGGAGCAAATAACATTCTTCAACAAGAACAGATGCGACTTGAACATTTCATCGAAGAAAGTTTTATGAAAGAAGTCACTGAAATGAACATTCAATGGCATTTTACAGCCCCGTCTTGGCCCAGCTCAGGAGGGCTATGGGAAAGAGCGGTACGCAGTTTGAAACACCACCTTAGGCGCATAGTTGGAGAACAAAAATTAACGTTCGAAGAGTTCGCCACCATCCTAGCACAGTTAGAAGCGTGCTTGAATTCTCGACCTCTCTGTGCTCTTACAGAAGACATAGATGACTTACACATCTTAACACCAGCCCACTTTTTAGTTGGTAGAGCGGGCTTGACCACTATCGAGACAGCTGAAGATGCGCGCACAAGGTGGCACTTAACATCAAACATATTCAAAGAGACATGGAAGAAATGGAATAATGAGTATCTGAGTCAACTAACGGCTCGCGGTAAGTGGTTAAAACCACAACAAAACATTGAAGTTGGAGATATGGTTATTATCCATGAAGATAATTTACCACCAGGGAAATGGGCCATGGGAAGAGTGACTGAAACTCACGCTGGAGCTGATGGCTATGTGAGAGTTGTCACATTAAGAACAAAGAATGGATACATGAAAAGACCAGTCGTGAAGTTATCACTTTTACCAGTTCAATCTCGACAACAAGACAAGACAGAAACGAAATCTCAAACACACACAAACGAAAAAACAAACAGGTCATCTAAGAGTAAGACAACAACATTTTCTTCACTCTGCCTGACATTGGTTTATTTCTTCAGTCTTTTTACAAACATACTTGGAGCAAGCCTCATTACTGAACTAAGTAAAAATCAGACACTTTACTTTGATACAATAACAAAAATGCAATTAAACAGAGATGTATGGACCTTAGTTGTGTATTACGATCTAACACCTTATTGGGAAGGTAATACGGCCCTTAATAAAATGAACAGCTACTTAGCAACATCTTGTAAACAACTAAACCCAGACAATCCATGTAATATGATAATGTCACAATTGAATCACCACATAGTCGAGTTGCAATATTACAATCACCTGTTGCTGAATCAACAGTTTAAACATAACTCCAGACAACGTCGCGGCCTTATCAACGGTGTGGGCTACTTAGCGAGCGAACTATTCGGAGTATTAGATCAACGATTCGCGGAACAGTATACTAAAGATATACAACTCTTAAGGCTAAGTCAAACACATTTAAATAACCTCTGGAAAAATCAGACATCTGTCATAGAGTCAGAATACAATTTATTAAAGAGAACGGAGAATATGATCGCTAAACAACACAAAATCATCAACAGCCACTTAAACAAGATCGATAAATCACTGAGTATAGTAGAAAAGGAATTAAACCAAATATCTCAACAGGAAAGTTTTACCTTAAACGCATTGGCCGCGCAACAAATGTTAGAAACACTGAAAGGAATTCAAGATACCCTTTTGGGTACTGTGACGGACCTCTACCACGGCCATTTTAACATACACTTATTGACACCGCAACAGTTACAAACAGAGCTGAATTCTATATCGGCGTTGTTATCAAATGACGTCACATTACCAGTTAACAACATAGAGTCAGACATTACCGAACTTTACAAACTATTGAGAATAAAGGCAAGGCTGACCGAAGACTATTTCATATTTGAAATAAAAAATACCTCTAATCAGCAGGGACATATATGATTTGTATAAGCTTATTCCTATTCCACAACAAGTAAATAACTACATGAGAAGCATAATACCGATATCAGATCATATTGCAATCAATCTGCAAAGGATTCCTACATACCCATGTCTCAGGATGATTTCCAAAATTGCATGATTAAGGACGCTTCTACCTTTATATGTACTTTACACAGCCCAGTACATAAGTTCAAAACCGACCAAGATTTGTGCGTCAGAAATGAAGAAGACATTAATAAATGCAAGGTGGTTATGGTCGCGTGCCAAAGTCAATGGCACAGCTTATCAAAAGTAAACAGTTACTTGTACACGTGCTGCGGACAGTGTCATGTTCGAACGATATGCCAGGATCGAGTTACCGCACATCAGCTGACATATCCGAGTTTGATTAGTATTGACGGTGAATGCATAATTAAAACTGATAACTTTACCGTATTTGCTCATAAAAATGGAAAAAGCCAAATAAACATTAAAGATAATTTGAATATAAACATGATAGCGCCAATAAATCAGATAATTACTCTCACCATGGAGGAGGTTCCTGTACCGAATGATACCTACAACATTAACAAAGACCCCATGGCAAAGGAGATAGAGAAACAAATCAAAGAATTAAAGGAGGCTGAGACAACAACTGATCTATACTCAGTATCATACCACGATATACATCAATATACGCTCTTGTATGGAATAGTAGGAGTAGCAGCAGTATCCATGTGTGTCGCTGTATGCCGGCGAGCTGAGCTGATGCGTGGCTGGTGCCCGGCGAGGTCGCCGGCGCAGCCGCAGCCTGCGCCACGGAGGCGCCTTCGCCCCGAGGAGAGGTGCCGGTGCCCGTCCGCTCCACCAGCATGGTGGAACTTCCGACCATTAGTGAATGTGAAAGTGCGCGAGTGCGTAAATTTAAAAGTGAATTAGAATTAAAAGAGTTAAAGCCAGTGTCGGTTCCAAAAAAGTTAGTGTTCAGTGAATAAGTGTGTGAACGGTTAATCATATTTTACTTTTAATCTCATTAGCAAACATTATACTAACACTTCATTTAATATAAGACACTATTGATTCATCCTGTCTCACCACATTACTAAACCCTCATAATTTTAGGAGTTTCTTCCCCTCCCGGGAATATGTTCGGTACGAACACTTATACAACAATTCATTACTTATGACGCGGTGCAATAATTAGGCCATTGACCGCCGTTGCACGGCATTTTTGTCATATTAAGAATTATTAATTTTAGTGCAATTATCGCCGCCGTACTAGCGGGTCGCATTCATTAACATTCATCTTAACATTAACATTTTAACATAACATTTTACCAGTTTAAGAACATTTTTGTAGAAAGTTAAATATACACTCTATGTTAGCTAAACCTTCTATCATTCAAACAACATCCCCAAGCTCAGGCACCAACACTTATGCCTATTTAGCTATATACATTATAGCATGCAAAGTTTGTTATTTAATAACAATATTCATAAACTTAAAACAATAAACTAAACTTAAACTCTTTATAAACAATTTACAACACTTTTCTTAGACTTATAACAACAACCAAAAAATACCATTATAACTGTATCTACTCAAAAATAAATCTATATGTTTCACATTCGTATCTATGTTTTTAGTTTCAAAAATTCGTCTACTGAATAGAATGTCTGTAAGAGAAGCCATTCACGCAAAGCAGTCTTAAATTTGTTTGTAGGTAAAGTTTTAAAATGATTTGGTATATGATTAAATATAATAATGCACATATAATAGCAATTTTTTTTAAATCTTTCTGTTTTGGGGACTAAATTTCTCATCAATTTTTGGGGGTTTCTTGTGTTATCTCTATCAATAAAATCTTTGGCTTTTACAAATCTGTCTGGGTTTTGTCGTACAAAAATTGCTATGTCTAGGATGTAGAGGCATGGTACGGGGAGGATATTTAGGGAACGGAAGTAGGGTCTACAGGATGTGTCAGGTTTTAGTTTGCATATTGCGCGGATACATTTTTTTTGCGCAATTAGTGCTTTATTATTTTCAGTTCCGTTTCCCCAGATGAGTAGTCCGTACCTAAGGACAGATTCCACGTATGCAAAATATGTCGTTAGTGCGGTGTGTCTATCAGCTACTGTTGACAACTTATATAGTGCATATGAAAAGCTATTTAATTTGTTGCAAATTGCTTCTGTTTGGTGTTTCCAGTTAAGCTTGGAGTCAATGTTTATCCCTAGGAATTTTACTACATTAGAGTACTTTAGATTAAGTCCTTCAAAGTGAATGGGAGGAAGTGGATTTTTGAAATTATTAAAATTTATTAGGTTAGTTTTGGATAAGTTGATTTTAAGATTGTTAGCTCGTAACCAGTTTGTCAATAATGTCAATGTATTTCTTATATCCTGTTTATGTTTTTCTAATGATTTGTCTGTATCAGAGGTAACTATTACAGAGATGTCATCTGCGAATAGAACTAATTCATTACCAATGTTGTTTGACAGATCATTTAAATATATCAAGAATAGCAACGGCGAGATTACGCTGCCTTGTGGCACACCGCATTGGTTAATTCTGACGTCTGACCGTACCTTTATTGTATTTTGTTCCTTATCTAAATGTTCGATTTCGACATATTGACTTCTGTCACTTATGTAAGACTTGATCCAATCGTTTGCCGGTCCCCTTTTTTTTATTTCCCCTATTTTCGTTGCTGTACCATTGTTCCCTTTCCCTATACACCGTGAAATTTTAGTGGTTGTTTTCCCGCAGTAAAATGATTCTATCTTAGTAGTACAATAGATTCGTGCAGTTCTTTTTTGTTAAAATCAATAAATGCCGGTTTTACGAAAGGTTTAACCGAAACTCGAAAACACGTTCGAATCGCTTTATGACTTAGGGTGTCGAGCTTCTTCAGCTTTAAGCATCGATTTCATGCGGCAAGCAGTACCTGATTACGTCACACCTTATAAAAGAACGATAGCTTCTCTCGTTTTCGAGTTGGAAAAAAATATTTTGAAAATTTGAAAAAAAAACCATTTTTTTTTTCGAGGAATTATTTGCATGATTCGATAGTATAACTAAAGGCAATTCGTTCTGCCACGGGAAAACAACCACTAAAATTTCACGGTGTATAACACCAGTGTGGCCGCGCCCCCCTCCCTAGCCTGGGTTCGGCGTGGCGCGCCGCGCTCTTGGCGCTGCCGCTCGCAGCCGGCGCGGTGCACCAGCGCCTGCGCCCGCGCCGCGCCCCGTCGCGCTCCGCGGTGCACGTGTGCTCGCTAGCGCTGCTCTACGTGGACTGATGTCTAGAGCGAGGCGGCTTGTAGCGCTACCATGAGTCTGCTATCGAGACTTACGGACGGGAGAAACCTATCGAATTGTTTTCGTCATACTACATGGGAGCGCTGCATCTGCATCATCTTACTTTCGGGATACTTTTTGTCACTTTTTGAAAATTGTTTTTTTTTTCTTACTTTCGGGATACTATTAGTCACTTTTTGAAAATTGTTTTTTTTGAATTTTTTTTTCTCTGTTTCGCCCAGGATAGTTTGTTTTTTGGAAGTTTTTGAATTTTTTTTTTAATAAAATTTTTGACTATATTTTTTTGACAATTTCTTTCAAAAATCCCCCATCGGATTTCTTTTTTTCGAAAGTTTCTATAAATTGTATTTTTTTGTTGCTGTACCATTGTTCCCTGTCTACACCCCAGTGTGGCCGAGCTCCCCTCCCTAGCCTGGGTTCGGCGTGGCGCGCCGCGCTCCTGGCGCTGCCGCTCGCAGCCGGCGCGGTGCACCAGCGCCTGCGCCCGCGCCGCGCCCCGTCGCGCTCCGCGGCACACGTGTGCTCGCTAGCGCTGCTGTATGTGGACTGCTGTGAGAGAGCAGCTATGGGAGGGGCGGGGTTGTACGTGCAAGATGTTCTCGGGACGCTGATGCTAGGTGAGTTCTTTTGGTCGTCATCATAATCATTTTTTTCTTAACTGTCAGTTTGGGTCGCTGAGCCAGTCTAATTAGTTAACTGTCTTACGATGATGGCTTGGAGTAGCTTCGTCATCATCGGACTTGCGGGGCTGCGGATGACTCTTACCCCTATCATCGTCAGTTCCAAGAGTCGTGGGTTCGATGACGCCCACTCTGTCAACGAATGATGACAATGACAAGCTCTGCTTGGTTTGGGGTCAGTTGACCGTGTGTGGAAATGTCCTAGATATACGTACTCAACGAATTCGACCCTACTGTGCTCTAGAGCGACTTGGCCTTATCAAATTTACCATAATTGAACTTTTTCAAGTATTATATAGTTTTTCCTAACTTGAAATCTTTTCGCCGATGGCGCAACTAGCAACCATTTTATACAAACGTTCTCATTGATGTATTTTGTGTTAATACTTCAATGTGTTCTATTCCCACCTGTGACAATATTTTTTGAGTTTGTTTCGTGAATTTGTTACCTATTTTTACACCGTGAAATTTAAGTGGTTGTTTTCCCGCAGTAATGATTCTATCTTAGTAGTAAAATAGATGTGTGCAGTTTTTTTTATTAAATCAATTAATAACGATTTTACGAAATGGATTTCAAGTAAACTCTAAAGCACGCTCAAACCGCTTTATTTCTTAGGGCGTAAAGAATCTTTATCATAAGTTTCATGCGGCGAGCAGTACCTGATTACGTCACATAACTTAAAAGAAAAATCGCTTACACGCTTTCAAATTGAATGACTTTTTTTTTAATTGAAAAAAAAAAGCATTTTTCACTGTATAACTAGCATAAGTCGATAGTACCACTAATGGTAAATCGTTCTGCTATGGGAAAACAACCACTAAAAATTTACGGTGTACGTATATTTGTGTTCTTAAAGCGCAATGTATCTGTTAGCGTTGTGGTTCTTCGGCGGCAGCTGGTTGGTGTGCGCGTGGTACGCGCGCCGCGGCGCCGCGCCCGAGCTGGCCGTGTGTGCCGTGCCTAAGGCTCTTCATATTGGTAACAATCCTTTTTAACAGATTCAAAATAAGAGAGATCTACTGGCTCGGTGGAACAGTGGTTAGTGACCCTGGCGAGTTCGATTCCCACTCGGGTCAAATATTTGTGTGATGAACATCGGTATTAGTTCCGTGTCTGGGAGTGATTATGTATATAAGTACGTATTTATAAATATATTTGTATGTTTATCAGTCTCTGACGCCCATAGTAGCTTAGTTTGGGATCAGGTGACCATGTGTAGAAATGTCCCAGGTATGTATTTATTAATTTACTAATATTTATTTTTTCAGGCTGGGAGCTATCCATAGACTGCGTTCCGTCAGGCCTGGCGCGGCTACCGGCGGTGTTTATGGCTCCAACACAGGCGCTGCTGCTGGCCGCCATAGCTGACTACGACGATGATGACTACGAGGGTCTAGAGAACGGGCAGCTACCTCATTAACAATAGAAGATTATATTAAAATAAAGGGTCCGACCGATTTCGACCTCACGACACATCTCAATGGTGGAGTGGGACCTGGCGAGTCCGCTGTTCATTATTGCCGCAGCAATGACAATAACAGCAACCTCTTTCATGTACCACATTCCCTCCAAAAATAAAAAAGGTCAGTCTACAGCGTACAAAAAAAATGGGTTTAAACTTGCCAATACTGACAGAAGAGCTAATGACTATCTACTGGACAAATTTTTTTTTATATAAACCTTACAAGATCACTCCATCTGATGGTAATCGGTAGTGAGATCCAAATATGAGGTCGACAGGCACAATATACTATATTGAGCCTGTCGCATTCACCCTGAAGGCCTTCTTAAATGCCGTTTCACGCCCCGCCTGAAGAGCCCGGGATCATAGGAGGGAGGGAAAACATGAGCTGGATTTTGCTGTAACATCAGAGATTTAACCCTACAAAGCCTGCTGGCAGATAAAAAAGATCCACATCCAAAACGGTAAATTCGTAAAGTGTCTTCTAATGTATATATCTTCCCATTTTACTCCTGCTAAGGAAAATTATAATTAGATCTTACAAATTATATTTCCAACAAAAAGTTGTAGAATAATAAAATAGTGATTTTGGTAACTTGAGTGGCCTTAGGTCGTAGATAGATCATTCAATTTCGAGTTCTAACTCCACAGGATATGGTCCAAACTTTTTAAGATTAGAATTTAAAATATTGACTTGTAGGTAATTACACATTGTCAAGAATTAAAAAGACTAAGTACTCAATTGCTTGGGAAATAGGTTTATCAAATGGAAAAAAATCTTTTGTGGACGACTAGGCAATGCCCACATTTACTCCACATTTACTCTCTTCCTCGCCTCTTTTCATAATATTGGATTTACTTAGTGTCAATAAATTGTTTTTAATATTTTTTTACTTAGCTTATACTGTCCCACTGCTGGGCAAAGGCCTCCCCCATTTCACTTCAAATCTGTTTATCTCCGGCCAATGCCGACCAGTTCCTGTTATGGGTATCCAGATCATCTCATATTTAAAGATGCTAAAAAACATTATAAATATAGAGCCATCCGCTCCCCCGCAAGTCCGGTGATGATGACGAGGCTACTCTAAGCCATCATCGTAAGTCAGTAAGGAAAAAACCATAATATAAATATTTTCACAACATCACAACATTACACACACACAACTGATCCCGTGGTAAGAATAATAAATTATCTGTATTACAGAGAAATGCTCGTGACATGATTGTAGTACCTGATTTGTTAACTTAGTGCATTAACGAAGTCTTCGAAAAACTGTAGTTTAATAATGAAATTGTTGATTTTGAAGTTAAATAAAAAATAAAAAAAGTATTTCTTAAAACTTGTTTTATTTCAATATCACATGAAGTTTTCTTATCATTTAAATTAGACTAATTGACAATAGCTACTTATGGAACTAAAATTGACATAAATAAGATTGTCATTATTTATAAACTAAATTGACATGTTATATTATGTAAGACCTTAAAATGACAAAGGTCAAATTAAAATTGACTTGTGTCATTCAACTTTTAAGTTACCTATTTTGATTGTTAAATGTAATATTTGCTTAAATCTAAGATTGTCTACTTAAACTTCATTAATGTGCACACTTAAATGTAAAGGCAAGTTTTTGATTAAAATATACGTAGTCATTTTATTCTAAGCACTTACCATTTTTATAAATTAAATATTGTCAAACAGAAGTGATACATTTTTGTATTATTATTTTAAGAAATACACAATCAAACACTCATCACATACATTATATTCATACTTATAAAGTCTTACAGTGATAATATATAAAATAGAGTAAAAAATATTGTAATAAAGACACAGAAAAGTCTTTTAGTCGTGAAAGTGAACACAAAAAGTATATTAGTTAGTTATTTAACATTTAAGGAAATGCTTAAACAAGAAAATGCTCATTTGATACAAGGCCCTTGTTTGCTTTATAAGTATCCTTGATAAGGCAAACATAATCAAAACGAAGTAGTAAGAGAAATAAAATAAAACACATTTTAAAAGAAAGTTACAAGAATTAGGTGGTTTGGTAGCTACAATGCTTTCTTATAGGAACCTTAAACTTTAATAACATTCCTTTATTAAAGGTTAGCTTAATACACAATCAAGAGTCCATGAAAATCTCCAAGACTGTAAGTGCACTTTCGATGAAATGTGGATTTCGACTCGAGTCCGTATTATTTTAATCATGTTTCTCCAATGAGGGTTTTTGTGTATGAGAATGGCAATGGAAATACGTAGGCGTGAGACCCATAAAGACTAATATTTAGTTTAATGGGACGTGAAAGTTTTAAATCTTACGTAGGCGTAAGGTCCAACTGCAGCTTGATTGGTTATTTTTGACATGACTTTGACAGACCTGTCAATATTGACCAATCATGTAGCAGTTAGAACTCATGACATCTACATGACATGTAGTGGATATCTTATAAGCAAAAATCCTCATTGTGTTGGATAAACGTATGCCTATAGGGGTTAGCTGCAAGCTCTATATGATTGGTTATAGCCATCAGTATGATGAACAAATTGAACCAACTGACTATTGACCCACTCTAATATCATTATAATCTAAATACAACTATTAAGAATTTGCCTGGTGATAATATCGTTGGTACACAAATAGTATTTGTGTTCATCAATCGCGTAGAGCTTAGAATATTGACAAATTTTAAACAAAATATCTGTAAAGTGGATCAGGATTCAATCGGATCGATTGTACCTACTTAAGTTTTATTAAATCCGCATTCCGTTACAATTTAAATGTATAACTGAATTTTAACGCGTAAGTGGCAGAATTCAGCTAATGGTTATTGCTACTTGATCTAATTAGGCCTTTGTTTTAATTATATTTGTTTCACACGTTCCAGATCCGCACGCGAAACGAAATCCGCATTCTCTAATATGACATTAATGTCTTAAATACCTAATTAATTAAATACAAAACTACTTAAATCTTAATCACAGTCATAAATTAACGTCGACACAATTCCTATTAATACTTAAATACTTAACCTATATGGTTTTGAGTCATTACAATAATGCATGAGTCAATGTTATTTTTTTATTGATATGCCTCGTAATTCATTACTTGTATTGATATATTTACTAGGTTATATTATGTATATTGGAAAATATTAAGATTTACCACACTAATTCATTTTCAAAAAGACTGGGGAGATTCATTTCATACAAATTGATCAAATTTTAGCATCTACAATAAAAATAGGTTATACCTTCCTTCCATGTAATATTATGGCAGTTTCGTTCATCCAATTGACAATTTATAAATAACAAATTGACAGATCCAGTTTCAGATCAAAGAGAATAATTTTCTTTATCTATCTATAATGGCGGTTCAAAGTGGACAGTTCCAAGATGGCGGATCAAAGACGATATTTACAATATGGCGGATCCAAGATGGCGCCTCATGAGCTCCCAGCTGGTCCTTGTTGTTTTAGCAACTCCCAATATAAGCCTCTTTTACGCACCAATTCTTCGTGTGACCCGCTTTCTGCTACGACGCCTGAAAGAAGATATAGTAATGTTATGTGAATGATTGCCAAAATAAGTATAATTTCTATCGCTTAAAATACACTGTAAAATTTTAGTGGTTTTTTTTCCCGCAGTAAAATGATTCTATCTTAGTAGTCAAATAGAATTGTGCAGCTTTTTTTCTTTTAATTATTAAATACTGGTTTTACGATTCTACGAAAGGAATAAACGAAACTCGAAAGCACGCTCGAACCAATTTATTACTTAGGGAGTAGTGCTTCTTTAGTTTTAATTATCAATTTCATGCCGCAAGCAGTACCTGGTTCCGTCACACTCTTTAGAATTGAAGAATTTTTTTAATAGAAAAAAAGAAATATCATTAAATTACCAGCAAAATTCGATAGTAATCCGATAATAAAGATTAATCGTTCTACTACGGGAAAAATGCCACTAAAATTTCACAGATAATAAATGCGGAAGGTAAATGAAATTCACCTTATAAGGGGGTAACACCTCTTTGGGGGTTTATAACAATTTTCCAACGACCCGAAAATTTGGTGTTTTTGAAGTTAATTCCTGACTGGATCTGTGGAACAGTGGTTAGTGACCCTGGCTGGCGGTTCCAAGAATCGTGGGTTCGATTCCCACTCGAGACTAAAATTTGTGTGATGAACATCGGTGTCTAGGTGTGATGATTATGTATCTATAAATATATATGTATGTATATCAGTCTCTGACGCCCATAGTACAAGCTCTGCTTAGTTTGGGGTCAGACGACCGTGCGTGGAAATGTCCCAGATATTTATTTATTTATTTATTTATTTATTTATTTATTTATTTATTTATTTATTTATTTATTTATTTATTTATTTATTTAGTTATTTATTTATTTATTTATTTATTTATTTATTTATTTATTTATTTATTTATTTATTTATTTATTTATTTATTTATTTATTTATTTATTTATTTATTTATTTATTTATTTATTTATTTATTTATTTATTACCTTTGTCGATGACAGCGATAATATCAGCGTGTCGAACGGTAGCCAGTCGATGCGCCACGATGATCGTGGTGCGTCCACGTGACGCCTCCTCCAACGCTACCTGCACCGTCTGTGGACCGAGAGGTTAATGAGATTGTGCTACTCAAAGTCATCATCATCATCATCAGCCCATATACGTCCCCACTGCTGGGGCACGAGCCTACCCTAAACTAGGGCGATAAGGCCTTAGTCGACCACGCTGGCCAAGTGCGGGTTGGTCGACTACACAACCTAAGAATTTCTTCTTAGGAGTGCAGGTTTCCTCACGATGTTTTCCTTCACCGTTAAAGCGTCGAATGATGGTACATATGAATTTCAAATTTGAAAAACACATTGGTACCTGGCGGGGTTTGAACCGGCGACCTCTCGCATGGCAAGCAACGACCTTAACCACTCGGCCATCGACGCTTTTTGACGCTACTCAAAGTATTCGCATACAAATATCAGTGCCAGATTTGAAAAGCTAACATAGGTGATCTATGATCCCGGGTTTTCCAGACGGGACGTGAATCAGCATTTAAGCAGGCCTTCAGGGTGAGTGCGACAGGCTCAATATGGTCAATTGTGCCTGTCGACCTCATATGTGGATCTCACTACCGCATACCATCAGGTGGAGTGAGATCATCTTGTTAGCTTTTTATAAAAAATAAAAAAGGTTCTGAAGAATAACTTATTTTTGTAATATGACACAGTACAAGTCTATATTAAGTTTCAATGTTGACTTGTAGCGCTACCATGAGTTTAAAAGTGACGGACTCGATATCGCCTACGTAAATATGTCTATGAAAAACTTGTACAGCGCCCCTGGTGGTTACGCTAAGAACTAAAATCGGACATATGAAAAAAATAACTCGATAGGTTTTTAACATACGTAAGTTTTCGATAGCCAACTCATGGTATCGGTACTGATGACGCAAGGAACTAGATTTTTATAGTTAAGTTTATGAACTTAGGCAATGTAAAGACTGCGCACTGTATTGCATTAGTAAGTTTGTATGAAATTCAGTCAGTTTTGAAGCTAATTCTATTAAATGAATATTTGGTTAGAAATTATGAATGACGCAATAAGGATTTTTGAAAATTCTGCCTTAACGTGGATGAAAAAGGAGGGGTAAGTTTCTATGAAACTCTGTCAGTTTTGAAGCTAAATCGATGAAAATTAAAGCTGTATACGTGAATACTAAGCTTTTTTATATCAAAAAGCTTAGTAAGATTGTATATAGTATATACTAAGCCCTTCGAAAATTCCTACTTAATTTTACCAATTTAACCAATAGCCAAAAACAAAAAGCTTTTTACCAATAACTCCCCAGTTATTGGGAAAGAGCTTTTGTATGTAAAATCCTATAGTCCACGCCAACGAAGTTGCGGGCACATCTATACTCTTTTGAACTCCTAATTACGTCGCAATGAAATAAAAAAAGTGTGCAATAAAATTATTTTCGTTTGTCAAACGTAAAATGCGTGATTCAGAACACAATGAAGTGTCACAGGGATCATCTTAGCTGAAAAAGACTATAGTCTAAAGATCCATTGTCCCATACCTTCTCGCTGTTAGCGTCCAGAGCTGATGTGGCCTCATCCAGCAGTAGTATCCTCGGATTCCTCACCAGGGCTCTCGCGATGGCCACACGCTGCTTCTGCCCGCCGGAGAGCGCCGCGCCACCGGAGCCCAAGACCGTGTCGTAGCCCTGAGGAGGAGGATGTTGAGTGGCGGGGTTAAGGGGATGAAAGTGTGAACAGAAAAAAAAATTAAGTGCTGGCGTTTTTATAAACAAAAAAATGTCTTTTAGATATCTTCTTATCATCACTCAAGTTTAGGCAATTATGATTTAGGTACAGGTAGGGAAGCTTTATTTACGGGTCGACTGTTCGGGTTCATTTCAATGTCACGAGGACTTGAGATTAATTTTAAAGCATATATTATAAATGACGCTTCAATGAATCTTAGTATTTTAAATGCGGAATAAGAGAAAAACTTATGTCTGCCTTTTTTTTAGCTTCTGTTTCGCTCTGCTTGCCATAAAGCAGAATGATAATTTCCTCCTACAATATAATTATGCCTGTGTTTAAATATTATAGACCAATTTTTGTAATTTATTGTGGAGAGAAAATAAACAACATTTATTATTAATTTATGTCGAATTTTGTCAAAAGATTGATTGACAATTTATTTCGAGACTCGTCAAAGTAATTTTACTTTGACGAGTGGAAGTGACAAGGAAACAAATGACAAACTAGAAACTTGTCAAGTTTCTAGTTTGTCATTTGTTTCCTGTCAAATTGTTCAAAAAGTCACGTTTAAACCGTGTCATAACGCTTCTAAAGGTAATGTAGTAGCTTTTTTTTTCCTATCTGACGTACATCACCGTACTTGCGGAGGAGCGGATGGCTCTCATCACTAATATAGTATGATCAGAGTGTCGTGTTATTAGTTACTTGTCATAGATAGATTTTTATTTGCCAGAATGTGGTACATATAAAGGCGTTAAATACAAAGGTTCGTGCAAGCCACATTCACCCTTCAGGGCATGCAAAATTGGATGTCAATGCTTAAAGTCAAAGTGGCGGATTACATAATTATTAAGACTCATGAATTCTCAAATACAATACACAACATAATATGTAAATTTATAGTAAAAATTGGAAGTATAAAACAGTAATCCAATTGATATAATATAAATACAATACATGTCACATCTTATAATCAAAATATTCATTTAAGCTGTAAAAACATTCAAAAGTCAAAATGTGTCTAGGGGTAATGTAGTAGCTTTAAAGAAAGAACAGTCGATGTAAGAACCTGTCAGTAGGTACATAAACAAACTCCCTCACCAGTGGCAGGCTCGCAATGAACCCGTGCGCGTGCGCAGCGGAGGCGGCGCGCGTGACGTCAGCGTGCGCGGGCGTGACGTCACTTCTCGCGCCGTACGCAATGTTCGCGCCGATGGAGCGCGTGAAGAGGGACGGCTCCTGCTGCACCAGCCCGAGTTGTGCGCGGAGCTGGGGGAGGGTCAGGTCGCGTTTGATGTCGAAGCCGTCCAGGGTCTGTGGAGGAAATAAGGGTGTTATCTTGAGTGAGACCTGTTTTTTTTCGGGAGGCCTTAACTTTTATTGCAGCTCCCGCCAGTCCGTTGACGGACTGGCCGGGGAGCGGAAGGCTCACACCCTTAGGTTGAGAACTGTGAGAAGAGACAGTGTGAGCATGAAATGAGGCCACCAGTAAACAGAGTGGCTCAAGTGGTAGATTGTTTTATCTATCAGGATTGCCCACAGCACCCCTTTTTTAAGGAATTCTACAAAACATTGCTAGATTCTCATAAGAACTCTTTCTTCTCCCTCTACCGACGTGGCGTGGTAGATTTCACTTTTTCCCATTAGATTCTCTAGATTTTAAGTATTACCTAAGTTACGCTAAGTCTCACTATAAAAACTGTTTCTAGAATGGCACTCCGGTTTCTGATGATTAATATGAAAAAAGTGTCTTAAGGCGCCATCTATTGCTCACTCTTAGAACTAGCTTGACTAATGTCACTTACTTATCTAGTCTGTTTACCAATAGTATGATGATTTTGCTGCTTTGATTGCTAATAGTACGATGATTTTAGCTATTGGAACTTACTCCTCGGGTGTCGCGTTAATTACTCGTATTTAAGCAGTCTAACAACGCCATCTGTAGGTAGCTGTTGGAACTTGCTAATAGTATGATGATTTTCTGTTGGTAGCTGTGTTGGAACTTACTTCTTGGGTGTCGTTTCATTACTTATAATCCAGTCCGCAGGTATTTTTGCTCTGCAAAAGGTGGAGTAGAAAATGTTTTGGCGGTATATTGCTTACGTATGGCTGTTTAATAGAAATCCAAGTTTTCGACCTCGGGGGGCGCATGCGCGAGCCGCCATCTTGAATTAAAGGTGCCGAAATTCGTTTTTTTCTAAATAACGTCTAAACAGTTAACTGTATGACTAAAGTGTCTATAAGAGGTATAAAGAAGACAAAATTACTTACATTTCCTTCATACATATTTATTTTGTAAGTCTTATAGGTAAAAACATAAAAGCAGTTGAAAAATAAAAAGTTACAAAAATCATCAATTCAATTAAAATTTTGGTTAAAAATTTACCATTTATTTTTTAAACCTTTTTGATGGCCCAGGTAGGTGAATGGTTGACATCTTCATTAATCTCGCTAGAATTTTCAGTTTCAATGTCGCTGTTTCTAAAAAAATGGGTTTCCAGCAATGAAATTTCGTCGTCATCGTTGTCCTCGTTATCTATTCGAATCTCTACCGCATTTCCGCAGGACTGACCACTACAGAACCCACATACAATAGAGCATTGTAATCCAGCTTTTCTGCAAAACTACATGCTCTACTGCATCCTTTTTTACAGTGGCAAGAAATTATTTTTAAAAGCTTTGGGGGTGCAGCTTTCTCAGTTGTTGTTATTGGACTGAGCCCATTGGTGTTATATCTCCAGCCCCAGTCTTCTGGGGTTGTTTTTAATGCCATACCATTTTTGAACTTGGAGATTTAAATAATTTTTTCGTTTTTTTTCCATCGCTTGTAAACTTTTACCTATAAGACTTACAGAATAAATATGTATGAAGAAAATGTAAGTAATTTTGTCTTCTTTATGCTTTTCATAGACACTTTAGTCATACAGTTAACTGTTTAGACGTTATTTAGAAAAAAACGAATTTCGGCACCTTTGATTCAAGATGGCGGCTCGCGCATGCGCCCCCCGAGGTCGAAAACTTGGATTTCTATTAAACTGCCATACGTAAGCAATATGACGCCAAAACATTTTCTACTCCACCACACCACCACACCACATTTTGCAGACCAGAGGCTTTTATATGTCCCCACAGACTGTACTATTAATCATCTTCAATAAATTAATCGAAATATTCTAACAACGCCATCTATTGCTAGCTATAGGGACTCGTGCACTCACCACGCTGCCCCGCGCGGGGTCGTAGCTCCTGGTGAGCAGCTGCAGCAGCGTGGACTTGCCGCAGCCGCTCGCGCCCACCAGCGCCGCCGTGGCGCCGCGCCGTACTGTCAAGCTGAGGCCGCGGAGTACCGGCGCGTTCGGACGAGTCGGGTAGTGGAAGTGGACGTTGTTGAAGACCAGGTCGCCTTTCGCTGACTGTGGAGTGAACAGTTTTGTTAGTATATCATTTTAAACTGTCATGGTTACATTACACATTAGTTTTGTTGGCACCTGGAATAGGAACTATTGCCAGCCGGAGATAGGAGAGTGAATATGTTAAATTGGGTCAGGTCAGGTGAAGGATTTTTTAAAATATAATTTTGTTACGTATGATTCTAAGCTTTCGCATTCCATTACACTAAATATTAATCTTTATGGGTCTGCACGCGATATTAGGAGTAGCGAACACTTAGCTACTTACTGCCCGACGTGCAGACTGGGTTCGCTTGCGACCATGATTGGTGTGACCCAGTCGAAACGTCGGGAGTCGACCAACCCGCAGTTGGCGGCCTTATCGCCCTAGTTTAGGGTAGACCCGTGCCCCAGCAGTGGCGACGTGTATGGCTGATGATGATGATGACTCACCCATTCAGGTAACTCCTCAGCAGTATCCTCAGTGACCACAGCTGGTTTCCTCTCCAGCGCGTGTATGATCCGTGCTCCAGAACGCTTCGCAGCCGCGAAGTTAGGGGCAAAGGATAGGGCTTCGGCCAGCATCCATGCTCCGTAGATTAGGGCTTCGGCAACGCTGTGAAGAGATAAAGAGGTTAGGTTATTTGGTTCATACGTTGCTAAGTTGGTTGGATTGCTGTTAAAACTAGAGGTGTAGCTAGGAGTTGATAAATTGGACCATTACCTACGGTGTTCGCTCGCGACCACGATTGGTGTAACCCAGTCTGCACGTCGGGCAGTAAGTAGCTATGTAATTTGCTACTCCTAATATCGCGTGTAGACCCATAAAGACTAAGTTTAGTGTAATGGAACGCGAAAGTCTAAAATCTTACATTACCTACGCACTTCTAGGGGGTTATGGCAAATACACCTACTGTTCCGTGGCAGTACGGGTTCTGCTATCGGACGCGTCCCCAGGTTGCGGATAGGGGAAAGCCCCCCAGATATGGGGGGTACCGGCCTTGTGCCGGCGCGGACAGAAACCCAGCAGGGGGGAGGGTGTTTATCTTCCTCTTGCATCGTCACCGCCGTTTTTGGTGGCGCTCGCTCTTCCGCTTTCTCTCCGTTTTGGAGAGAGGGTGGCAGAGCTCTATGGTGGAGCAGTGCGACGTTTTCTGTTCGTCTTCGTCGTACAGCTGCGACTATGGTCGCGTTGTTGGGCCTTTATGGCAGTGGTCATTCGACGTGGGTCTGGTGGAGAATCTCCGCGGCGCGGCGGGATTTGCATTCTGCTGTCCCGTCGGGCAACCTGCTCCTAGCTGGGCCGCACTCTTGCGGGTCGGCTAGGGGTAGGAGGGTTTGCCTGCTCCTGCGGGCGGCCCTAAGAGGAGAGCACCTCGCTAAAAAATCCAAATGGGGGGTCTTTTTGGGGTTTTGAGGGACGTACCTCAGTAATAATTCGGCCAAATAGCATCATGAACACGCAGACCAATAGTTACATACCCCAGGAGGGTTCCCACAGCTCCGCTGTGGGGGAATCCCTCCCGTCGCCTTCGGGTGGCGGCCGGCCCACGTATTCTGGGGGGGCCAAGTCTCGTGTTTGTGATGGAGCTGGAGGAGTGTCCGGGGGTAGCAGCCCGAGGCGTGCTGTGGGAGAAGACGGAGTTAGCACCCCGGTGGTAAGGAGAAGGGCGGCGTCAATGTCCGGCGTCGTGGTTTGTGGGGTAGAGCTCAAAGAGGCGAGGGTACTAATAAACCGCTTCGACAATGAGCAACCCCAAGGAGTCGAGTTGCAAAATTCTTTTGACACGCTCCCGCTGGAATCAGGGAGGGGGTTTTCAGAGAGAGAAGAAAATAGCGACTACGTAAGCGCAACAGAGTCGGAGGACAACTCCATCTGTCCTCCCATCGAAGGATCCGGAAGCGGTCGACCATCAAGACGCTCCGGCTTCCTCAAAAGGAAGGGTTCCGGATCTGGAAAGGAAACGGATGAAAAGTCGGACAGGCCCAGGCGGCCGATAAAAAAGCGTCCCAGAGGGAAACCTCCCTCTACGGGAGAGTATGCAGGAAGGGCTGCGGCGCTCCGCGAACTCAGCGCGGCGAAGCGGGAGTCGCTGCAAGTGGAACTAGAAGAGTCGGTGGCGGCTAGTGAGCGCAAGGTCAGAGAGGCAAGAGCCAACCAGCGCTATGGGGCCCGATCTCCGACAGGCCTAGAAAAATTTGCGGCCTGGGAGATTACGAAGCAGGTTGAAGAGGACTGCGACGAGATCTGCAGGATGGCCTCTGTCTCCCAAAATATCAAGGGAGGCATTAAGAAGGGGCTCAAAGATCGAGCCAGAGGCATGCTTAACGGCCTCAAAGAAATTATAGACAGGTTCTCTCGACTGCAAGCCAGAGTCGAGAACCTTGAGAGGACGGCTGCTGGTAGACCGGCTAAAGCCAGATTACAGGCCATGCCCGACACACGGTCCTCGTCACCGATCTTTGTCCCGGTGGCAGAAGACCGAATGGAGACGGAGGTATCGGAAACAGTGGCCCCGCCAGCAGTACTAAATTTTACTTTAGATGCGCTGGCAGATACCATCAGAAGGGTTTGTGAGGAGGAGCGGCTGAAGCACATGGCGGAAGATCGCAATTTCACACGAGCCCTCTTAGAAGGGATAGAGGATCGGCTGTTGCCGGCGAAGAGGCTCCGACCTCCTCTCGCTGCTGATAAGAGACGGGAAGAGGAAGAAGCCGATAAGAGAGAGAAAGAAGCGGCGGACGCCGCCCTCTTTAAGTTGCCGGAGGTGCCTCAACCGCAGCGCACTAAGAAAAGCTCCGAGCCATGCGCATCAGCTCCGGCTGCAAGTTCTGCGCCTGGCCCGCGAAGAGTAACGCGCGCTCAGTCAGCATCCTTAGCGTCTAAAGAGGCAGCGGCAGCTTCTAAGCCAGCCAAACCAAAGGGCAAGGAAAAGGCAGCAGAGGCCGAAGCTGATCCAATGCTGCCCTCCACCACCCCGGCCCGTGATACTTGGACCAAAGTGGTGAAGAAGTCCAAAAAAGGGAAGAAGGTCGCCTCGACTGCATCGATCCCTCCAGGCAACAGCCCCACATCCGCATCGACGTTGGGCATTAAGAAGGGCGCTTCTAAGAGCGCAACCCCAGTACCAACACGATCCAAGTCTACTGGGGCTAAAAAGAAGAAAAAGCCGAAAAAGAAGAAATTAGTCCCACCAAAGTCCGCCGCAGTCGTGGTCACACTGACCGAAGAGGCTGCGGGCAAAGGCGAGACTTACGAGTCCATTCTTCGGCGGGCTCGAAATGAAATGGTGGCACAACATGTCGGTCCGGCACGAGTTCGCCAGACGGCCACGGGAGCTCGGAAATTTGAGTTCCCCGGCGTCCAGAGCATTGAACAGGCAGACTTGTTCGCCTCGCAACTGAAGGTTGCTCTCGCTGACGTGGCCGTCATTACTAGGCCGCAGAAATTGGCGGGCCTTCTGATCTTGGATCTGGACGACTCTGTGACCAGGTCAGAGGTTGTGGATAAGGTTGCAGCAATCGGTGGGTGTCCAGCGGAATCCATCAAGGCCGGAAAGATTGTGGTGGGCCGAGGAGGGGTTGGAACAATCAGCCTCCAGTGTCCTGTGGCAGCGGCCAAGAAAGTCCTGGACGGCGGCCGGATCTTGATTGGCTTTAGCTCAGCGTCAGTCAGGGCTCTAGAGGAGAGGCCTCTGCGGTGCTTCCGTTGTTTCGCGATAGGGCATACCAGAGCACTGTGTCTCTCGACGAAGGAGCGTAGCAATTTATGCTTCCGCTTCGGGCAGGAGGGCCATAAAGCCTCCTCTTGCAGCAGCAAGCCGCACTGCGATATCTGCGCAGAAAGTGGGCGCCCCTCGGGGCATAACATGGCAGGGCGGAAATGTGACCCCCCCAACAAGAAAGGAAGAGTGAGGCCTATGTCCCGGCCTCACACAAACGCTGCGCCGGTGGCCCCCGAGGCCGATACGGCTGCAGCTATGGAGGGTGTGGAGACGACCGAGAATGTCTAGGACACCCAACGCCTCTTTTATTTTGGCGAACATCAATCATTGCCGCTCAGCCCAAGACATGTTGTCGCAGGCTATGGCGGAGTGGCTGGTGAATGTGGCGGTTGTCTCCGAGCCTTATTGGGTGTCTCCTCAATGGCTTGGGGACCAAAACGGTGTCGTATGCCTCTGCTCTCGTCAGTCCTCGGACTCGCCCCCCCTAGCACTATTCGAACGGGGGGCCGGCTATGTAGCAGCGGTCTGGCAATCCATTGTGGTAGTGGGGGTGTACTTTTCACCTTCTCGCTCTCTTCAGGAGTTTCTGGACTTCCTGGATGTGCTGACGGGCCTTTTCGGCCGCGCGAGGGGCCGCCAAATCTTGTTAGCAGGAGACCTGAACGCTAAATCGGTGTCTTGGGGGAACCCCGCTAATAAGTGCAACAGGCGAGGTCAGGTGTTAGACGAGTGGGCGCTGTCCTCGGGTTTGACGATCCTGAACCGAGGGACGACCCAAACGTGCGTGCGACAGCAGGGCGGATCCATCGTGGACATATCCTTCGCAACACCCGCACTTGCCGCACGCGTCGTTGATTGGCGAGTGGACTTGGGGGAGACACTGTCAGACCACCGGTTCATCCGATGGGACTTTCGCCCCGTCAGTAACGTCGTCGTGTCCGCATTGGGACAACATCTACCGAGGTGGGCTCTGACTCACCTGGACAAAAATCTGGCAAAGGAGGCTGCCCTAGTCCAGGGGTGGTTCGCCCCCTCAGTGGACGGCATGGACGTGGACTCCGCGGCTGCACAATTACGGCTGACTATGACTGAGGTGTGCAATACTTGTATGCCTCGATCACGGCGTCCCGCCCCACGTCGAGCTGTCTATTGGTGGTCATCTGAACTGACGGACTTCCGCGTTGCTTGTCTTGTCGCTCGACGTGCTTATCAGCGCTGCCGTCGTCGTCGCCGACGCGACCTTGAAGAAGAGGCGCTTAGTTATGAGACGTACCTGGATGCCAAGCGGAGCCTTAAGGCTGCCATTGGTAAAGCCAAAGACGCGGCCAGGAGCGAAATGCTCCAGAGTCTCGACGCCGATCCGTGGGGTAGACCATATAGGGCTGCGCGTCAAAAGCTGCGCCCATTTGGTCCTCCAGTCGCTGAGACTCTTGAGCCGTCTCTGCTAGACGCAGTCGTCGGTGGGCTTTTCCCGCCAAGTGATGACGGATTTGACCCGCCCCGCATGCGTGCCTTCCAGGGCGGAGTCGGAGACTATACCACCGCTCACTCCAGAGGAGTTCGATGCGGCCGTCCTCCCACTCAGGGCGAAGAAGACGGCGCCAGGCCCAGACGGTATCCCGGCAAAGATTGTAGCTCTGTGCTGCCAAGAAATGGAGGAGTTCTTTCGTGATCTCTTTGTCAGCTGCTTCGAGAGCATGAGATTTCCAAAAGTCTGGAAAGAAGGGCAGTTGTGTTTAATCAGGAAGGAGGGCCGCCCCGCTGACTCGCCATCCGCCTACCGGCCGATCGTCCTATTGGACGAGGCCGGAAAACTTTTCGAGCGCGTCATAGCGTCGCGTCTCAACGACCATCTGGAGACAGTGGGGCCGGACCTATCAGAGGCTCAGTTCGGCTTCAGGACGGGGCGGTCCACGATCGACGCTCTCTCTAGGCTGAAGATGTCCGTGCAGGAGGCCGTCGGGAGAGGGGGTGGAGTGCTGGCAGTATCATTCGATATTGCCAACGCTTTTAACTCCATCCCCCACTCAACCATCATGGAGGGCTTAAAATACCACAGGGTTCCGTTCTACCTAAGGGCCCTGTTGGAGAACTACCTCACGGACAGAAGTGTCGTGTATATCGACAAGTCCGGCGTCTTGAAGCGGCACACCGCCGAGTCTGGCGTCCCACAAGGATCGGTTTTGGGGCCTCTTCTCTGGAACTTAGGCTTTAATTGGATCCTGCGGAGCGTACTTCTTCCGGGCACGGGTCTCATTTGCTATGCAGACGATACCTTACTCACGGCCCGGGGAAAGAATTTCGAGGAGGCCGCGAGAAGAGCTGCGGCTGCTGGCACCCTGGTGGCACGGCGCATCGCCATGTTGGGACTTCGGGTGGCGCTGAATAAAACCGAGGCCGTATACTTTCATGGGCCTCGGAAGGGACCGCCCCCTAACGCTTACATCATGATTGGGGGCACCCGGGTGGGCATCCAGCGCCATATGAGGTATTTGGGTCTCGTATTGGACGCTAGATGGCAATTCTTGCCACATTTTACGGAGCTGTCGGCGCGTCTGATGAAGACGGCGAACTCACTGGGCTGGCTCCTCCCAAATCTGGGGGGGCCCAGAGCCAAATGCCGGCGTTTATACGCTGGAGTACTGCGCAGCATGGCTCTATACGGAGCACCCATCTGGGCGGAATCCCTCCGTCACAGAGGGAATATAGTCCTGCTCCGTAGGCCCCAGCGAGCGATCGCATGTCGGGTGGCGCGAGCGTACCGGACTGTCGGGTTCGCGGCGGCGTGTGCCCTAGCAGGCACGCCGCCGTGGGCTTTGGATGCTGAGGTCCAGGCCCAATGTTATTGGTGGCTAAGGGAGCAAAGGGATAGTGGACTCCATCCTGCCCTCGAAGATAGAGCAGCATTTGTACGTGAGGCGCGAGATGAACTGGCTGCTAAATGGTCAGAAGAACTCGCCATTGTACCATCGGGACGCCGCTTGCTGGATGCGCTCGGGCCGGTTTTAGAGGACTGGCTTGAGCGGCCGCATGGCTTCCTGAGCTACCGCCTGGTGCAGATTCTGACCGGGCACGGCTGCTTTGGTCAGTTCCTGCACCGCATCCAGCGGGAGGACTCGCCTCTCTGTTGGGCATGTGGCGCAGAGGTGGACACGGCGGATCACACCCTTTTCATGTGTCCGTCGTGGTCAGCCGAAAGGTCGACGCTTTATTCTGTCGTAGGCCAGGTGGACTCCCTCCCACAACTTCTTCGGGGGATGGTAGAAAACAGAAGTGTGTGGACAGCGGTCGCCTCCTTCAGCGAGTCAGTTATGACACAGAAGGAGGCGGCCGAGCGCGAGAGGGAAAACGACCCCTCCGCGCCTGCGCTAAGAAGGCGCCGAAGGGGACGCGCACGGAGGGCTTATGAACGCCAATCAGCGCAGTCCAGCGAAGACCTGCGGGCGGATGGCGTGGGGACGTCGCCGCCTGCATTGCACAGGTCCTCGCTGAGGGACTAGGGTAGTTCCGTGTACCGGACACCTGGTCGACCCCGTAAGGGGGACTTGAGGGAGCCCGATGGGGCTGTCCGCCGGTGGCGTCGTGGCTTAAGGGCTTAGCCGGAGCACCATGATGCCGCCAAGGCGATGAGGTACACCGCGGTGTTTTAGTCGGTAGACCCCCTGGCACGCCCAGGAGCCGCGACTGGCATTTACCATCTTATCGTCAGTCGCTGGGGAGTCCGACACACCACTGGGAGAGAACCCCCTTTCCCAGTGAAGGTGCATAAGGCATTTCACCGCGTTAAAAAAAAAAAAAAAAAAAAAAAAAAAATACACCTACTGTAAATTCTGGTCTGCTCCGTGATACGGGACTGTAGGTTTGGGGACAGATTCAGAATTCATAGATTTTTCCACAGGTGCACAACTGAATACTGAAAGAGCCAGGTGGGAGACATTTTGTCGACCGGTTGCTGTTACCACCATACAGTTGCGTAAAACCCGCCAAGTGACTCTGACCTCTCTCGGTCAGGTCGCGTTCCGGGATCAGCACTGTACGAACCGGAGCCAGGGGGGACCATTGCTGCGGCAAGCGCCGGACCAGTGGTGTCTTAGCGGCGGTATTGTGCGGGCGGAGCGGGTCAGCCCGCCGGCCAGGGAGACCCGTAGAAACGGTGGTGCCGCTGGCCGCCCGCGGCATAGTACAGGGGCCCGACGGAGACTAACTACCTCCGAAGGCTGCCCCACCAGGTCGCGCATAATCCCGGAGCGGCTCGTCGTGCCGGGTGGTGCCCGGAGTGGGACCCGGCGTGTCCGCCTCCGGGGGTACGGCGCCCTTCCGTCCGGCGGACTGGCCAACTCCGACCCGCACAGCTCAATACCAATGCGAGACTCCGCGCCTTGTCTCGTTGTTGCCGCAGCAATGGTTTCCTCTTTCACGTCCCCCTTTCCCTCTAATCTCGATGGCAGTACAACAAACGCAACATCGTTCTACAGCGGCACCCCACCTGCCCACGCGCTCGCTGTTTGAGGTGGAGTTCACTAACATCCGTGGACTCCATGCAAACCTCAACGCCGTCCACCAACACCTCGAGACGGCGAGGCCTGCGATGTTGTTTCTGACGGAGACTCAGATTGGCTGCCCTGCCGATACGGCATACCTTCGCTATCCGGGCTATGAGCTGGAAGAGTCCTTCCAGCCCAAGGCGGGTGTGTGCCTTTTCGTCAGGGCGGACGTCTGTTGTGTCCGTCTTCACTGCCTCGAAGACCCATCCCTCTCCATCCTTGGTGTGCACGTGGATTTAGGCTCTGTGAGCAGAGTCTACGTGTGCATATACCGGTCCCCATAAAGGTGACACTGAGACAACTCGACTCTTCGACCATCTGAGTCAGGCGGCAGACATCGCTCAGGCGCGGTTCCCCAATAGCGAGCTGGTGTTTTGGGGACTTTAATGCCCACCATGACACCTGGTTAGGCCTCCCTAAAACAGACCATGCTGGCCGGACCGCCCACGCATTTGCTCTCACGCATGACCTGACGCAATTGGTACTCCAGCCCACCCGGATGCCTGATATTGTCGGTCAAGCGCCCTCCTTGTTGGACCTTCTGCTGACGAGCCACCCATCCGGGTACCTAGTGTCGGTTTGTGCCCCGCTGGGGTCCTCCGACCACTGCCTGGTGGGTGCAACAGTGCCATGCACCGCTCCCCCACAACCCGTGGAGGTGACGCGGAGACTGTGGCGCTACTCGTCGGCAGATTGGGATGGTATGCGTGAATACTTCGCATCCATCCCTTGGGGGCAGAGCTGCTTTGGAGGAAGTGATCCCACGGAGTGTGCAGCGGCTATTGCGGGTGAGATCAGTCTTGGAATGGAGTATTACATTCCATTTACTGATGTCACCTGCGGTCGCAAAGATGATCTCTGGTTCAGTCGTGAGTGCGCCGCAGCCGTTGAACTGAAACGGACGGCGTACCGCAACTGGGCCAGGGCTCATGCACTTGGGGATCCTAATATTGCCTCGATTAAAGCAGCCTACAACAAAGCCACCAAGGCCACCAAAAGGGCATACAACAGAGCAGATGCCCAGCGAGTTGCACGTGTTGGCCAGGACCTTATTAGGCATCCCACGGGTAGCCGCTCCTTTTGGCGCCTGGCTAAACATGTGCAATCCAACTTCTGTCTGCCTTCGCTGCCCCCGCTGAAATATCCTGACGGTTCGCTAGCTCATCAACCGCAGGAGAAGGCAGATCTGCTTGCCAATCTTTTTGCGGCCAATTCCTGCATCGATGACGGTGGAGCACAGCCGCCTCAAATTCCACATTGCGGTGCACATATGCCTGAGATCCGAATCAGGCAATGTGATGTACGTGCTGAGTTGCAGTCACTTGATGTAAGGAAAGCTAGTGGCCCGGACGGTATTCCAGCGTTAGTACTCCAAATTTGCGCAGCGGAGTTGTCTCCAGTACTCACACGCCTGTACCGCCTCTCTTATACCTCGGGCATCGTGCCCCGGGCTTGGAAGGAGGCGAATGTTCAACCTGTACCCAAAAAAGGGGACAGGTCCGATCCTGCCAACTACCGGCCCATAGCTATAACCTCAGTACTGGGTAAGGTGTTTGAGCGGATAATTAACGCCCAGCTCATCCGCTACCTAGAGGATCACTCGCTGCTGCATGACCGTCAATACGGTTTTAGACCAAAACGGTCCACGGGTGATCTTCTAGCGTACGTTTCGCACCTCTGGGGGAGGCTATGGAGAAGCATGGCGAATCTATGGCAGTTAGCCTTGATATCGCTAAAGCGTTTGACCGTGTATGGCATCGTTCGCTTCTCTCCAAGCTCCCGGCATACGGTCTGCCACCTCGCTTGTGCGAATGGGTTGCGGGATTTTGGAGGGCGCAGGATTCGTGTCCTTTGTGACGGACGCACTTCTTGTTTCCACCCAATAAATTCCGGTGTACCTCAAGGTTCCGTTTTGTCGCCGACATTGTTTCTGCTGCATATCAATGACATGTTGTCACTAGGCAACATTCATTGCTATGCGGATGACAGCACTGTCCACGCACGTTATTTCGGAAGACCTGGGGTAAAGCAGACCGAAACCGAGGAAAAGAGGAACCTTCTTGTCGCCGAGCTTGACGGGGTCTTGGACCGCATTTCCGAATGGGGCTCATGCAATCTTGTCGAGTTCAATGCCAAGAAGACACAGGTGTGTGTTTTTCTAGTAAAGTGTCTCCTTTCCTTTCCCATCCTACTCTTCAGAGCACCCCTTACCAATACAGGATAGCCTTAGCATCCTTGGCATGGATGTTCGCCGCGACCTAAACCAGCGGGATTACATCGAGAGCGTCATTAGAACAGCCTCCCGCAAACTGGGGATCCTGAACAGAGTGCGGCGATTTTTCACACCGGTGCAACTCTGCCTTCTTTATAAGGCACAAGTTCGCCCATGTGTGGAATATTGCTGTCACCTCTGGGATGGCTCCGCAAAATACTTGCTCGACGCCCTCGATAGGTTGCAGCGACGTGCTATCCGTATTGTCGGTAATGTAGAGGTGTCCGAGACCTTAGAGCCTCTCCAGCTACGTAGAGACATTGCCGGTCTAAGTGTTCTCTACCGTCTCTATAATGGGGAATGCTCTGAAGAGCTATTCCAGCTAGTCCCTCCCTCCCCTTTCCACTCCCGAACGACACGTGCTGGACAGCGCTGCCATCCACATACAATGCAGGCGCTGGTGGCTCGGACAAAGAGGTTTAGCTCCTCATTTCTGCCCCGTGCCATTAAGGCATGGAATGCCCTTCCAGCTCATGTTTTCCCTCCCTCCTATGATCCCGGGCTCTTCAGGCGGGGCGTGAAACGGCATTTAAGCAGGCCTTCAGGGTGAGTGCGACAGGCTCAATACGATCTATTGTGCCTGTCGACCTCATATTTGGATCTCACTACCGCTTACCATCAGGTGGAGTGAGGTCATCTTGTTAGCCTTTTTATAAAAAAAAAAAAAAAAAAAAAAAAAAGAGCCAAAAATCGACCTGAGTCCTTTGCTACGGTATCGTATATCGCCCCTAAACAAAAACATGATTTACCCTTGAGCTTTGTCGCTAGGCCTTTGCCAGGCTAAGCTACGGCACAAGTTGTATACGTCACAAAATTGTTTTTATTTCCCTTCCAGCTCATGTTTTCCCTCCCTCCTATGATCCCGGGCTCTTCAGGCGGGCCGTGAAACGGCATTTAAGCAGGCCTTCAGGGTGAGTGCGACAGGCTCAATATGGTCTATTGTGCCTGTCGACCTCATATTTGGATCTCACTACCGCTTACCACTAGGTGGAGTAAGGTCATCTTGTTTGCCTATTATAAAAAAAAATAAAAATAAAAAAAATAACTAGGATGATAGCTCGAAGTCCGCTGCTAGGAGCTGGATGGGAGTAGCCGAGGAAAGAGAGAAGTCTATGTCCAGCAGCGAACGGAAATGGGCTGATGATGGTGATGATTGCTTGAAGTCGCTTGTATTATCAATGCGGGTGACTGGATAGCTCACACCTTCAGCACTCCAGCACACGATACCGCTACCCAATCAGCGACGCGTAGGGGGTAGCGATTGGCGGTGGCGGTGACTAACCATGATAGGCAGAGCTAAAACATTTTCATAAGTGACTACTCACAGTACAGCATACTCGTACTGCAGCCCCTCCCTAGCGATTAAGTACCCGCCGTAAGCGAGCGACACGGCGTAGCCAAGGGTGGGAGCGCAGAGGCACAAGCCGTAGACGGGGCCGCGGAGCCACGCGCCGCCCCCCCGGGACCGCGCCTCAGACAGGGCCGAGGAGTACCGGGTGAGGATCGTTTGTTCTACTCCTGGGGGGAGAAAAAGGTTATACATTAAACTACCTTAATCAAAAGTACCCGTAATCGACGAGCATGCTTGAAGAGGTTGATGGATGTGGATGAATTGAAAGTTATGTGCCAGGACCGTAGGGCATGCCAGAAAGTCAACCTGGCCAACTCGGACCCGCACAGCTCAATACCAATGCGAGACTCCACGCCTTGTCTCGTTGTTGCCGCAGCAGTGGTCTCCTCTTTAAGCGGGCTTTCAGGGTGAGTGCGACAGGCTCAATATGGTCTATTGTGCCTGTCGACCTCATATTTGGATCTCACTACCGCTTTCCATCAGGTGGAGTGAGGTCATCTTGTTAGCTTATTATAAAAAAAAAAGATATAGCACGGAAACCGTGGGAGAGCGCCATGTCTCGGTAGCCATTGGGACTTAATTGTCAAATATCTGCTTCTGTCTTAACTTACCAAGGCTCTGCACAGTCCTCACGTTGATCACAGCTTCAGTAGCGATCCGAGCCGCTTTCTCCAACGCTTGTCGCTCCTTTTGCTCCGTGCGACGAGTCACATGGCTCTCCAGGCTAATGCCGCCCATCACCTGTGGGATAATATAAATAATGGCATGTTTCATTGATGTCTGGACTATTATATGTATGTAGTCCGACCGATTTCAGCCATGGCGGCCGATCTCAATTAAGATCAGCCAAGTGCGTAGGTCATATTATAGCTTCCGAGCTTGTGCTTTCCGAGGCCCGGGCGTTCAACCGCCAACTTCCTAACTCCGGGCTGAGTAATTTCATTACAGAAAAACTCACACAAATTTTGCCCGACCCCGGACTCGAACCGGGGACCTCTCGGTCCTAACGCAGCACTTGCTACCAATAGACCAACGAGGCAGTTATGACGAGGATGTCTGGACCAGGGCTGTCTTAAAGGTCATTGGATGGTAGCTGTCTAGACTATCATGTCACTGCTGGGGCATAGACCTACTCTAAATTAGGGCGATAAGGCCTTAGTCTACCACGCTGGCCTTGGTGTTACATACAGCTCTAACTAAGTTAATCAACAGTTGGAAAAGCTTAATGTTACTTAAAAAACTTAAAAACTTAAACTTTACGTTTTTCAAAGTATTAATCACAAAATGGATAAAGTGTTTTTTGAAAGAAAGAAATTTATTTATTCAGTTACTAGGGCCCTCGCTTCGCTTCGGGTAAATTTTACATACAAACCTTCCTTAAGAATCACTCTATCTATTAAAAAAACCGCATCAAAATCCGTGGCGTAGTTTTAAAGATCTAAGCATACATACGGACATACAGCGAAAGCGACTTTGTTTTATACTAAGTATTGATACTTAAAACGCACATTTACAAAAAAGTTAAATCAAAGTAAATAGGTATCTGAAAAGGGATCTGCTCAGCATGTGTCGAGGAGTCGGGGACACCGCGACGCTGGTCTTCCGCAGATCCCTTATCAGGGAGAGCATGCAGTGCACAGCAGCACATTAAAATAGTAAGGGCGTTACTTAAACATCGTAGGGAAAAGACGAGACAGGATAGTGGACTGCGCTGGTAATAAGTGTGATTCTAGGTATTTTCGTATTGGCGACTACAGTATTTTTCAGCTAAGATGATCCCTGTGACACTTCATTGTGTTCTGTATCACGCATTTTACGTTTGACAAACGAAAATAATTTTATTGCACACTTATTTAATTTTATTGCGGCTTCATTAGGAAAAATATTAAATTAAAAAGGGAAACAGTATCGTTTAGTTTAATTTAATGTAATAAAAAATAAAAATAAAAACTTATGCAGTTCGTATTACGTAGAATGGAACTTAGTCAGAGTTACTACGTTCCATTCTACGTATACGAACTGCATAGGTATTTTTTTTAAATGTTCTATTACATTAAATTAAACTAAACTATATACACCTGGATAGTTCAGTGAACAAGATATCGTGAAACCAGTGGTTCGAGTCCCCGTTCAGGTGCGATTTTTTTTCTAAATTTTTAATTTCTGCGAGTTTATAATATACTTCTTATGATGAGATTTAAACTGGTAGCGAAAACTCACGCAAGGCACACTCAGCAGGCTGACGAGGGTCATCTTCCAGGAGTAGCACATGGCGAGTGCCACGCCGATCAGCATCGTAGAGGCGCCCTGCAGCACCGTGCCCAGGCGAGTGCCTGATGATGGAGAGCATATGAGTATTATGGAGACAGGTGACCGTGCCTGATGATAAAGAGGATATGAGTGTTATGGACACAGATGACGGGGCCCAAACGAGTGCCTGATGATGGAGAGCATATGAGTATTATGGAGACAGGTGAGGTTAGGTATTCGTTAGTCTTGAAAGTGAAGAACTGCTGGTACGATTTGTCTGATTTTGATCTTGAAATAGAACGTGGAACTTTAAGAAGATTTCAAAATATAAATAGCGATCTGAGTGAATCTATATAGAATAAATTACCTCATATTTTCAAATGGATATTGATGACATGTTAATGTTATGGATGTCAGAACCAATATAGTCCAGTCATTAAAGGTTTAATCTGTACGAAACAAACACCAATTCTCGTCACATATATATTTGTCCCGAGTAGAAAACAAACCTACGACTCTTGGAACCGCCAGCCAGGGTCACTAACCAATGTTCCACCGAGCCAGTCATGATGGAGAGCATATTGAGTGTTATTGAGACAAGTGGGTTGTTCGTCAGCGTTGATGTAACTGGACAAATGGAGTGATTATTATGGAGACACTTGTAATTTGGATTTGGTGTTCTTCATATCTGGCTCGGTGGAACAGTGGTTAGCGACCCTGGCTGGCGGTTGCAAGAGTCGTGGGTTCGATTCCCACTCGTGGCAAATATTTTTGTGACGAACATCGGTGTTTCTGATATCCGTAACACAAGTGTTTAAGCTACCTACCACGGGATGTACGATATAAATGTACATGATGTTGCGTAATTTTTTTTATTGGCCTACAAGACGCAGCCTCAGCATTTGCTGCAGCGACAAAAGCCGCTGAAGCGCTGGTTTTCAGGCTGCGCCTTCTTGGGCAATGCGCGTACACACATACAAACGAGAAGACATAAGAACAAACAGAGTAAACGAACAGGACGGAGTACAAACTTGCGCTAAATAACATTTTGTTTTATTTTTATAATAGGCAAACAAGATGACCACACTCCACCTGATGGTAAGCGGTAGTGAGATCCAAATATGAGGTCGACAGGCACAATAGATTATATTGAGCCTGTCCCACTCACCCTGAAGGCCTGCTTAAATGCCGTTTCACGCCCCGCCTGAAGAGCCCGGGATCATAGGAGGGAGGGAAAACATGAGCTGGAAGGGCATTCCATGCCTTAATGGCACGGGGCAGAAATGAAGAGCTCTATTTATTTCTGTACTGACCTGTGGCTCCCTGTACGGCTGCGCAATCAGTAGCTAGTCGCGCGCATAGCGCCCCCACAGAGTTGGACGGCTCATCGAACCAGCCCTGGTCCTGTCAACAAGAGTTAATGTTAGTACATCTATCGCCCCCCTATAGTTTGGTTTGGAACTGCCTCGTTGGTCTATTGGTAGCAAGTGCTGCGTTAGGACCAAGAGGTCCCCGGTTCGAGTCCGGGGTCGGGCAAAATTTGTGAGAGTTTTTCTGTAATGAAATTACTCAGCCCGGAGTTAGGAAGTTGGCGGTTGAACGCCCGTGCCTCGGAGAGCACGTTAAGCCGGTGGTCCTGCGCCCGATCTCTCATCGGTCATGTCGGATTGCCGTCTCACCGAATTATGAGAGTAAGGGAATAGAGCGTGCACTTGTGTTTGCGCGCACACTTGTGCACTATAATATGTCCTGCGCACTTGGCTGATCTCAATTGAGATCGGCCGCCATGGCTGAAATCGGTCGGACGCCTTATATTATTATAGTTTGGTACGGGCATGAGGAGAGAAGAAAGCCATGTGACTAGAAGAGTGATGAGTATGAATGTCAATGGACGTAATAGTAGAGGAAGGCCGAAAAAGACATGAATGGATTGCGTGTCAGATGATATTGGAGTGAAAGGAGTAGACGCAGAGATGACGAATGACAGGCCCGAGTGGAAGAAATATAAATGTTGGGCCGACCACACTTAGTGTGGGACAAGGGCAGGAAAATGATGATGATGATGACATCTATCGCCTCCCCTAAAAAAGCGTCGATGGCCGAGTGGTTAAGGTTGTTGCTTGCCATGCGAGAGGTCGCCAGTTCAAACCCCGCCAGGTACCAATGTGTTTTTCAAATTTGAAATTCTTATGTACCATCATCCGACGCTTTAACGATGAAGGAAAATATTGTGAGGAAACCTGCACAAAGAAATTCTAAGGTTGTGTAGTCGACCAACCCGCACTTGGCCACAAAAACCTATCGCCCTAGTTCAGGGTAGGCCCGTGCCCCATCAGTGGGGACGTATAAGAGCTGATGATGATCTACCGCCCTGCACTACTCTTATCTCTTCCCTCTCAACATCTTTGACTGGCTCGGTGGAACAGTGGTTAGTGACCCTGGCTGGCGGTTCCAAGAGTCGTGGGTTCGATTCCCACTCGGGACAAATATTTGTGTGATGAACATCGGTGTTTGTTCCGTGTCCGGGTGTGATTATGTATTTAAGTATGTATTTAAAAATATCTATGTATGTATATCAGTCTCTGACGCCCATAGTACAAGCTCTGCTTAGTTTGGGGTCAGATGACCGTGTGTGGAAATGTCCCAGATATTTATTTTATTATTATTATCTACTCCTCTCTCAATATACCACCTTTAACTCCCTCTCTCTCCTTCATTTGTCTGTTTCTCCTCATCATCTTTGCCACTCTCTTCTTTTCTTTGTGTGTACCTATCTTTCCCTTAGTGCTTTTTCTATCTTTATGTTGTTAAGTGTTCTGTCTTTCACACTCTTCTTTCTCTTCAGCTACGTTTGTTTCTCTCTCCGTTTTTTTTCCCAATGATGATGGCATGGAGGAGCCTCGTCATCTTCACTGGATTTGCGGGCTCTCAAATACCTCTAACTCAGGTTGCGTCGCACAACCTATGTATATCTATCACTTGACTTGATCTCCATTCCTCTATCATAAGGATTATATTTGTTATTAATTGTAATGTTTGTGTAATTGTGTGTGTTATGTTTATTAATTAATTGAATTCTTATCCAATATTATTTTGACATTATATTTTACAGTTTTATGATAAATATCGAATGTTATCAAATAATGATTAATACTTTGACTATGTATGTTCTTGACATGTAATAATAATATTTTGACAATGCTTAATTTAAGTTTCTGACATGTATTATGTTAAATACACTGGCGTGTTGGGCTACTGTAAGCCAGCGTGTAAATTAATGAATAAATAAATAAAAAAAAATAAAAAAAGGACCATGGGAAAGTGGTGGGCCATGCTCCATTCCACCAATCTCCCCCACTTACCTGTCGCAAGTAGTTTCCGAAGCACAGCCGCCTCAGCCGGTCAGTGAGGGCGCTACCAGCTCGCCCGAACAACCAAGCTTGCAGGAAGGTAACAGTGCCACAAAGGGCCGCACACACAGCAAACAGGCCTGAATACATGGCTGATTCCCGAAGGATCTCGTCGTGGTCCGTCCAGGAGAACATCTGGGGAAGAAAGAGTATTAGCGGCCGGTTCGAAGAACAAAAGAGGTTGACCCAAAGATGGGGACTGTGGCGTTTGACAAGTTAGTTCCAAGCGCTAACAATAGATGGCGCTTTCATATAATCTTTATACTGTATATAATTTTAAACTTTCATGGTTACTACTACTCGGCACTGTTGCAAGCGCCATGATCACGGGTGAACTGTAGGATTGCGAGAATGACGGTAGGTCTAAGGGCAGATATATTGGTCTACCCTCTTTCGAAGTCTTTTACTACGCATGACATGACTACCATCGTTTAAAATATTGTCACTCTGAATTCGATCACGACACACTACACTCACGGTATTATTTCTTTTTTCCTCAAAAACGGACACATGTTTATCTTTACTAATATTATAAAGCTGAAGAGTTTGTTTGTTTGTTTGTTTGTTTGTATAGACCATTTATCGAGGAAGGCTTTAGGCTATATAACATCACGCTGCGACCAATAGGAGCAAAGATACAATGGAAAATGTGTAAAAAACGGGGGAAACGCGAACGAAGTCGCTGGCACAGCTAGTTTTTACATAAACGTATCACTAGATGGATAATAGTCCTAGATAGGAAGCTATCTCTAACTATCTCCTCTTCTGCTCTAGGCCCATTAAACTCTCTTTCTTTCTCTATCTCCACTGGCTACTTACCCCGTATAGTTTAGAGAGAAGCAAGGCGAACACAGGCATGGTAGCCCCAACCAGCAGGGACGCGACTGCTCCGGCGCATAGGAGCGGCCACTCCGGCGCGTTCAGCTTCAGCAGGGCCCAGGTGGACGCTGAGGGGACGTCGTCGTCCTCCGGGGTCGTGTCCTCCTGGGGGAGAGGAAGAATGATGTTATTGACTAGTTATATAAGGAAAAAATGTAACTCGAATCGGGAAAAGCCTCCCAATCGCCGGGCTAACACTGAAAATCATCGTCGTGATAAATAAATAATAAATATTACACAACATCACATACATTGTATTATATAATTTTTTTTTTTAGATCCAGTTTACTACATTTAAAATATTCTTCTTATGAATAAAAGTTTTTTTCACTGAGCCACTTGCGAAATTTAATTTTAAACAAATTGTTCAGCAAACATTTAAGATTTTTTGGTATATTAGAAAAAAAAAATATGCACATAGCATCATCATCACATTGTCGAAAACAAGAACGAAGCAATGTTCTTTCTTGGTGATCATTCCTAAAGAATTAAAACTCACAACATGATTCAGGATATCCGGCGCGGGCATAGCGAAGTGCGTGGAGGACATCCTCCTGATACTCCCGTGGCGGACGACCGACCCCCGCCGCGAGGAGGACTGGGAGAACGAGCGGCGGAAGTGCTCCGTCTGCTGGGGGAGGATGTCGTCGTCCTCCTCGTCCGCCAGGTCGGCTGCAGTCGCGCTCCTGGAAAGCATTATGTTATGTATGATTTTAGACTTCCGCGTTCCATTACACGAAATATTAGTCTTTATGGGTCTACACGCGATATTAGGAGTAGCAAATACATAGCTACTTACTGCCCGACGTGCAGACTGGTTTCCATGATGAAATGTTGGAGATTTCAGCCATGGCGGCCGATCTCAATTGAGATCAGCCAAGTGCGCAGGACATAGGTATTATAGTGCACAAGTGTGAGCGCAAACACAAGTGCACTCTCTATTGCCTTACTCTCATAATTCGGTGAGACGGCAATCCGACATGACCGATGAGAGATCGGGCGCAGGACCACCGGCTTAACGTGCTCTCCGAGGCACGGGCGTTCAACCGCCAACTTCCTAACTCCGGGCTGAGTAATTTCATTACAGAAAAACTCACACAAATTTTGCCCAACCCCGGACTCGAACCGGGGACCTCTCGGTCTTAACGCAGCACTTGCTACCAATAGACCAACGGGGCAGTTAGTTATGCGAATCCTCACTTGTGCGTCAGATCGTCTTGCACCAGCTTCCAGTAGAGTCCCTTCTTCTCCAGCAGCTCCTGGTGAGTGCCTTGCTCCAACGCGGCACCCTGCTCCATGTACACGATACGAGACGCGTTCACTATGGTCGACAGTCTGTGGGAGAATGAGAAGGATTTTAGAGAGAAGTGCCATTCGACAAGTTAGTTCGGAAGGTTGCCAATAGATGGCGCTTATAAGGAAACTTTATAGTAAAGGGGTGAGGTGTGAGAGGATCTACTTGGGATACCTATCTGACAAGTTATTTCTAAGCGCAACCGATAGATGTCGTTAATAGTTTTAGTGAGAAGTGCCATTTGACAAGATAGTTCCGATGATCACCAATAGATGGCGCTTATAGAGAAACTTTATAATAAGAGTTGTGGTGACATTTGACGAGTTAGTTACAAACATAAACAACAGATGGCGGTGTTTGCTCCATAATAATCGAAGGGTAAGGTGTTAGAAGAACGATTGTGTTGTGTGCTGTACGACGATACCTGTGCGATACGACGATGGTCGTTCTGCCTTTACTTGCTGCATCCAAAGCTGCTTGCACCTGAAAAATTAACAATATTAATGAAAATGGTGATTAAGTTGAAATATTATCAAAATGAGTCTTACTACGATTTTATTTATAGTTATATATGTATAGAATAACATATCCTAGTAAACAGGGGGGTCATGGGTCAAAATCATTATCTCGCTAACTAATAAGAAAAATTATTAACATTTTGTTGCAAATTTAATTAAAGATAATTATTCAACCAACACTTTTTTTCGTAAAACCTTAGATAAATGATGAACGTTACTACGCCTAAAAGGGCACCATGATAAATAAATAAATATCTGGGACATTTCCACACACGGTCATCTGACCCCAAACTAAGCAGAACTTGTACTATGGCCGTCAGAGACTGATATACAATACATATATATTTTTAAATACATAATCACACCTAGACACGAAACAAACACCGATGTTCATCACACAAATATTTGTCCCGATGTACCATGATGTACTTATACTCTAATGTTATCATCTGTAACCCATCGTGATAAGCGATAAATGATTTGAATTTGATAAAAATGTACAAGAATTAATTTTTTTGTATAACTTTTTTTCTTCTAATTTTGCGCAATTTATAACTACATTTTGTCTCCAGGGCTGAAACCTTAGGGGTGAGAGCCATCCGCTCCCCAGCAAGTCCGGTGACAAAGCTACTCCAAGCCATCATTGTAATAAAAAAAAATCAGGGCTGAAACCCCCTTTCGGGCTTAGACCAGACCTGTCTCTCAGCAGCAGGGTCCAACGCAGAAGTAGGTTCGTCCAGTAGCAATATCTTGGGATTCCGCACCAGCGCTCTTGCGATGGCCACGCGCTGTTTCTGCCCGCCGGATAGGGAGGCGCCACTGTCGCCTAGCACTGTGTCGTAGCCCTGGTGGAAGATCATGTTTATATTACTTAGAAAGAAAGAAAGAAATTTATTGTCTAATCTATACAACTAAATAAATTTGAATTTTGAAAGTGTCTGCTTGTAATATTAAAATAACGAATTTATACTGACACTTTTGGAATTTTTTGTCGGTCTATCTGTTTTTTTCCGGTCATCTCCGAAACGGCTGTAACGGTTTTGACGGGACTTTCACTAATAAATAGCTAATTTTACAAGATTCTATTTAGACCTAAACCACTCGGCCATCGACGGTTTTTATCAATTCTTTACTCGAATTTTATTCGTTAAAATAGGTTTATTTCGTTATAAATATCCCATGTCTTGGAATGTACTGTAGTGGTAAATGCCTTGAAGGCAAGGAAATCAAGACTAAATCAATCTGATATTTTATGACTAAATAAACTTTAAAATAATGCAAACAATCAAAAATTTACACCATCTGTTGACAGTTACCCAAACTATTAGTACCTCCTCTCACCAACAGATGGCGCTTAACAAGAAACTCACGTTAACAAGCTTCGTGATGAACTGGTGCGCGTGTGCAGTCTTAGCGGCGGTGATCATCTGCTCCTCTGTGACGTCATCGAGTCCCATCAGTATGTTCTCACGAATGGTGCCGCCGAAGAGTACTGGTTCCTGGCCAACCACGCCTGTGAATGTCAATGGTCAGATTAATAGGGTGAGAGCCAACGCCCCAAGTTCGGTGATGATGACGAGGCTACTCCAAGCCATCATCGTATGTCGGACCTTGAGGGGTGAGAGCCTTCGCTCCCCCGCAAGTCCGGTGATGATGACGAGGCTACTCCAAGCCATCATCGGATTTTACATATACATACATACATACATAAAATCACGCCGTTTTCCCAGAGGCAGAGATCACTTGCCATGTGCTACGATCCTGGCACAACTAATCAATACATAGTATAAAACAAAGTCGCTTTCGCTGTATGTCCGTATGTATGCTTAGATCTTTAAAACTACGTCACGGATTTTGATGCGGTTTTTACTTCTTCTTTCACTCAGATAGAGTGATTCTTAAGGAAGGTTTGTATGTAAAATTTACCCGAAGCGAAGCGAGGGCGGGTCACTAGTTTTATAATAAAACGTAATACTTTTGCAAGTGCATTTTGGATACCTGCGAAACATCTGTATGTCATATTATGCTGCAGCTTGAGGGTCAAGCCGTGGAGAATTTGGTGAAAAACAGGAAGATGATGACCTGGTAAGAGGGTAACTTACCAATACTCCTCCGGAAGTAATGCACGTCTATCTCGGTGAGGGGGCAGCCGTCCACGTGCAGCTGGCCAGCGTCAGGCGCGTACAGCCTCTGCAGGAGCTGCAGCAGGGTTGACTTGCCGCAGCCGGAGCCGCCCACCAGCGCCACTGTCTCCCCTGCGTGGACCTTCAGAGTCAGCCCTCGGAGGACCTGGAAGTAAGGGTTAAGAATAAGAATAACTAAGTATCTAAGCTCCATGTAAATACAATAAGATCTTTGTAAATACCTCACACTTAGTTGGCAATAAATACTTTGACTTTGAATAGATTTATTGTCTCACTAGCTGACCCGACTGACGTTGTCCTGTCTTAGCTACGACAATTTATTTAAAGTTTGTATAATTAATAAAAAAAGTTTATTTGTGATATACAATATTCTTTATTTCTTTCAAATAAAAAGTTTTGGCTGAAATGACTGTGTAAAGGCGTCCTAGCGCATTGTAGCACTTTTCATGTGGTCAGTAATATGTTCAGTCAGGAGGGGATACCAGTCACTACTATCTGTCCGGTGGTTGGTGAACGGTATACGGGTAAGCGACCCCGGCTCCTCGAGCTACTATCGACTCAGTCCAAATCATCCGAGGCGATAGTATCCTTCCTCCCCTTTTCCTTCCCCCGTCATATATCCTTGCTACTCGCGGGAACGCAATGACCTTGGTAATGACCCAGAATGGCGGCGACGTGGTCCACTACCCCTCTGGGAAAAAGGCGTGATTGTATGTATGTATGTATAAAAACATAACAAAAATACAGGATGCATGCATGAGACAAAGAGGAGCTCAGCTGATGTTGCCTCGGTAGTGTACTCCCGGGCAACGCTGCTTTTCAGGTACTCTCTACTCTACTCTTGTTAGCAAGGATGCTTAGCAAGATAAGAAAGAAGTGCACGTAAAATGCCTATATACAAATACAATATCATTAGGTTAAGATCATACTAATTTTAATAGGGAAGATGGTTAGTGCAGTGCCGTAACTAACTAGTTATTAAGCAGCAAAAAATATATATCATTTGTGAAAATGTCAACTATCTATCTATTCTTGGGGGCCTGGTAATATACAGCAAAGTTTTTAGTAATAAAGTGATTTGAGTACGGGACCCTAAAAAGCGAGCTACCTACAATACTGACTGACTGACTCGGTGGAACAGTGGTTAGTGACCCTGCCTGGCAGTTCCAAGAGTCGTGGGCCAGATTCCCATTGGGTACAAATATTTGTGTGATGAACATCGGTGTTTGTTCCGTGTCTGGGTGTGAAAATGTATTTATAAGTATCTATGTGTTTATATCCGTCTCTGACGCCCAGAGTACAAATCTGCTTAATTTCGGGTCACAGTGACCGTGTGTGAAAACGTCCCAGACATTTTACAATATGCCTACATCTTAAATATCGTGGATACCACAATTGGTGTAACCCAGTCTGCACGTGGGGCAGTAAATACCTATGTATTTGTTACTCCTAATAACGCGTGTAGACCAATAAAGACAAATATTTAGTGTAATGGAACGCGAAAGTCTAAAATCATACGCCTACATCTTACCTTGACATCCGGCCTAGCCGGGTAGTTAAAGTACACCCCTTGCACACTAACGTCCCCCCTCAACTCGGGCTTCGCCCCCTTGGCCTCCAGCACCGTCGTTGACTCCCGAGCGAGCAGAGCAAAGAGAGACGACGCGGCGCCCCGGGCTGCCGAGAAGGTTTCCAAATGGGGCTGGCACATGGCTATGTTCTGGGCTGCTATGAAGGTGCAGAAGAGGATCTGGAAGGATAGAAACAAATTGATGTGAAGTTTTTCTTCTTTTTATAAAAGGCTAGGTAGGCAAGTCAGGGGATACCAGTCACAACTATCTGTCCGGTGGTTGGTGAACGGTATACGGGTAAGCGACCCCGGCTCCTCGAGCTACTATCGACTCAGTCCAAATCATCCGAGGCGATTGTATCCTTCCTCCCCTTTTCCTCCCTCGTCATATATCCTTGCTACTCGTGGGAACGCAATGACCTTGTTAAAACAATGCACAAGGCAGTATGGCGGCGACGTGGTTCACAACCCGTCACGTCACGTTTCCCACAGAAGTGAAAAGTGGATCGCTGGAAGTGATCTCTGCCTACCCCTCTGGGAAAAAGGCGTGATTTTATGTATGTGTGTAGGTATGTGTATGTCTATGTATGTATAAAAGGCTAACGAGACCTCACTCGATGCAAATGCAATGTATTAATGTAAAGAAAGAGCGGCGTCTCCAAACTCCATGATTAAATGGAGATATCGACCACGATCTATGTTCCTTTGAAAAAGATACTGAATAAATTTCATTTCTCATTTCACTCCACCTGATGATAAGCGGTAGTGAGATCTACATATGAGGTCGACAGGCACAATAGACCATTGAATCTTGAGCCTGTCGCACTCACCTGCGGCCTGAAGGCTTGCATAGAAACCGGAGGAAAAAATGAGCTGGAAGGACATTCTATGCCTTAAGGGCGCGGAATCTATGTCATATGTTGATAGATATTCTATTTTTTCCGTGTCATCATCTAGCTCAACAGGTACCGGAAATTTCGTGTCATCTTTCGCAATTTTAGCTTCCTTATTAAGAACGTGTTCTAAAAGGACTGTTTCAGTACTAATCATAATCCCGGGGGGTACAGACGGATAAAGAGACTCATTATCAGCGCCATCTATCGTCAAGTAGCAAAGCTAACCTGTACTTGAGCAGTCACAGATCCCCGGGTACTTTAGCAAACTAATCAGCGCCATCTGTCATCATACATACATACATACATAAAATCACACCTTTTTCCCAAAGGGGTAGGCAGAGATCACTTCCAGCGATCCACTTTTCATCTCTGTGGGAAACGTGACGTAACGGGTTGTGAACCACGTCGCCGCCATTCTGCCTTGTGCATTGTTTTAACAAGGTCATTGCGTTCCCACGAGTAGCAAGGATATACGACGGGGGAAGGAAAAGGGGAAGAAGGATACTATCGCCTCGGATGATTTGGACTGAGTCGATAGTAGCTCGAGGAGCCGGGGTCGCTTACCCGTATACCGTTCACCAACCACCGGACAGATAGTTGTGACTGGTATCCCCTGGCTTATCTGTCATCAGCTAGCAGGAAAGTCCTTACTTATAGTAACCATGTTGCCGATGCGATACTCCCGGCTAAAGCAATTAATCAGCGCCATCTCCCGTCCAGTAGCGGAACTAACTTGCACCAGCACTCACGGTAAGCATGATCCCCGGATGGTACTGCTGCTCGTCGGGCGGCAGGTCGATGTCGCGCACGCACAAGATGGCGCCGTACGCGAACACCACCGCGTTGAGCGCGTACGTCAGCAGCCAGCCCAGCCCGCAGCCCGCGCCCGCCCACAGCCCGCGCCGCCGCCCCGCCGCCTGCGCGGGCAGGAGGGCTTCGCCGTATCTGAGGAAGAAGTTAGATATTATATCATGCTATAATAAAAAAGCGTCGATGGCCGAGTGGTTAAGGTCGTTGCTTGCCATGCGAGAGGTCGCCAGTTCAAACCCCGCCAGGTACCAATGTGTTTTTCAAAATTTGGAATTCATATGTACCATCATTCGACGCTTTAACGGTGAAGGAAAACATCGTGAGGAAACCAGCACACCTGAGAAATTTTTCAAGGGTGTGTGAGAAGCCATGTCAGAGGCCTACGGGCGGCTTAAAAACTCTGACACCAAGTTGTTCATCAACCATACGATAAGAAGAAGAAGATGCTATAATAGACAACATGCCGCATCTAGAATTAACGCTCTGTGCGCTTATATCCGTGGTTGCACGGCGAGTCCGGCCGGTCACAGGTGACGCAGTGTGAGATTGTTTTTAATATACCCTATTTTAACCACGATAAGTAACTTCTGTGTACTCTTGTTTTAATTTTTATTTATTATTGTTCTTTCTCAGTAAGTGAATTTATTATTGTAATTCTTATGAGAAATAAAGAAGTCTTAAACCTTAGATGAAAATAGTTAGGGGTGAGAGCCATCCACTCCCCGCGAGTAAGGTGATAATAGGGTAGTGGCCAATTTTTTTATTTTGATATAGATGGATGGACCACATAATTGCAAAGGTACTGTTAAAAGATTGGTTTGACATTTGGAAAACTCCCTGAGATATTACAGTTTCAATAGCACATAATTTGGGCGAGCTCAAAACGCTTCATACAAATGTCGCAGTACAATATGACGTCACACTGTGTAATAAAAAAAACACTGTGTGCATATCGTAAGAACTTTGTTCAGCAGCTATATCAAATGTTGCGTTAATGATTATATTTTCATAGTGAAAGTTACTACTAAAATTGAAGTTTATAAGATGGCATAGAATTTTTGAAGAATTTTTGCACATTTGAAATGGACTTTCTCACCCAACTTCAAATGTCTATTATTGTCTCATTTCGTCTGAATATTTAATTTCGATTGAACTAATGTAATTGTATTAATTTACCTATATCTTACGGTTAATTGTGAAATTGCATGTAAAATCAGACTTAGGAAACTACCCTATTAACAGGCTACTCCAAGTCATCATCGTATGTCAGATAGGGAAAAAAAATTATTTAATAAAAACGACGAAGATAGCGTTGACTGTTGTATGTCAACTTCAAATTTTTTGCTTTCCTAAGTTTCGCACTATTTTGGACAAAACACAAGACACAAAAACTCGACTCAAACAAAGAAATATCACACATAGAAAGACTACGAGATGTGGTCAACGAGGTACAGGCCTCAGCATATGCCACATCAGCCCGAAAGCCACTGCAGCGCTGGTATTCTGGCTGGAAGAGGCCTATGTTCAGCAGTGGGCAGCAATGGGCTGTGATGATGATGAAAATACTTTTAGTTACTAACAGTGGCGTAACTACAGGGTGGCAAGTCGGCAAAATGCCACGGGCCCCCACCCGGTAGGGGGCCCCAGCCGAAAGGGGCCCCCGGTCATAGGAGAATCTCAACTGCCAACACACATACACATTAATGAACAAAAAGAACGGGGGGTGCACGGGGCCCCATCCGATTAATTTTGCCACGGACTTCAACAGGTATAGTTACGCCACTGGTTACTAACCTCTCGAGTTCCTTATCCTCGCCGGAGTAAGCTCTAACAGTCTTGATGGCGGCCAGAGCTTCCTCCACTACGCGACCCGCGGAACCGTATGCTGACACCTCTTCTGCTGAGCATTTGGTCTGGTACTGGGGACATAGAGCAAGGTTATGTAACCCGAGAGTAGGTGTAAAGATTTAAGGCTTTAAACACCGTGAAATTTTAGTGGTTGTTTTCCCGCAGTAAAATGATTCTATCTTATTAGCACAAAAGATGTGCGCAGTTCTTTTTTGGTAAAATCAATAAATGCCGGTTTTACGAAAGGTTTAACCGTAACTCGAAAGCACGTTCCAACCGCTTTATGACTTAGGGTGTAGAGCTTCTTTAAGCATCGATTTCATGCGGCAAGCAGTACCTCAATACGTCACATCTTCAAAAACAACGATAGCTTCTCTCGTTTTCGAGTTGGAAAATTATTATTCTGAAATTTTGAAAAAAAAAAATTTTTTTTTTCGAGGAATTATTTGCATGATTCGATAGTATTACTACAGGCAAATCGTTCTGCCACGGGAAAACAACCACTAACATTTCACGGTGTATAATCTTGACTTATAAGGCGTCCGACCGATTTCGGCCATAGCCGCCGATCTGAATGGAGATCAGCCAAGTGCGCAGGACATAGAACACAAATGTACGCGCAAACACAATTCCACTATCTGTTCCCTTACTCTCATAGTTCGATGAGACGGCAATCGGACATGACCGATGAGAGATCGGGCGCAGGAGCACCGGCTTAACGTGCTTTCCGAGGCACGGGCGTACATCCACCAACTTCCTGAGTTAATAGAAAAACTCACACAAATTTTACCCGACCCCGGACTCAAACCGGAGACATCTCGGTCCTAACGCAGCACTCGCTACCTATAGACCAACGAGGCAGTCAATCTCTTGACTAAAATAATATGTGCCAATGACTCTAGTGAGTATGGTCATCACCCGTGCAAATGTTATCTCATATTTCTCTCATTTGTGTTAAATTTTCCCTGCTAATTAGTAGTATCTACCTTAGAGACGATCCCAGCGACTATAATGGCGACTGGCACAACCGCCAACCCGGCCAAAGTGAGTTGCCAGCCGTAGCTGAGCGCCAACGCGCTGCCCAGCACCACCGTGCCGGCCAAGAACGCTGTCATAGCCACGTGTTCTCCTACTCCTGCTTTGAGCTTGTCCATGTCTCTGTAAGGAACAGGTTGAGTTACTTATAACATCATCATCATCATCATCATCATCTTCGCGTTTTCCCGGTTGCATCCTTGCGGAGCCCGGGGTCCGCTTTCCTACTCCTAGCTCTCCACTTCGCACGGTCTTCGGCATCCTTTACGGAGAGTTTGTTGGCGCGCATGTCATCCACTACGACGTCAAGCCAGGCCTTCTTGAGCCTTCCCCTTCTGCCGGGACCCGGCGGTAGCGACATAGCTAGACACTTGTTCCCTAGTTACTTATAACATCTACATTGTTTATACTAGAAATAAGAGAGATCTTCGAAGCCAGAGCGCAGAATATCCTCATCATCATCATCAGTCATGTATATGCTGGATGTATCGATTTCAGCCATGGCGGCCGATCTCAATTGAGATCAGCCAAGTGCGCAGGACATATTATAGTGCACAAATGCGCGCGCAAACACAAGTGCACTCTCTATACCCTTACTCACATAACTCGGTGAGACGGCAATCCGATATGACCGATGAGAGATCGGGCGCAGGACCACCGGCTTAACGTGCTTTCCAAGGCACGGGCGTTCAACCGCCAGCTCCCTAACTCCGGGCTGAGAAATTTTATCACAGAAAAACTCACACAAATTTTTCCCGACCCTGGACTCGAACCGGGGACCTCTCGGTCCTTACGCAGCGCTTGCTACCAATAGACCAACGAGGCAGTTATGCTGGATATAGCTCTGTATACGTCCCCACTGCAGGGGCACGGACCCTGAACGAGGGCGATAAAGCCATAGTCAACTACGTTGACCATTGCGGGTTGGTTGACTATACCACCTAAGAATTTCTTCTTAGGTATGCAGGTCGAATAATCGTACATATGAATTTCTCATTTGAAAAACACAGTGGTACAGTCAATTAGTTTCATATCATTTCATTTAGATTTCTGTTAACATAAAGGAACTCACTCAGTGAGTGCTGTCGCGAAGTTCATACTAGTGTTTGTGTCGAAAAAGGCTACTTCTTGTGTTATCACCGTCCTAAGTAAGCGCCATCTTAACCTGGACACCTGGAAGATAAGATCATGAGTAAGTTATGAAAAATGTCAGTAAAACATGGCGTGGCGTCGTGGCTTTGCTAGCCAAGGCGATGAGAAACATCGCGGTGTTTTAGTCGGTATTTTAGGTGCATTTCATCGTTAATTTAATATTATGTTAATAGGTTTCCAGTTAAACAGTCCAAAAGTCTGTGTCTTAATATTAACAAATCAATACATAGTATAAAACAAAGTCGCTTTCGCTGTATGTCCGTATGTATGCTTAGATGTAAATTTAAAATTTTTAAGTGCTAAAGCTTGCACTAGCTGTACTAATATTTAGAAAAACGGAAAAAATTCAACTGCCTCACCGCGGCCCGGGGATTCGGGGATTTACATTAATTGCCAGTGTGTCATCATTTTCTGTAGTTTACATTTCTGCAATGAGATGTCTACGGCTGTCAGTGTGTATCACTGATAGTAGATGGCGCCACCTGTGGCTAACAGGTCATATACGGGAAAAATTCGACGGCTTCAATTAATAGCTGCTGGTCTGGTGTGATGGTAATGCACGTCTGGGCGCGATTCCCGGAAGGACGGGTGTTCGAATCCCCGGGCCGCGGTGAGGCAGTTGAATTTTTTCCGTTTTTCTAAATATTGTATGCTTAGATCTTTAAAACTACGCAACATATTTTGATGCGGTTTTTTTTAATGTAAAATTTACCCGAAGCGAAGCGAGGGCGGGTCACTAGTTAATTATAATAGTTTAGTTTTAAAAAAATGCCACTTTGAGTTTTTTTGATGACTGAGAAAAATGGAAAGGGAGGGAGACAAATTAAGGGAATGGGAGACATAAAGAGTGGGAGCAAGACGGAGATACGATGCAAGAAAAAAAAGGTGGGGAGAATGGCAGTAGGCAAAGGGAGACAAATGAGATTGAAGAGGAGGTATGAGTGTGAGATTTTTCTTACCTAACTGACTTACGATGATGGCTTGGAGCAGCCTCGTCATCATCACCGGATTTGCGGGGGAGCGGATGGCTCTCACCCCTAATCTCCATGTGTATTTTTGTCATTAAATTATTTTTAACTAGTGACCCGCCCTCGTTTCACTACGGGTATATAATACATAAAAACCTTCCTTTTAAATACTTACTACTTACTTAATACTTACTTATTACTTACTTTACTTTTTGGAGCATGATGTGGCGGCCTTCAAAAGACTTTTACATTTTGTTTGTGTATTGTTTAAGTTAATTTTAAGATCTTTTCATTGTAATTTTCTCTGGCTGTCCAATAAATAAAAATAAATAAATAAATGATTAAATATATCCCTCTATCTATTAAAACGCTTCAAAATCCGTTGTGTAGCTTTTGAATATATAAGCATACCTACATAGGGATAGACAGACGCGAGAAGCGACTTTGCTACATAACTATGTAGTGATTGAACGAACTATTAACGTTTTCTTAATCTATATCAAATAGCTTTTCAGTTGTATTTATATTCCGAATCAGTTAACCAGTCAAACCCAATCCTCACCATCCTATTAGCGCCCCAGTTGGCCAGGGTCACGGCTGCAGCAGCGGTGACCAGCTGCCCCGCCATAACGGCGAGACTAGCCAGCCCGAAGGACACGGAGTCGTCCACCAGGGCATCCATGTGGAGGGAGCGGTTGCCTGCAGGGCTGGGAAGGGAGAGGTTAAATTATATTAGCTAACTAGTGGTCCCGGCGAATTTCATACCGCCAATACTATAAACCTTCCCTGGACTATCGCAAACATTTTAAAACCAAAATTACCTAAATCGGTCCGGGCGTTCTCGAGTTTTAGTCAGACTAACGAACGGCAATTCATTTTTATTTATAAGAAAGAAGAAGACTAGTGGTCCCGGCGAATTTCATAACGCCAATACTGATTATTTTTCTATATTTTCTCATTGAAACCTTCCCTGGACTACGACGAACATTTTAAAACTAAAATTACCGAAATCGGTCCGGGCGTTCTCGAGTTTTAGTCAGACTAACGAACGGCAATTCATTTTTATTTATATGACTAGTGGTCCCGGCGAATTTCATACCGCCAATACTGATTCTTTTTCTATATTTTCTCATTGAAACCTTCCCTGGACTACGACGAACATTTTAAAACTAAAATTACCGAAATCGGTCCGGGCGTTCTCGAGTTTTAGTCAGACTAACGAACGGCAATTAATTTTTATTTATAAAGAAGATGATTAGATTACGTATATTAAACAAGAAGGATATACGAGTATTATAAGTTCCCATTTTTGAAATAAACAATGAAAGAAAAGGTAAAACATTAATTTGATCGCTCCAGGATTTGAAGCCCGTTGCTTTGACAGAACCGTTGGTTTTGTCAAGATCCTGATATCCAATAGATGAATAAGAAACTATTGAGTAATGACTATTAATTACTAGCTTTCCGCCCGCGACTTAGTCCGCTTGGAAACCGTATTCCCGCGGGAACTCCAGGATAAAAAGTAGCCTATGTGTTATTCTGGGTCTTCAGGTACCTGCATACCAAATTTCATCGTTATCGGTTCAGTGGTATTTGCTTGAAAGAGTAACAAACATCCATCCACACATACAAACTATCACGTTTATAATATTAGTAGGATTCAATATTAGTCCAGTCAAATTAGGTAAAAATCTCGGAATTCGAGATACCCAGCTGTAAGTCTGTAAATACTTGTATATTGACATCCTAAAAGTTGTCTCAAAACCTACATATTGTAGGGTGTACGCAACTATTAAATTTTTATAGAAGCTATTGAAATACATAATTCGTGAAAATTTTAACTGTCTAGCACAATCGCACGTGGGCCTGGAAGCTTTTGAAAATACAACTTTTTCAACTATTTGCATCGCTGTATCTCTGAAATGGTGAATCTTAGGAATAAAGCGTACAGACAATTTTTATAGATAAATAGATGATAAGTAATTTCCTCCTACACACTTTTATGATAAAACTTCCCGTTTCGCTCAAAAGTGCTTAAAACTGCTATTTGTGACATTTGACCTTGAAAATTTAATAGTTGTGTACACCCTACAATATGTAGGTTTTGAGACCACCTTTAGGGTGTCAATATCCAAGTATTTACAGACTTACAGCTGGGTATCTCGAATTCCGAGATTCTTACCAAATTTAAGCTTAAATGACTGGACTATATGTACTTACAGCCTCTCTCCTCCCCCAAATAGCGTAAGTATGTACAAATGTGGTGACGTAGCTGCGGCATTGTGACGTTGCACGAATAGTGACGTAATCTCTCCGTAAATCAAGATGGCGCAGAGGAGGGCGCAGGAGCTGACGCAGCCGCAGCACGCCCCCGCCAATGCGGCCAGTTTCTCTATTGGAGTTGCGTAGCGCCACTGGAAAAGAGAAAGAGAAGGTAAGGTTTGGTACAGCGCCATCTGTTGTCGGGAGGCTGGAACTATTGTTGTATAACATTGATTATTATTTTGTAAATGTAAGATGTCTTTAGGGTTGGGTAATGAAAAAATTAAAAAGATTTTATGGATATTACGTAAATTACGTAATGGTATTACTTAATCTTATTGACATTATTTTGAATAATTTTTGTATTTGACGACAATGGGCGAGACGACTAAAAAAATATAATTAGTCCGTTATTTAGATTATTTAAAAATATTGTACACGTATTTTTTATTTTTTTTCACAAACAAGAAATTATGAAGATATAGTGCTTAGAAGTTTCGTATGACGTCACGTTTACGTACAATTTTTGCGTAACTGTGACGTCACAAACCCCCACTCCAGAAGTTTGATAAGCTATAATTTTGTAATTTTTCAATCAATTGAAAAACAAAAAATACGTGTCCCATATTTTTGTATAAACTAACTTACGGACTAAATAGAATAATAAGATTTTGACCCAGTCGTCACGCCTATTAGGTCAGTGTGCAGTAATGACATCTAGTGGCGGGAGGAGAACTTATTTAATGTTGCTTTAAATTAAGAGATGGCAGTGGCCAGTATTTCGTTAATATCTTAACCTAGGTACTTTACACAAAGTTGACCATCTTAACATTCCTTTTGGTCTATTCAATTTTCAATGCCTGTAAAGTCCTTAGTTCAAATCCCAATCCTAATCTAAGGAACTACAGGTTCAAATGGATTTTTTTGTGTTGGATAGACCATTTATCGAGGAAGGCTTTACGCTTTGTTAGATCACGATGCAACCAATAGGAGCAAAGATACAAGAGCAAATTAGTGCCAAAAATACATACTTTACCAATTGTTGTAAAAAGCGTCGATGGCCGAGTGGTTAAGGTCGTTTCTTGCCATGCGAGAGGTCGCCAGTTTAAACCCCGCCAGGTACCAATGTGTTTTTCAAATTTGTAATTCATATGTACCATCATTCGACACTTTAACGGTGAAGGAAAACATCGTGAGGAAACCAGCACACCTGAGAGATTTTTCTACGGTGTGTGAAGCCATGTCAGAGGCCTACGGGCGGTTTAAACTCTGACACCAGAGGGCCTACCATGAGTTGGCTTTCGTAAACTTACGTACGTTAAAAACCTATCGAGTTGTTTTTTTCATATGGCCGATTGTAGTTCTTCGCGTAACCACCAGCCGGCGCTGTACATGTTTTTCATAGACATATTTACGTAGTCGATATCGAGCGCGTAAGTTTTAAACTCATGGTAGCCCCACAGGTTGTTCATCAACCGTACGATAAGAAGAAGACTTGCTGTTATTTAAAAATTGTGAGATCTTGATGTGGGTTAGACTTTACTCCGCCAGTTTTCATCAAAATTAAAATACCTATATATTTTTCGTAACGATGTAATAGTACAGTCATTTAATATTTTTACCTGGAAAGTTTTCCGTATTTCAATTTTTTTTTAAATGGCGGCGCGAGCGGCAGCCATACGAGGTGGTAAAGTTGAAATTTGGCAAGAGCATACCAAAATCTATAAAATTGACAAAATTCAAAACTCCCGGAAAACTTTCCAGGTACCCTCTATTTCTTCGACCAAATGACTGTATTACAATGACAACTGGTCAAGTCTAGTCTAACTTACTAAAAGATCTCACTGCTCTGGCTAGCCAGTTCATTTGTCAGAATCGACTTTGACAAGCTGCGCGTGTCTAGATTTCTAACTAAGTGACTTTGTCATAGTATACCTTGGTAATTAAGGATCAGAAAAATAAACATTTAACCTAGCAACTACCTGCTAGAATCCATTTGCAAATATCCTTTCAAAACTTTAACTACTAATTATGTATCTCTTAATTAAGTTTGTTAAGATATTTTCCTCATTCTAAAGTAACTTTGCAATAAGTGATTACGGCCATTTAAATGTGACGAAAGACATTTAAATGAGTTACAGGTTTTGTCTAGGAAATATTCACTACCTAACTGCCTCGTTGGTCTATTGGTAGCAAGCGCTGCGTAAGGACCGAGAGGTCCCCGGTTCAAGTCCGGGGTCGGGCAAAATTTGTGTGAGTTTTTCTGTAATGAAATTACTCAGCCCGGAGTTAGGAAGTTGGCGGTTGAACGCCCGTGCCTCGGAAAGCACGTTAAGCCGGTGGTCCTGCGCCCGATCTCTCATCGGTCATGTCGGTTTGCCGTCTCACCGAACTATGAGAGTAAGGGAATAGAGAGTGCACTTGTGTTTGCGCGCACACTTGTTCACTATAATATGTCCTGCGCACTTGGTTGATCTCAATTGAGATCGGCCGCCATGGCTGAAATCGGTCGGACGCCTTATTCACTACCTGTGCCAGCAACTTCGTCCACGTTTTCCCCCGTTTTTTTTTCAAATCCATGATTTTGCTCCTAATGGTCGTAGCGTGATATATCAGTCTAAAAGCCTTCCTCGATAAATATTTTTGCAATTCGGACCAGAGTAGTTCCTAAGACTGTCTGGCTCGGTGGAACAGTGGTTATATACCCTGGCTGGCGGTTCCAAGAGTCGTGGGCCGTGGTAGTAGCTGGATGCGAGTGGCCGAGGAGAGAGAGAAGTAGCGTGCATTTGGGGAGGCCTATGTCCAGCAGTGGACAGGTATGGGCCGATGATGATGATGATCATGATGATTTATTTCCATAATAAGCGTTACAAACAATTTTACCGGTCCACACAAAGGGCTACAGTTTGTGAGCTCACTAGGGCTACCTATAATTTTTATGTGACATAAAAACTAAAACCCAACTACGACAAAAAACGACTCTGAAAAAGTATAAAACAAGACTTTTAGAACACTGAACTGAACAAAGTTGCTTATGTAGTTCCAAGTAAATGGACACAGTAGACTCTACCAAAATGCTTATGTTGAAAATTGACAATAATGTCATACAATACTATTTTGAAGTATGCAATATTTACTATGTAGAGATAGGTTTTCATGTTTGGAAAACCGCAGTCACACGTTGTCAAAGTGCTACGGTAGGTAGGTACTTGTGTATGGAACGTGTGACTACGCCTTTCCAAACATGAAAACTTATCTCTACATAGTAAATATTGCATACTTCAAAATAGTATTGTATGACATTATTGTCAATTTTCAACATAAGCATTTTGGTAGAGTCTACTGTGTCCATTTACTTGGAACTACATAAGCAACTTTGTTCAGTTCAGTGTTCTAAAAGTCTTGTTTTATACTTTTTCAGCGTCGTTTTTTGTCGTAGTTGGGTTTTAGTTTTTAACTTTTTATTATTTGTACTATTTTGGTGTTAAAGTGTATTTGTCTACGTTGCATATAGCATATACACGGTATATTTATTTTAATTTTGTCCGCTAGAGGGCGCAATACTAAATTTGGTGACAAGCTATAAAGCTCATAACTAACAGAATATCAAGGCCCTTCTAATGGTACTGCAGTGGTCTTATTCTGTTAAGTAGTAAAGAAGCTATGAACGAAAAGATGTGAACTATATGCAATCAGTCCATGAATATACGTAAAGTCACATGCAAATGCTAGTAATATATATATATTTAAAATGTACAAGTAAAGCGCTTTCCAATGATACCAAACACGGCGTATTTATCTTAACTTTATTTTTTTACTCTGTATGTTTTGTCCGCTAGTGGGCGCCACATTAGATTTTGTGAAACCCTATATAGCCTATAACCAGCGGACAATTAAGACGCTTCTAATGATATGTCATTTGTCGAATTCTGACAAGCAATTTAGAAGTTATGTGGAAACAGATGAACATACATACATACATACAAACATACATACATACATACATAGCCTGTCAAAATCATAACCCTCCTTTTGCTTTGCCGTAGTCGGGTAAAAATAGTAAAGTTGTAGTTGCCTTGATTGTATAACTAGTGATGTTTTACATAAAACCATTCCTCTTAAAAATCCCTCTATCTATTAAAAAAACCGCATTAAAATCCGTTGAGTAGTTTTAAAGATTTAAGCATACATCGGGACAGACAGACGCGAGGAGCGACTTTGCTTTATACTATGTAGTGATGTTTAGAATAGTAATACTAAGGTTAATCAGTGAAATTAATTTTATTTTAAATGTGTAGTGTTTGCGCAAATAATTAACAATGATCAACAGCCTATATACGTCCCTACTGCTGGGGCACGGGCCTGCCCTAAACTAGGGCGATCAGAGGGCCTACCATGAGTTGGCTATCGTAAACTTACGTACGTTAAAAACCTATCGAGTTGTTTTTTTCATATGGCCGATTGTAGTTCTTCGTGTAACCACCAGCCGGCGCTGTACATGTTTTTCATAGACATATTTACGTAGTCGATATCGAGCGCGTAAGTTTTAAACTCATGGTAGCCCCACTGGTCGCGAGTCAACCACGCTGACCAAGTGCGGGTTGGTCGACTACACAACCTTAGAATTTCTATATAGATGTGCACAATGTTTTCTTTCACCGTTAAAGAGTCGAATAATCGTACATAAGAATTTCAAAATTTGAAAACAGAGTTTCATGACGTTGTTTGAACTGGCGACCTCTCGCATTGCAAGCAACGACCTTAACCACTCGGCCATCGACGCTTTATTTTCTAATAGACAATAGAATGTGTTTATTCGCTAAATATGGTAGGGACAAATGTTACATTTATAAAGATACGCATAATTTACCATATTTGGCATGCAAATTTTATGTTCTGTTGAAGAAAGTAGGTGCCACTTGCTTAAGTCTATGATAAACAAATTACAATAATTAACATTAAATATGTATATACTTTCAACTAGCCTTATCTACGTAGCACTAAAAAACAAAAAAAAGACGTGTGGCACTCGGGGACTGCCGCGGTATAGCTATTGCATAGCATCGTCCGATTTCGGAGCAGCTCGTCTCGATTCGTGCGAGTTTCGTAGAGTCGTACAATACGTCTAACCGCACGCACACAAACACCGTGCCGAAGTCTACCGAACTGAAACGACGTTAGACGACTGTGAGGTTTTTTTCGTTACGGAATTTCTTGGTTCGGTCGCCGCGCTCAAAGCCCGCGATAAAAGCTATGCAATAGCTTAATAAAAATACAGCAGTTTTTTGTGAAAATTGACAAAGAAAGTAACGGTAATAAATGTTGGTTATCGTTTGCTGTTCCTAACTTACTACGATGATGGCTTGGAATAGCCTCGTCATTATCACCTGACTTGCGGGGGAGCGGATGGCTCTCACCCCTAAAGGTCCGACATACGATGATGGCTTGGAGTAGCCTCGTCGTCATCACCGGACTTGCGGGGGAGCGGATGGCTCTCACCCCTAACGGGCAATTGTCAAAAGTGTCTGGGAAAGAGGCGATGACATTTGAATGATAAAGTTTTCAATCAAGGGGTCCTTATCTCCTTGAAGTCTATAAGGTGTCAGTTAAATTCGCGACATAGTCTCTCTCACAACCCTGAACGTTGTCTTTGTCTTGTCTATTCTCACATTTAAAGGTCACTCATGTTTGAACACCCATCTCAATCATCCACGACCCGAATGAAGGTTCTTCTTCTTATCGTATGGTTGATGAACAACCTGGTGTCAGAGTTTTTAAACCGCCCGTAGGCCTCTGACATGGCTTCACGCACCGTTGAAAAATCTCTCAGGTGTGCTGGTTTCCTCACCGTTTTCCTTCACCGTTAAAGCGTCGAATGATGGTACATATGAATTTCAAATTTGTAAAACACATTGGTACCTGGCGGGGTTTGAACTGGCGACCTTTCGCATGGCAAGCAACGACCTTAACCACTCGGCCATCGACGCTTTTTGAATGAAGGTTGTCTGGCAGAGATTGCCAGTGATAAGTCCTTACTTTACTTAGTTTTACGTGAAACTAATTGTTTGGACTTTTGATGACCTCTTGGTATATAGATTATATATTTGTATAACCCTTAGTTAAGTATCTTTTCACACGGAATGTTATCGTTTATCAAATTTAAATACTTACTATTAATATTATAAATGCGAAAGTAACTCTGTCTGTCTGTCTGTCTGTTACGCTTTCACGCATAGAGTACTGAACCGATTTAAACTAAATTTGGTACAGATATAGTCCAGAGCCTAGGAAAGGATATAGGCTACTTTTTAACCGACTGCGCTATAAAGAAGTAATGTTTTACCCGTTAAACGTCTCTACGCGGACGAATGCGCGGGCGGAAAGCTAGTATCTCATATAAAAAAGCGTCGATGGCCGAGTGGTAAAGGTCGCTTCTTGTCATGCGAGAGGTCGTCAGTTCAAACCCCGCCACATACCAGTGGTGGTGTGGTTGAATTTTACATGTACGATTAGTCGATGTCGGTGAAGGAATAACATCGTTAGGTATCCTGCACATCTATGAAGTTCTTAGGTTGTGTAGTCGACCAACCCGCACTGGGCCAGCGTGGTTGAATAAGGCCTGATCGCCCTAGTTCAGGGTAGGCCCGTGCCCCAGCAGTGGGGACAGATTGATGATTGATGATGTGATATAAAAAAATTAAAATAAAAACAAGTGTTCCGCCCCAGCTTCGTTTAATTATCAATACATGGTATAAAACAAAGTCGATTTCGCTGTATGTCCGTATGTATGCTTAGATCTTTAAAACTACGCAACGGATTTTGATGCGGTTTTTTTTAAATAGATAGAGTGATTCTTAAGGAAGGTTTGTATGTAAAATTTACCCGAAGCGAAGCGAGGGCGGGTCACTAGTTATACATAAAAACCTCCCTCTTAAATCGCTCTATCTATTAAAAGAACCGAATCAAAATCCGCTGTGTATTTTTAAAGATTTAAGCATACATGGACAGACAGACGCGGGAAGCGACTTTGCTTTATACTATGTAGTGTTTTCTTTTTATAATAGGCAAAGAAGATGACCTCACTCCACCTGATGGTAAGCGGTAGTGAGATCCACATATGAGGTCGACAGGCACAATAGACCATATTGAGCCTGTCGCACTCACCCTGAAGGCCTGCTTAAATGCCGTTTCACGCCCGCCTGAAGAGCCCGGGATCATAGGAGGGAGGGAAAACATGATATTGTAAGATATTAAAATACTAAAGACCTAATATCTAGCATCTAGGGTTAAGGAAATAAAAAGTCCCTTGACGGGGATTGAACGCGTGACCTCAATGAATCGTGGGAGAATTCCGCAAACTCCAAAGTCAAGGTCTTAGAACAAACCGACAATGACTTTAAAGACAAGGCCTTAGTGAATTCGCAGTTATGATTATCATTATTAGAATATAATGGTTATGTAAGAGCAGGTAGTTGATAAGGTTGAAGTTTGGTCTTTTTAGCGTGGTAGAGTAAGGACAATTGGTTGTCTTGCAAGTCAGTTATGATACATTCTTAACAAGTTCTTACATTATTAAGCTATTGCATAGCTTTTATCGCGGGCTTTGAGCGCAGCGACCGAACCAAGAAATTCCGTAACGAAAACAACCCCACAATCGTCTAACGTCGTTTCAGTTCGGTAGACTTCGGCACGGTGTTTGTGTGCGTGCGGTTAGACGTATTGTACGACTCTACGAAACTCGCACGAATCGAGACGAGCTGCTTCGAAATCGGACGATGCTATGCTGTAGCTATACCGCGGCAGTCCCCAAGTGCCACACGTAATTTTTTGTCAAGAATGTATTTATCATATCATCGCAAAATAGTATATTTTGTTATTCGGGATGAAAGATACTCTGCCTGTATCTCGTTGACCACTTCTTATAGTCCTTCTTGTCTATGCGTGATATTTCTTTCTTTTCTTGTCTTCTTTCCAAAGAAGGATTTTACCATGTATATTTATGACCAACCCAAACCCAAGCTTTGGGTAAATTTCCTTCCTCTTGAACCCTTTTATCTATTGATAATTTTGACTGGCTCGGTGGAACAGTGGTTAGTGACCCTGGCTGGCGGTTCCAAGAGTCGTGAGATCGATTCCCACTCGGGGCAAATATTTGTATGATGAACATCGGTGTTTGTTCCGTGTCTGGGTGTGATTATGTATTTAAGTATGTATTTATAAATATATATGTATGTATATCAGTCTCTGACGCCCATAGTACAAGCTCTGCTTAGTTTGGGGTCAGATGACCGTGTGTGGAAATGTTCCAGATAAAAAAAAAAAAACTGCGTCAAAATCCGTTGCGTAGTGTTAAAAATTAAAGCATACATATCCCTTTGGTTCCTTTAATATAGGGACAGAGAAAGCTACTTTGTTTAAAGCTACATGCTTACAGCTTTACACATGCTCATTACTAGCGCGAAAGCATGCCACTATTGAGTAGTTGCTACTTATTGCAGGCCAGGTTGCTACTTATCCAACACCCTCGTTGGTCTATTGGTAGCAAGTGCTGCGTTAGGACCGAGAGGTCCCCGGTTCGAGTCCGGGGTCGGGCAAAATTTGTGTGAGTTTTTCTGTAATGAAATTACTCAGCCCGGAGTTAGGAAGTTGACGGTTGAACGCCCGTGCCTCGGAAAGCACGTTAAGCCGGTGGTCCTGCGCCCGATCTCTCATCGGTCATGTCGGATTGCCGTCTCACCGAATTATGAGAGTAAGGGAATAGATAGTGCACTTGTGTTTGCGCGTACACTTGTGCACTATAATATGTCCTATGGCTGATCTCAATTGAGATCGGCCGCCATGGCTGAAATCGGTCGGACGCCTTATATTTATACTTATTGCAGGTGTGTCGAAACTTCGCTTAAACTGAGCATGCTTATTTTGAGTATGCTCAAAAATCAACCGTCGTACGATTTTCGGGCAAGTGTAAACTCGTCATAAGCATGGTCATATTCAGCATACTCAATAGCACGTTTCGTAGTCGGTGTTTCTCAGGAATGAGGCGATCTGCCAGAGAACCAAAGTTATCGACATAGCTCATCGCATTAGAAAGTTGAAGTGGCAGTGGGCTGGCCACATCAGCCGTAGAACCGACCACCGCTGGGGTAGACGAGTTCTGGAGTGGAGACCGCGTCTCGGCAAACGTAGTGTAGGACGCCCGCAGGCCAGGTGGAGTGACGATCTGCGCGGGACGGCTGGTAGGAGCTGGATGCGAGTGGCCGAGGATAGAGAGAAGTGGCGTGCATTTGGGGAGGCCTATATCCAGCAGTGGACAGAAATGGGCTGATGATGATGATGATGATGATATTCATCATGCACGCACGTTTAAAGTATGCTATTTAAGAGCATGTGGAACAGTAGGTATCCTCATACTATGTAGTAATGGGTAACGAAGATATCTGGGATGAAACTATCATGTCAATTTCATCTGAATCGGTTCAGGATTTACAGTAGCGTGACTATGTTCTTGATAGACTTTTTTCATTCGTAATTTTGGTATGGATTTACAGATTTTAAAATTCGTTAGAAAAGTAAAAACGTCAACTGAAAATAATTATACTGTCATTTACTTAACATAATTTTTCCTTACCTTAGGAATTTTAATAGTATCTTAGAAAATCTTAATGAGAAATGAACAATTAGTAATTTTCTTGGTTGGGGATTAACTACTTTATTATATTCTTTGAATTATCTCAAGGTAGGAATGTTTTGTCAATAATTACATGATGACTGGGCTTAAACGCTTCGAAGCTGTAACGGTGAAAGAAAACAACGTGAGGAAAACTGCAACCTACGAAGAAATTCTAAGGTTGTGTAGTCGACCAACCCGCGCTTGACCAGCGTGGTTGCCTAAAGCCAGTGGGGCTACCATGAGTTTAAAACATACGCGCTCGATATCGCCTACGTAAATATGTCTATGAAAAACTTGCACAGCGCCGCTGGTGGTTACGCGAAAAACTAAAATCAGCCGTATGAAAAAAACAACTCGTTAGGTTTTAAACGTACGTAAGTTTTCGATAGCCAACTCATGGTAGGCCCTCAGATTGCTCTAGTTTAGGGTAAGCCCGTGCCCCAGCAGTGTACGTACATGGGCTGATAATGAAATAGAACATCAAGACAGAATATCTTACTACATAGTTAGACAAAGTTAGACAATAGAGGAAGTCGAATGGGTTACTTCAAGATTATAATTGGATTACAATGAACACGTTTGGCAATCGTTTTTTATTAACATCCATTTTCAATACTCAATGGATCACAATTACAATCGAACTATTGTACAAAGATTACTAGAAGGTTATAAGTTTTTTAAACAAAACAACTTAGACGTAAATATGGGTGTGTGTGTAATATGATTTTTATTATGAGGAGGGAAGAAAGCCATGTGATTAGAAGAGTGATGTACGAATCTGCGCATGGACGGCTGGTAGGAGCTGGATGCGAGTGGCCGAGGATAGAGAGAAGTGGCGTGCATTTGGAGAGGTCGCAAGTTCAGACCCAGCCAGGTACCAATGTGTTTTTCAAATTTGAAATTCATATGTGCGATAATAACGGTGAAGAAAATCATCGTGAGGAAACCAGCACACCTGAGAAATTTTTCAACGGTGTGTGAAGCCATATCAGAGGCCTACGGGCGTTTTAAAAACTCCACCACCAGGTTGTTTATCAAGAATAATGAGTATGAATGTCAATGAACGTAATAGTAGAGGAAGGCCGAAGAAGACATGGATGGATTGCGTGAGAGATGATATGGGAGTGAAAGGAGTAGACACAGAGCTGACGAATGACAGGCCCGAGTGGAAGAAATATACATGTTGCACCGACCACACTTAGCGTGGGACAAGTGCAGGAGAATGATGATGTGTGTTATATGATGTTTGAGGAAAGGAAGAGAATGGACTGGATTGGTGGCACAGTGGCAAGACCCTGGCTACTGTTGCAGGAGTCGTGAATTCAATCCCCACTCAGGACAAATATTTGTGTGATGGACATCGATGTTCGTTTCGTGTCTGGATGGGTAATTTATATTTAGGTTAGTTATATATTTCACTGTTGTTTCTGATATCCGTAACACAAGTGCTTAAGCATCGTTCGTAATCAGAACAATGCAATGTGATGTTGTGAGATATTTATTAACATTCTGTTTACTATTACAGTAACAGCAGGAAAATTAAAGTAGACCACATAATTATTGTAGACTAGTAAAGAAATGTGCATGTAAAAGCAGGAAAATCCAACTTGCATTCGGCCTACTCTGTAAAACAGATTAAGTCGCAAACGGCCGGTGGAGCGGCGATAGCTGCGGGCGTTGGGGAAGGAAAACCCGCGCGCTGTGTGAAGTCCCCCGGCCAGCGTATGCGCAAGTAAGGGCTATCGCGATGAGAAAGGTGCCAACAAGAATGCAAAATTAGGAAACTGAATATGTTCGGGATATTTACCTTGTTTTTTTATTAATTAGAAGAATGATTGATGAATGATGATTTTGAAAAGGAAGGAAGAAAAATAATAATTTGGCATCATATTCAGCAATTAGAAAAGTTACCAAACTATTTAGGTAAATAGATGGCGCGATGATCTCGAAACCCAACAGCCATCTCTTGCTGCGATCGACAAACATGGAGTGAACTGAGGGATGCCTTTGCCCAGCAGTGGGATGTCATGGGTTAGATAAAAAAGGCATTCAGGAAGACCTTACTCCATCCGATGGTAAGAGGCCGTGAGACCCCCATATGAGGTCGACAGGCACAATAGACCATATTGAGCCTGTCGCACTCACCTTCAAGGCCTGCTTAAATGCCGTTTCACGCCCCGCCTGAAGAGCCCAATACGAGAGAAGTTAAATAAAATTGTGTGTGAGTTAAAACTTAAAACTGCTGACAACCCTATCGACTCTTGATTCCGGCATGTTTACTCCGTCATTATGGCTGCAAGGGGAAAATTTAGAGCAGGAAGATACGTACATTCACCGAAATAGTTTTACATTTTGCGGCGTTAAAAACCCATAACATTTTACGGTCATCAACACCTGCTCGAAAATTATCGTTGGCGGTCAAGATCAATGAATACTTCACTACATAGAATAAAGCAAATTAGCTTGCCGCGTCTGTCGGTCTCTATGTATGCTTAACAAGATGACCTCACTCCACCTGATGGTAAGCGGTAGTGAAATCCACATATGAGGTCGACAGGCACAATAAAGCATATTGAACCTGTCGCACTCACCCTGAGGGCCTGCTTAAATGCCGTTTTTTTATAGATAGAGGGATTTAAGAGGAAGTGTTTTTATGTATACTATACGCTTTCACGCATAGAGTACTGAACCGATTTAAACGAAATTTGGTACAGATATAGTCCAGAGCCTAGGAAAGGATATAGGCTACTTTTTAACCGACTGCGCTATAAAAAAGTAATGTTTTACCCGTTAAACGTCTCTACGCGGACGAAGTCGCGGGCGGAAAGCTAGTTTGAAATAAAACAAAGTTTACGAATTAAACTCTCGTGTATTGCAATTCTAAAAGTATTATTTAGTGACCTGACGTTTCTAGCTCTTTACAGCGCTCGTGGTCACGGGCAAGACTAAAGATGACAATTGCTATATAAAGACGCGAGTTTCATAAGTAAACTAGTAGTAGTTTTATTTCAAACGTGCAGTGTTTGCGTCTATAATAGAAAATTCAATAACCACTTTTAGAATAACTTTAACATTTGTGAATAAACATATTGATGTAAAAATGTGTGCGCAATACCGGTTCTTAACCCTTACCGTCTTCTTCGATGTCTGATTCGACAGTGGAAAGAGGTCAGGCGCAGGACCAAAAGCTTAACATATTTAAAAAGCCAGGTTCCTCACCCGGTAGCCTTACCGGTAACTCATTGACTTAGTGCTGATTACAGAACAAACAAAAAACAAGTATATAAGCATTTTAAATAAACTTCGTTTAACGGAAACGAAACGGATCCCTTGTAAGATCACTTTGTTTTCCGTCTGTCTGACTGTCAAACCCTTCATGAGTAAAATATATCTCTTCTCATATTTGCCTGACGAAAAAGCGTCGATGGCCGAGTGGTTAAGGTCGTTGCTTGCCATGCGAGAGGTCGCCAGTTCAAACCCCGCCCTTACCAATGTGTTTTTCAAATTTGAAATTCATATGTACCATCATTCGACGCTTTAACACACGGACGACACGGAACAAACATAGATGTTCATCACACAAATATTTGTCCCGAGTGGGAATCGAACCCTTGACTCTTGGAACCGCCAGCCAGTGTCACTAACCACTGTCCCACCGAGCCAGTCATATTAGATAGAAGGATGTAAGAGGAAGGCTTTTATGTCACTAGTTTGGTATATCTTGTATTATGTTTAGGACATCACCACTCCACACACGATCAACTAACCCCAAACTAAACAGAGCTTTTTGCTAACAAGATGACCTCAATCCACCTGCTGGTAAGCGGTAGTGAGATCCACATATGAGGTCGACAGGCGCAATAGACCACAATATTGAGCCTGTCGTACTCACCCTGAAGGCCTGATTAAAGGCCGTTTCACCCCCGCCTGAAGAGCTTGTACTATGGTGGTCAGAGAATAATATACATATCATCATCATCATTATCCTCCCTTGCCCCACCCTAAGTGGGGTCTGTCTACCTGTCATTCGTCATCTCTGCGTGTACTCCTTTCACTCCCATATCATTTCTCACGCAATCCATCCAGGTCTTCTTCGGCCTTCCCTACTATTACGTCCATTGGTATCAATAATGATATTTTTACAAGCTGTGCCCGCGACTTCGTTCGTGTGGACTACAGGATTTTACATACAAAAGTGTTTTCACAATAACTCCCGTCCCCGTGGGGATTTTGCAATATTCTGTTGCAACTAAGATTTTTGTTTACTAAGGCATAAATATTGCTAAATTTCAAGCGTCTAACTTAAGCGGTTTAGATTTTTCATACAAAAGGATTTTCTTAGTGCACCTCTAACGAACCTAAGCTACATCCATGCGTTTAGCCATGATGTCAGTCAGTCAGTTTCTCCTTTTATATATTTAGACATGTATATTACTCATATACGTATAATAAAAGTAATCACACGTACTATCAGATTTAATATTGCGGTCAGGCTCCTTGATCTTGACCGATGCGCGTGCGCAGTGACTCACGTTCTTGGCTACAGGGCCTGTGTTCGATTACCAGTTCAGGCAAGCATATGCTGAGACTGGTCCTTTTGCCAAAATGTTGTTTTGTATTGTATATTTTTTTTTATATTTGTTTTTTATTTTATTGTACTTACTTCGAAAAGTGTAAATTTGGCAATAACAACCGTTTTTTTTAATTAAAAATATAATATCTATCTATCATCATCAGCCCATATAAGTCCCCACTGTTGGGGCACGGGCCTCCCGTAAATTGGGCGATAAGACCTTAGTCAACCACGCTGGCCAAGTGCGGGTTGGTCGACTACACAACCTAAGAATTTCTTCGTAGTTGTGCAGTTTTCTTCACAATATTTCCTACCACCACGAAGCGACCAATAGAAGCCAAGAAATGACGGAAAATGTGTAAAAAACGAAATCGCGGACGAAGTCGTTGGCACAGCTAGTATACACCGTGAAATTTTAGTGGTTGTTTTCCCGCAGCAAAATGATTCTATCTTAGTAGCACAATAGATTTGTGCAGTTCTATTTTATTGAAATCAATAAATGCCGGTTTTACGAAAGGTATAACCGAAACTCGAAAGCACGTTCGAACCGTTTTATTACTTAGGTCGTAGAGCTTCTTTAGCTTTAACATCGATTTCATGCGGCAAGCAGTGCCTGATTACGTCACATCTTATCAATGAACGAAAGCTTCTCTCGTTTTCGAGTTGGAAAATTATAATTTTGAAAATTTAAAAAAAAAAAATTTTTTTTAAACGTACATGTTGCATGATTCAATAGTATTACTAAAGGCAAATCGTTCTGCCACGGGAAAACAACCACTAAAATTTCACGGTGTATAATAGAATTACGTATATTAGTTACAATTATATCTGTCGGCTGACTAGCCTGAGTGTGCACATGGTAGTGTCCTTGTTTCTCGCACCAAGAGCCGTGGGTTCGATTCCCACCCGGGACAAATATTTGTTTGTTTTTGTTCTGTATGTTTAATTAAATAAATATCTGGGACATTTCTACACGGTCATCTGACCCCAAACTAAGCAGAGCTTGTACTATGGGCGTCAGAGACTGATATACATACATATATATTTTAAAATACATACTTAAATACATAATCACACCCAGACACGGAACAAACACCGATGTTCATCACAAAAATATTTGTCCCGAGTGGGAATCGAACCCGCGAATCTTGGAACCGCCAGCCAGGGTCACTAAGAACTGTTCCATCGAGGCATTCAAAATTAAATTCAATTATAAAATTGAGTAGATGTGTGTAGATATACTACTTGATTCTGATATCCGTAACACAAGTGCTTAAGCTGCTATGATAAAATCTATGTAAGTGACGTTGTATATAACATTTATATATTTCTTTGTTACAAAATTAATAGAGTTATTAAACATGTAAATACTTCAAGCGAACAACTAGGGTCAAACCTACGTTTTATTCATTAAGTAGTGTATTTGTATATTCTACGTTCTGAAGCCGCTATTTCCGCATAAGAAAACGAGTTGTAACCGCAAATAATTATTAAATGACCGCAAAATGACACGCCGGACTATTTATTGATATATCACACTGATTGCTTTAACACAAATGCTTATATTATCATCTACGAGTATTAACATAGACAAAGATTCTTTATTTTAACCGACTTTAAGATAAAGAAGATTCTCAATTAGATTATTATGACTGTATGTATTTTTAAATTAACGACCCGAACCTGCTTTGCTTGGGTTCAAATGTGAAAAAAAAATGTTCCCCTTGATCTAGAGTCTAAAAAAACCACATCCAAAAACCACAAACAGACGGCGGCAAGCGACTTAATTAAATATAGTAACTAGTGAACCGCTGAGTCAGGGGATACCAGTCACAACTATCTGTCCGGTGGTTGGTGAGCGGTATACGGGTAAGCGACCCCGGCTCCTCGAGCTAATATCGACTCAGTCCATATCATCCGAGGCGATAGTATCCTTCCTCCCCTTTTCCTTCCCCCGTCATATATCCTTGCTACTCGTGGGAACGCAATGGCCTTTTTAAAACAATGCACAAGGCAGAATGGCGGCGACGTGGTCCACAACCCGTCACGTCACGTTTCCTACAGAGGTGAAAAGTGGATCGCTGGAAGTGATCTCTGCCTACCCCTCTGGGAAAAAGGCGTGATTTTATGTATGTGTAACAATATTGAGGGTCGAAATCAATACCTGATTCGTTACAGAATGAATCATTGTGCCTTTAGTCACTCGAAAAAAGAACCTAATATTTACAGGTGCAGAATTTCCTTATTATTTCTTAGAAATTCGCGCGGAAGTTGACATTCTATGTTTCCATTTGACGTCAAAAGTCAACGCTATGTTGGTTGATACAACATAATGTTTTTTTTTTATACAAACACACATAAAATCACGCCTTTTCCCCAGAGTGGTAGGCAGAGATCACTCCCTGCCATGTGCTACGGTCCTGGGACACCACTTTCGCTTCCTCCACATCCATCAATCTCTTCATGCATGCTCGTCGATTACGGGGACTTTTGGTTTGACCCTTCTTTAAGATTTGACCTATTTGGTCATGGAAGGTCTTTCTTGGCCTTTCTTTTTTTATATCTGGGACATTTCCACAAATGGTCATCTGACCCCAAACTAAGCAGGGCTTGCAGTTCACTCGCGACCATGATTGGTGTAACCCAGTCTGCACGTCAGGCAGTAAGTAGCTATGTATTTGCTACTCCTAATATCGCGTGTAGACCCATAAAGACTAATATTGAGTGTAATGGAACGCGAAAATCTAAATCTTACGTAATCAGAGCCTGTACTATGGGCGTCAGAGACTGATATACCTACATACATATATTTTTAAATACTTTCTTGTGTAGTGGTAGGTCGGTAACATTTTAAGAGGTAAACTGAGTCGAGATGTTATATTCACTTATATATTTATGTCAATTCACATCATTAACGGCTGAGTCGATGGTGGTTCGGTAGTGCTTTGTCTCTGGCGCCAAGAATAGTGAGTTTGATTCTGAGTCAAATTAAATATAAATATCACACAACATGACATACATTATTTTTGACTGGCTCGGTGGAACAGTGGTTAGTGACCCAGGTTCATTACCTACAGTTCCAAGAGAGGGTACAGGGTTCGATTCCCACTCGGGACAAATATTTGTGTGATGAACATCGGTGTTTGTTCCGTGTCTGGGTGTGATTTTGTATTTAAAAATATATATGTATGTATGTATATCAGTCACATCAGCCGTAGAACCGACAACCGATGGGGCAGACGAGTTCGGAGTGGATACCGCGTCTCGGCAAACGTAGTGTAGGACGCCCGCAGGCCAGGTGGTGTGACGATCTGCGCAGGACGGCTGGTAGGAGCTGGATGCGAGTGGCCGAGGATAGAGAGAAATGGCGTGCATTTGGAGAGGCATATGTCCAGCAGTGGACAGAAATGGGCTGATGATGATGATGATGATGATGATGATATCAGTCTCTGACGTCCATAATACAAGCTCTGCTTAGTTTGGTGTCAGATGACCGTGTGTGGAAATGTCCCAGATATTTATTTATTTATTATTTATTTACTTACCACAGGATCAGATCAATTTAAGTAATGTACAAAAAAAAATTTACTGTACCGCTACCATGACTTTAAAAGTGACAGACTCGATATCGCCTATGTAAATATATGTCTATGAAAAACTTGTACAGCGCCCCTAGCGGTTACGCTAAGATTTTTAAACGGTTGTATGAAAAAAACAATTCGATAGGTTCTTAACGTACGTAAGTTTTCGATAGCTAACTCATGGTACCGCTAATGATCCCGTTGCAAGCAAGCTTAATGTTCATTAAAGTACCTGCTGCATACCAAATTTCAAGCGTCTAACTTAAGAGGTTTAGATTATTCATACAAAAGTTTTTTCCCGCTAACCCCCCCTCCCGTAGGAATTTGGAAATGTCCTGTTGCAACTAAGCTTTAAGTTTAATAAGGTATCTGCATGTCAAATTCCAACCGATTAACTTGAGCGGTTTAGATTTTACATACAAAGGGATTTTCCCGCTAATTCCCGTTTCCGTGGGAATTTCGCGAATTCCTTTCTTAGCGAACGCTTCCGTCGTAACATCTACCTGTATGCCAAATTTCAGGCCGATTGGTAAAGTGGTTTGGGCTGTGGGTTGATAGATCAGTATGTCAGTCAGTTGGTCAGTCATCCTTTGGTTATATGTATATGTTTAGATAAGAATTTGAACTTGGCCGGCGCGCTGCCGTGCACTCATGCCGACTGGTTGGCGGGTTCAACGCCACGGCCGTAACACGTCACCAGGCAAGATGGCGGCGCAGCGCGTGCGCATTCAGTAAAGCAACTTAGAACACGATCTTTAATGTGAGAGCCATCCGCTCCCCCGCAAGTCCGGTGATGATGACGAATCTACTCCAAGCCATCATCGTAAGTCAGTTAGGAAAAAAAAAGATCTAAAACATCATTATCAAATTAGCCCGTATTAGAAACATAGAAAGAATAATTCTTTTAACCACGTAGCTTAAAAAATGCTTACATTTTGTTTAGAAATTATATAATTTCAAATTTGTAACATGTTATGGTGGTAATCTGTTTGTGAACCTATTAATAAAGAATAAATTTAAAACACAATAATTTTCAAAGCGTCGATGGCCGAATGTTTAAGGTCGTTGCTTGCCATGCAATTTAAAATGTACGATTATCCGACGCTAAAACGGAGAAGGAAAACATCGTGTGGAAACCTGCACACCTACGAAGAAATTCTAAGGTCGTGTAATCAACCAACCCGCACTTGGCCAGGGTGGTGGACTAAGGCCTGATCGCCCTAGTTTAGGGTAGGCCCGTGCCCCAGCAGTGGGGACGTCTATGGGCTGATGATGACAATAATTTTCTGAAATGCGGATTATTGTTATTTCGGTAACGATAAACCGCCAGGCACCAATGTGTTTATAAATTTGAAATTCATATGTACCATCATTCGACGCCTTAACGGTGAAGGAAAACATCGTGAGGAAACCGGCACACCTGAGAGATTTTTCAACGGTGTGTGAAGCCATGTCAGAGGCCTACGGGCGTTTACCAGGTTGTTCATCAACCATACTATAAGAAGAAGAAGAAGTTACGATAATAATGCTTTAGTTCGACGATTTAGGCGATGAATCTTAGCCATAAAGAGCCAGGCCTTACTGACAGACTCTTCTATACTATGCCATGTATGTATATGTCATATTGCTAACTTAAGTTGTATCTTTGCGACCCAGTTGTTTGGCCGGTTTTTGCTTGTGGTAAGTGTCTGAATGCTAAGTCCAAGATGTAAGGTCAATTAGATAACACATTTTGAGATATCTTATCAAATATTGGAGAAGAGGTGAGATAGGTACTGACTCGGTGGAACAGTGGTTAGTGACCCTGGCTTGACTGGCTGATTCAAACAGTCTTGGGTTTTCTCCCCGGGACTTACATTCATGTGATAAATGTTATGTTTTTTCCGTGCCTAAGTATGAATTTCAATTTATGTTAAATCCGTTCGGTAACTATTCAAAGAGAAAATCATGCGTGTATACTTTGACGTTTGTAAATAGATGTAGCATATAAATAAACCTAACATTATGAATAGAATAGTATGAATAGGGGTCCCATTTCTATCGCTAAGCCAATAATTCTCTAAATAATATGTTTAGAATAATACACGCGAGTTTAATCCGTAAAATTAGTTTTATTTCAAAAGCTAACAACTCCTTACTTATGTTAAGGTTAGGTTAAGGTCATATTGAGTAATTCACATCATCAGCAATTCTGAAATCGCGAACCATTTTGCGACTTCTCGATTATAAATCTGTCAAATCGATTAATTTTTGAATATACATGACCATCCTCGGTTCAATGTTCATAACGTGCCAATAATGGTTTTAGTTTTAAACACCGTGAAATTTTAGTGGTTGTTCTCCCGCAGTAAAATGATTCTATCTTAGTAGCACAATAGATTTGTGCAGTTCTTTTTTATTGAAATCAATAAATGCCGGTTTTACGAAAGGTTTAACCGAAACTCGAAAACACGTTCGAACCGCTTTATTATTTAGGGAGTAGAGCTTCTTTAGCTTTAAGCATCGATTTCATGCGGCAAGCAGTACCTGATTACGTCACATCTTGTAAAAGAACGGTAGCTTTTCTCGTTTTCGAGTTAGAAAATTATTATTTTTAAAAATGTGAAAAAAAAAATTTTCATAGAATAATTTGCATGATTCGATTGTATTACTAAAGGCAAATCGTTCTGCCACGGGAAAACAATCACTTTAATTTCACGGTATATAAACTAGAAATTCTCGTAATAATGGACTAGATCAGTGAAATTGTGGATACTGACCTTGGCTACGGTTCCAAGAGTTGTCGGTTCGATCCCCACCCGAGACAAACATTCATGTGTTGAACATTTATTTAAGTTTCGTGTCTGGGTGTGAATATGTATTCAAGTAAATATCTACGTACATATGTGAGTGTCTGACGCTCATAGTGCAAGCTCTGCTTAGTTTGAGGTCAGTTGACCGTGTGTGTAGTAATCCTAAATATTAATTTATAGTTAATATTATTTCTCAAAACAATACAGTGTTTTCATAACTTTTTTCTGAGATGCTTATTTTGGATTGAGTGCGGATTTGGTCCACGTGTGTGTAAATCAAGCGCGGCGAAGATTTTGTATTATTTGTTAGCATGATAAGAGCACTTTTGAATTTGCCGTTAGGGTGCTTGCGTTTTGAGGTATCCGTAATGTCAAATGTCATTGTTTGCGGATTGGCTATACGGTTTTACGAAGTATTAGGCAGGTTTTAAGGAAACCATTTGCCAGCATAGGTAGGATTATACAGGTCAAAAATAAACATAATGTTGTTCTATTTAAATGTAAATATTTGCTCTATGCCCTTATTGACAAACTATAACAGCACTATTTTAAAGTAGCGCCATCTAATTTGACCAAAAAGAGTAATCCACATTTGGATTAAACATGGCCGACAATCCGCATTTCAGTAAAATAGCACTAACCGTCAAAACAAACTATAAGCTAACCATAAACAACACTATTCGTTGCGTTGACCACGAGTTGCATTGTCATACCTATATTTTTTACTAAACATATTTCTTTTTACGTATTTCCAATGTGACCTCTGTGGTATTTAGTACTAGACTTGTTTTCACACAGAGAACAGAAAAAGAATAAATTTGTTAATTTTGTGACACATACCTAGTATAAAAAACTCGTTCACAAAATACTAGATTGGGTCAACAGGAAATCAACAAAAGGTTTTATTTAGTGTTTTTAGCCGACTTCAAAAAAGGAGGAGATTTTTTCAAATGTTTGTTGCTGTTTTATTTGGTGCAGATATCTTATCTTATCTTAATCTTATCTTTTAGTGGGGACCGTCTAACCGGTTCACATCGACCCTCAGGGATCTTTTGTGTTTCTCCTACCTTTATACACCTACTCCCTGAAGATCAACTGCATTAATGCAATAACGTCCTTGCTTCTGAGGTGCCTGTATTCTTCCGGTTCCAGATAAGCCGTTCCCAGAAGTCTGAGCCTGTGTCTGGCCAGGGAGTGACATATAAGATGTTTCATGTCTTCCATTTATTTCTTGCAGGCTCTACAATCGCTATTTGATGACAATCTCATCTTCATCAGTAACAGGTGGTGACGTAGTGCTCTGTGCTGGTGCAAATAAGTACAGTGTGTTGGTTGTTCTAAAAATGTTGTTCGGCACCGCCTTCAAAAACATATCAAATTCCTACCCAGATAATTATAAATGTTCGTATCATATTTTGAATTTTTTTAGTGTGTCGGGTTTTTGAAGGAGGTCTTGATTTTTTTGTTTATTTTTTTATATTGACGAATCAAATAATTATTTTATCCTTAATTGCGTATTAATGAGGACAATGGCTTATTATTTCCTATATAATGATTGTTTGGTAAACATAAACATAATATAAAACACAATATGTTCAGATCTACATTTCGACTTTTTTCAGTGTCTCAAATACATTGAATTCCTTTGTTTTAAAATTTTGGCTAACAGTATCGATAAGCAAAAAGGTTTTAAGCGTGAACTTTTTGTACGCAGACGTAAAAGTTAGAGTGTGAATCTGGGTGTGAGTGTGTGTGCATGTGTGTGTGAAAGTCAAAATTGGTAAAACTCATTAAATGAAGATTTGGCCATATGATTTTAAAGTCAAGGCCGTTAAACCGTTATGTACTACTAGGTAAAAGTTAAATTAAAAAAGTAACCGTCAAAATATAAAGTGACGTTTCCATTTCGCGCGCTTTATCGGCGTCTCATTCAAAAAAAATCAGAATGTGAAATGAAAAGATTTAATTTCGCATTTAAGCTTCAAATCGCCACCATGCCGAAAACACGTGGAATAATTTAGTTTTTTAATTTGATTCAACACCAAAAACTTCCGTATAATACAGTATGGGAATCCCTCTATTTATTTAAATTCGTTTTCGCAATCCGATGTTCTTCGTATATTTATTGAGTCATTGTGTTGACAACTGTCATTTAGGTGTAGTGAATTACAATGAGCCTTCGCCTATGAGAATTCCATTAGGTGGCAAGTGTAGTTATGAGGTCTAACTGCTACGTGATTGGTGAATATTGACATGTCTGTCAATGTCACGTCAAAAGTAAACCAATCATGCTGAAAATAGACGTCTTGCGCCTGCGTATTGCCATCTAGTGAATTTCTCATAATATGATGATGAATTTCTCATGCGCGATAATTCTCATTGGTATAATACGGAAATATAATATTAGATTTGTTTTGTATGCCCTTCCCATTCTTGTGTTTCCTTTCTTCCATAATCACAGGATTTTCAGGCGGGGCGTGAAATGGCATGTAGGCCTTCAGGGTGAGGGCGACAGGCTGAATAGGGTCTATTATTGTGCCTGTCGATTTTCATGCACATGATAACTTTTTAACGCATTTTAGATTTTATTTTTCGTTTTATCTTTGTTTTTAAGCTATTGCATAGCTTTTATCGCGGGCCTTGAGCGCGGGGACCGAATCTGGAAATTCCGTAACGAAAAAACCTCACGCTCCCCATTCGTCTAACGTCGATTCATTTCGGTAGACTTCGGCACGGTGTTTGTGTGCTGCTCCGAAATTGGACGATGCTATGCAATAGCTATACCGCGGCAGTCCCCGAGTGCCACACGTCTTTTTTTTTTCTTTATTGAAGTAGCCTCGTCATCATCACCAGACTTGCGATGACCGGATGGCGGATCACCGTTTTTTTTTAAGACTTTTTAAATATTACACTCGTATTTTTCATTTACTTTGATAAAGCTTGAGAATGGTTGTATAAATTAAATGGGTCTCTAAGTAACAGTGAAATTAATGCTAATGAAGGGTGTGGTTTTGCAACGATTTCCGAACGAGGAAGAGACTCGGCACGCCAGAGATATTATAGAGCACGACCTCGATATCTCATTGTCTATTCTAGAATTAATCAGCTGTTAATTGTTCTAATTGTCTAAGTCTGGGCGTGATCCCATTCATTTGATACACCACGCTATTGCCATTCCTATTTGTTCAAGCTTTTTATTTTGATGGGAACAAATCGTTGTCATTTCGAAATGTAAGAGTCATTTGTCAATAGAACGTTTTCCTTAAGGCGGGAATTTTAATTGACGTGACAGTGACAATTGTTTTTTTTTATGTCGACGTTTAATGGCGATGGGTAGGTACTAGGCCAATTTGAGATATCCCGTTTCGCTAGATGTCTTCGCCCCATATTTGAAAAATAAATTACTCAGCCTCATACAATATCAGGTTACTACCTACGGTTTACTACCTACGGTTCCAAGAGTCGTGGGTTCGATTCCCACCCGGCACAAATATTTGTGTGGCGAGCATCGGTTTTGTTCCGTGTCTGGGTGAGTATATTTGTGTATCCACTGTTGATTCTGATATCTGTAACACAAGTGCTCAAGCTACTTACCACGGGATCAGATCAATGTATGTGATGTTGTGTAATATTTATTTATTTATTTAATATTTTGATGGTGTATTGTGTTGTGTGCTTCGGGAAGCACGTTCCATATCGCTTGATCGGTCACATCGGTCATGTCGGATTGCCGTCACACCGAACTATGTATGTATGTTTAAGAGAACAGAGAGTATGCTTGTGTTTGCGCTCTAAAGCGACATTTTGCGAAAGAGACATCGTGAGCTTGGACATTTGGTTTGCGACAGGTATACACAAAAGACGTTCTGCAACAAATCCTTGCCTATAAAAGCCTAAACCGATAGGTCAACAGGGTAATGATTTTAGCAGTCTATTTTACAGTACTTAAAAAAGGTAGTATCTTTCCTGAAAGGTAGTATCCAAATAAAGATATATTAAAATTTAGTTTATTATTCAGGCGATTGTCCGTCCCATAAACAACTCCCACAGATGTGAACAGTGGACGGAAGTGATCTCTACCTACCCGTCTGGGAAAAAGGCGTTATTTTTAACCCCCGGGGGCATAACCGCTAATTTCGAACTGCAAATGCGACGCGACAAAATTGAATCAAAAAAATCATACGTAAGGTCAACAGCGGGCCAAGATAACCATTTGCAGTTCAAAATGCGGTTATGCCCCCGACATGAAGGTGGCACAAAATTCCGAATAGATAGTCTGACACGCTTTAGTTGGTACTTACGTAGTTTTAAAAGTTATTTTTTGCTTTTTATAGGGTTTAGCATTTTTAACTCTTTGTCATAGTAATTGCGTACTTTTTTGGGTCGGGGGTTCTATTATATGTTATGTTATGTTATAAACAACTCTTCCGAATCTTGAACTTCAATGATCTATGACTAATCCTATCAACTGAAGGCTCAACTCGCGGGCAAACGTGCGTGAACCATAGATAATGCATCTAGGTATATACTACAGAATGCAGGTAATTTAATTAGACATAGTATAATCTAGAATTCTTGATAGGCTAGTGTGAGAGGGGAGATTTTTTTTATATAGGATTTTTACTGGAGATCAACTAAATGCGTCGGACATCATCATCATCATCAGCCCTTACGTCCCCACTGCTGGGGCACGGGCCCACCCTAACCTAGGGCGATAAGGCCTTAGTCGACCACGCTGGCCAAGTGCAGGTTGGACGACTACACGACAGCGACAAGTAATCGTAAATACATACATACATAAAATCACGCCTTTCTCCCAGAGGGGTAGGCAGAGATAACTTCCAGCGATACACTTTTTACGGGAGTCTGTTTCTTATCCGAAAATCGTTTGTCCGAAAATCAAAATCCCTAACACGTTTGCTATAATCATCAAAATCCATAATGTTCGAATGTACGAAATTTCATAATCCCTAATTGTCTTTAATTCTAATCATTTTTTGTCATAATATCGATTTCTATAATAATCAAATCTCCTAAAATTACTTGCTATAAAGTTAAATGCCCGAAGTGTTACATAGTATAATGTTCGTTACTACGAATGGAGCTTTATCATAATATTATTAGTCCGAATTATGAATGATTATTCATAATTTTGTTTTATTCAAAAAATGTTTGGCCAAAAAATGGTTTCGTCAAATCATCATTTTATAAATGACTGACTTTTTGACCAAATGATCAACAGTTAAATTTTCATTTTACAAATAATTATTTTGCAAAATGAATATTTAACAACTGAGTTATCATACCAAACTACTATTGGTCTAAAAAGTTTGATAAAATCTTTTATTTGGCAAATGTTTCTTTTATTAATCGATCTGATAATAGATATGGTACGGGTCAAATTAAAACACAATATTTGGAAAATCATTATTTTGATAAATTTGGTTAGGTAAGGTTAGAATTTTGGTTAGGTTAGGTTAGAACTGGTGATCATAAAACGCGCGAGCCGAGCGAGCGAAGCGAGCGTGCCGCGGCAGCGGCCGGCGAAGCGCCGGAAAATATTTACTACTGTTTAATTTCTATGTAACAGTGGATACACAAATAAAAATAAATATATTTATATATACCGATGTTCGTCACACATAATAAGTCAGTTTTTGTAAGATGGTACTGTTGTTAAATGTCTCGTTTGCCAAATGAATATTTAGGATTTGTAACAAATTATAGAATAGCATTGTGCATTTCACATATTATGGATTGTAATATTTATAGCAAAACATTTTAGGACCTTTAGTACTTTCGGACTTATGACGATTATGGAAAAGCCTTTTATGTCTTTTAAACTTTATAGATTGTGATATTTATGGCAAAAGATTTTAGGGTAAACAATATTTAGGGATTTCGATTTTAGGGCAAGTGATATTATGATAAATGTAGTTAGGGATAATGATCATTCGGGCAAATGATGATTCGGACATAAAACATTATGAGATGTAAAATTATGGATAAAAATTTTATGAGATGAAATAGAGAACCACTTTTTACATCTGTGGGAAACGTAATCGTAAATCCCATCAAAAACATCCTGTAAAAAAACTAGCCAAGTCTCGATGGAGCAGATTGCTCATCTCTAAAAAGTAATGAAATCTAAACAAAATCGTGCCAAGCCTAAGGTTCCTTACTGCGATTTCTTCATTATTATAGTTAGTGTTGTGTGACTTGACTGTTGAAGGGAACACAAGGGTACCTACATAACCAGGTTCTCCGTAACAATATTATACCAATCTGTCGCCAGAACCGCTACCTATTGACGATGAAAAATTGCCAATTGGGCAACGTTGAATGAATAACAAGTGAAAATTAAGGCTTGATACTGGTTTTGTACGATAGATACGAATTTCAAAATTTAAAAAAATAGTAATTAAACTTTCTTATAAAGACAAGTGTCATCTTTTGTCTTGCCCGTGACCACGAGCGCTGTAAAGAGCTCGAAACGTCGGATCTCCAAATAATATGTTTAGAATAACAATACACGCGAATTTAATCCTTAAAATTTGTTTTATTTCAAAAGGAGAAAAACTCAATCAAAATCTAGTAGATATGCAAATCATTATGTATCAATGGTGATATTTTAACTATCAACCGGTCCTTTTTTCCTCTAGCTGTTTATTTGACAAACATTTTGACGCTACACCGCGGTTTTCCTCATATCTAAATAAATATTTTGCAAAGTCTACGCATGACAAGTTTTGAGAATCGCTCCCATTATATCTGATATGGTATAGGGGAAAACCCTGGTTGGAAACCTGGATATATGCTGTAAGCATAATTATTAAAGTGGTTATTTGAAACCGGATTAAAAAGGGTAGGCCTGCCTACTGAATAGGCGAGACGACTAAAAAAATATAATTAGTCCGTTATTTAGATTATTTAAAAATATTGTACTCGTATTTTTTATTTTGTTTCACAAACAAGAAATTATGAAGATATAGAAGTTAGCTTAGAAGTTTCGTATGACGTCACGATTAGGTACAATTTTTGCGTAACTGTGACGTCACAAGCCCCCACTCCGGAAGTTTGATAAGCTATAATTTTGTCATTTTTCAATTATTTGAGTAACCAAAAAATATGTGTCCCATATTTTTGTATAAACTAACTTATGGACTAATTAATAGCATAATAAGATTTTGACCCAGTCATCACGCCTATTATTAAACAGGTTATTTGAAACCGGATTAAAAAGGGTAGCCTGCCTACTGAATTGAGTAAAGTTTGTAAGTGTTAATGTATGTATTTTTGTTCTGCTTTCACGCAAAATGTACTGAATGGATTTTATGAAACTTTACAATAATGTAGCTTATGTATAAGAATAACATACGTATAATCTATACCAGTGACTTTAAGGACTGACGTCATATTAACACATATGCGTAAAATCTTGGTGTAACACTGTCGATATCAGTTTGCGAAATCATAACATTGGCATTTACCGCTTTTTCTGATGTGACCAGAAATCAGCCGGAGGACCAACATGTTAAATTGACACAATCCATTATGGGTTGCAATGCAGTGTAGGCAAAAGTAGGCCAATTTTATGCGTTTATAGTAAAAAAGGATTTATCTGGCTATTTTTAAGCTATTGCATAATTTGCATAGCTTTTATCGCGGGCTTTGAGCGCGGCGACCGAACCACGAAATTCCGTAACGAAAAAAACCTCACAATCGTCTAACGTCGTTTCAGTTCGGTAGACTTCGGCACGGTGTTTGTGTGCGCGCGGTTAGACGTATTGTACGACTCTACGAAACTCGCACGAATCGAGACGAGCTGCTCCGAAATCGGACGATGCTATGCAATAGCTATACCGCGGCAGTCCCCGAGTGCCACACGTCTATTTTTTACTACTTCTTGATTAGAAATAACGGATAATTTGGTTGCCGTGCTGATGATGATGATGTTACTTAATCATATGTGATCGACGTTCATAACCTCATTCCACCTGATGGTAAGCGGTAGTGAGATCCTCATATGAGGTCGACAGGTACAATAGACCATATTGAGCCTGTCGCACTCACCCTGAAGGCCTACTTAAATGCCGTTTCACGCCGCCTGAAGAGCCCGGGATCATAGGAGGGAGGGAACACATGAGCTGGAAGTTACTGCCCCTATCTCTGGTGCCAAGAGTAGTGGGTTCGATCCCCATTCGGCACAAATATTTGTTATATTTGTGTGAAGAACATCGGTGTTTATTCCATGTCTGATATTCGTAATAAAAGTGCTTCAGCAACTTACTTCGAAATCGGAACAATGAATGTGACTGGTGAAACAATGGTTAGCTACAGTTCCAAGAGTCGTGGGTTCGAATCCCGCCGTGACTAAATTTGTGTGACGAACATCGGTGTTTGTTCCGTGTCTGGGTGTGTTATTAAATATATTTGTGTATATGTCGCAGTCATCTGGTTAAATCAGCGATTTGATTGGATCACTAGCGCGTTCATTGAATGACGACGTTTAATTGAATGACTAAAGGACAACTCGTGAAGTTGTTGAATGTAACGCTAAACATCCTGACTGAACGTCATTTAGCATAGTCGTTGAATGGGATATAGCTGACTTTTTAATGTTTGATTATGGTGACCATAAGTGCGCAACTTAAAAGATAACTAACTTTAGATTAAAAAATGAGGACATGACATACCTAACCTTAATAACCAGCCAGTTTTGCCAGAATTTTTTCTTTTAAAGTAGCCGGCGACAGCGTATTAATCGGTACATCCATGCTGTCTCAATTTTTTTACGAATGAGTCACTTTAAATCTCAATTTCACTCAAAAAAATATCAAAACCAGCTGTTTGACGCCATCTTTGTTTTGATGAGCACTAACGCCGCAGTGGAAAAAAATGAACTAAATTACAATCACCTGACTGATTTTACATCCGCTATGTTCAAAGGGTTTTCAATCAGCTAACTTGTTGGACGTTGAGTGAGGATTGTTCATTCAACGTTCGACCTAGTCATTCAATTGAACGTCGTCATTTAATAAACGCGCTAGTGATACAATCAAATCGCTGATTCAACCAGATGACTGCGACATATCCACTGTTGATTCTGATATTCGTAACACAAGTGCTTAAGCTACTTACCACGGGATCAGTTCAATATGTTTGATGTTGTGTGATATTTATTGTTTTACTAGCTGTGCCAGCGACTTCGTTCGCGTTTCCCCCGTTTTTTACACATTTTCCATTGTATCTTTGCTGCTATTGGTCGCAGTGTGATGTTATATAGCCTAAAGCCTTCCTCGATAAATGGTCTCTACAACGCAAAAAGATTTTTTCAATTCGAACCAGTAGTTCCTGAGATTAGCGCGTTCAAACAAACAAACAAACAAACAAACAAACTCTTCAGCTTTATAATATTAGTATAGATTAGTATAGATTAATTGGCCGAATTTGGTCGGATCGGACAACTTAATTTATTGCCCTACACAACATAAATATTATTGTCCGAAAATTCGTTAAAATGGTCAAGGACGGGCAATTAGGAAATGACCCGTTGCCACGGCGACTAAACTGTAAACAGTGTTGTTTTGCGACTAAAGTTGATTACATTATTAATTATAATCATTAAAGTTAACTTATTTTATGATTTGGTTAATTAAAGGATTATAAATTAGTTTTATTTATATGTTCATTCAAATTCTATCGTGGATATATATTTTGATTTCCGCCCGCGACTACGTCCGCGTAGAGACGTTTAACGGGTAAAACATTACTTCCTTATAGCGCAGTCGGTTAAGAAGTAGCCTATAACCTTTCCTAGGCTCTAGACTACATCTGAAATTTCATTTAAATCGGTCCAGTACTCTATGCGTGAAAGCGTAACAGACAGACATAGTTACTTTCGGATTTATAGTAAGTATTAGTAATGATTCGGTACAGTACTTTATAATAGTCATTGCAGACTTTTTGACCTTTTTGACTGGCTCGATAAGGCCTAGCTAAGCCAACTGACCAATTAATCAAAATTTTGTTCATCACAAAATTATTTCTAAATTACCAAATGGCAGGAATTGGACGCTAAAGTAAATTAATTTAAAAAGAACGGCTACAGAATTAGGCAATCGTTTGTTTTTCACATTGCTTTAGAACAAAAGAAAGAAGTGGTCAATGTTCTTCGATCGATTTCGAAAAAAAAACATTTAAACGTTATTGATTTTTTTCTTCACAGAACCTTTGAGAATAAAAAAAAATAAAGAAGATCGATCGAGCCTCTCATCTCTTTCCTCAAATCCCCATATTTGGTTGCCTGTCAAAGCCAGTCAGTACATTTGACATTTAAAATATTTCTTTATACTTACTACGTATAGGGAAGAGGATACTATTGATTATAATGCTATATCTAGACACGCGGTAGCGTGTCAAGCCAAGTTCAAGAAACAGAACTGGCGAGCCGCACCGTGTGTAATATTACACGAACTATTTGGAACCACTTTTGAACCCCTCATAAATCAAAAACTATTTCACATAAACGTATCAAATTTGGTTCATATATTGTGACTTGCGAGATAAATATGTGTTCTAAATTTCATAAGCTTACCTCAAACAGTTATTTAGATATTAATGTCCAAAAATCCTCATTTTTATCATTGACTGACTGACACATCAAAATTCTAACCAAGTTCCAAATGACCTAGAGAGTTAAAATTTGGTATGCGGATAGGTAATTACATGAATACAAAGGAATAACTAAAAAACTGGCAATTTTTTAATAATTAGGTTAGGTTCTATTATGAACGCTTAACATAAATACCTAATTAGTGCCTAATCACGCCTATATACCGGGGAAGGCAGAGCACTAAGTATATATTTAGGTATACTTACTTATTTACAATTAAGAGTAGATACTTATAGTCGGTTTTCATATTTATTACTTAGGGTAGGTACCTACATAAAGTCTAGTTTTAGTTTTGAATTTGTCCTTTTCAAAGGACCCACGGCGTTACGATGATATATACTTTTCTACAAAAAGTAATGATATCCAATCAAAAATATAAATGTGAAATGAGAGCCAAGTTCAATATTATGATAATTGCCTTGGTTGTTGACTTCCAACGACAAAAGAAGTGAGATCTAAATGGGTGCCAAGTTCAATGGTCAACCCAGAAATGTATTTATAAGTAACACTATAACATACCTATCATATCTTCTTATAACATAAGATAATGTATGGTGGTAGCCTATGAAGGTCTGTCTTGGCTAGTTTTCATATATGAATTATAGCCGTCGCAAGTTCTAAGCCTACAAGTATTTGTCGGTTTTTATTTTATAATTCCGAAAATTTGGATTGTTGGTAGAAACTAGCGAGCGAACATAATAATACGTTGGTAGGTTTATAGAAACTAGCCAAGACAGTACTTCATAGGCTACCACCATACATTATCTTATGTTATAAGAAGATATGATAGGTATGTTATAGTGTTACTTATAAATAAATTTCTGGGTTGACCATTGAACTTGGCACCCATTTAGATCTCACTTCTTTTGTCGTTGAAGTCAACAACCAAGGCAATTATCATAATATTGAACTTGGCTCTCATTTCACATTCATGTTTTTGATTGGATAATTGTATAATTTAAAGTGTCTACTGTATGAGTCATAATAAAAACAAAACCTGTTTGACATAGTGATAATCGTATATATATCCCATGTTGTGTCTGGGAGGCAATGATGATAAATAAAGAACTGACATGCTATTGAACTACTTACATTGATTTATTCTAAGGAACTGAATCACTTACATTACGGTTAACTGAAGTTATAATGGTGTAGGCAAACATAAATATTAATGATATTGTAAATTACACAAAAAAATAAATAAATATCAAACAATGTATACTTGCTCGGGTTCCGTGGTAAGTTGCATAAATAAATAAATAAATAATAATAATATATAAACTAGTGACCCGCCCTCGCTTCGCGTTGAGTAAACTTCCTACTGAATCCCTCTGTCTATTAAAAAACATACATACATACATACATACATACAATCACGCCTTTTCCCCAGAGCGGTAGGCAGAGATCACTTCCTGCCATGTGCTACGGTCCTGGCACACCATTTTCGCTTCATCCACATTCATCAACCTCTTCATGCACGCTCGTCGATTACGGGTACTTTTGATTTGACCTTTCTTTAAGATTTGACCTATTTGGTCATGAAAGGTCTATTAAAAAAACCGCATCAAAATCCGTTGCGTAATTTTTATGTTGAACTATGTATGTAGTGATATCAATTAATCAATCAATGGGGAATATGCACACATTTTTTTTATTATCCTAAATAAATCTTTAATATTGAAGAAATATGAAAATAATTTTATTTTTCAATTTACTTTAACGACGGCAGACATAATATACCTGTTTAAAGTTCCTGAGTAGACAGAGAGATCCGATACGTCAGGTGACGTCAAATTACACTACGGCAATACGCAATCCATACAAAACTCTGTTTTGTAAGAAAGAGATGGAAAATTAACTTTAATTCATTATAAAGCCTTCGTTTTTGGATCGATTTCCACTTCAAATTCACATTTTATTATATTTTTAAGTCTATTCGCATAAGTTGTTGAAAAAATCAAGTTTGCCGGTTTATGCATATTCCTTATTGTAATCAATAGTATTTAATCTGTAAATTTTTTAGCGTCACTCAAAGGTTCTGCCAAGAATAACATATTCTGAGGCAGAATTAATTGATAAATTTAATTGTATATGATTTTAGACTTTCGCGTTCCATTACACTAAATATAAGTCTTTATGGGTCTACACGCGATATTAGGAGTATTAAGGCATCCGACCGATTTCGGCCATGGCGGCCGATTTCAATTGAGATCAGCCAAGTGTGCAAGACATGTTATAGTGCACAAATGTGCGCGCAAACACAAATGCACTCTCTATTACTCTCATAATCCGGTGAGACGGCAATCCGACATGACCGATGAGAGATCAGCAGTTAAGCAGGACCACCGGCTTAACGTGCTTTCCGAGGCACGGGCGTTCAACCGCCAACTTCCTAACTCCGGGCTGAGTAATTTCATTACAGAAAAACTCACACAAATTTTGCCCGACCCCGGACTCGAACCGGGGACCTCTCGGTCCTTACGCAGCACTTGTTACCAATAGACCAACGAGGCAGTTAAGGAGGAATTTATTAGGAGTATCAAATACATAGCTACTTACTGCCCGACGTTTCGACTGGGTTACACCAATCATGGTCGAGCGACCATGATTTCTTTATATTACACAACGTCACAAACATACATTGATCTGAACGTCTGGTAAGTAGCTTAAGCACTTGAGTTACGGATATCAGAATCAACAGTGGTTTTACACAAATAGAGTGACAAACACCGATGTTCGTCACACAAATTTAGTCAGGGCGGGATTCGAACCCACGACTTTTGGAACTGTTGCTAACTATTGTTTCACCAGTCACATTCATTGTTCCGATTTCGAAGTAAGCCAATTTCAATGGAGATCAGCCATTTGCGCACTCAGTTGTGCACTAATACACAGGTCTGCGCGCAAACACAAGTGCACTCCCTGTTCCTTCACTGCCCTTCAATTCAATAACTCTGTTTTTTTTTATAATAGACTAACAAGATGACCTCACTCCACCTGATGGTAAGCGGTAGTGAGATCCACATATGAGGTCGACAGGCACAATAGATCGTATTGAGCCTGTCGCACTCACCCTGAAGGCCTGCTTAAATGCCGTTTCACGCCGCGTCTGAAGAGCCCGGGGTCATAGGAGGGAAGAAAACATGAGCTGGAAGGGCATTCCATGCCTTAATGAAAAGAAGAACTGAACCTCTCTGTATGATGATGTTATGTTACGTTACTTTAAGATCGTTTCCATCCACATACCAAGAGGATTAGTTCCTCTTTTCTGCCCTCTGTTATCAAGGCATGGAATGCCCTTCCAGCTCATGTTTCCCTCCCTCCTATGATCCCGGGCTCTTCAGGCGCGGCGTGAAACGGCATTTAAGCAGGCCTTCAGGGTGAGTGCGACAGGCTCAATACGATCTATTGTGCCTGTCGACCTCATATGTGGATCTCACTACCGCTTACCATCAGGTGGAGTGAGGTAATCAAGAACGACGATTTTATTATAAAACAAGATGAAGTTGATAAAACTAAATGTATAGCTGTATCGCATTGCATGACCAATGTTTTGCCTGTGACCGGAAGTAGCCAAATTGACTATTATACAAACATGGCGGACATTTTGAACTAATGACTGACGTCAAAGCGGAAATATGGATGTTGGTAGAGTTTGTTAGACAATTTGTTTACATTTTGTTCTGGATCTGCCTCGTTGGTCTATTGGTAAGCGTTGTGTTTGGACCGAGAGGACCCCGGTTCGAGTCCAGGGTAGAACAAAATTTCTATTTAATACTAGTGGTCCCGGCGAATTTTATACCGCCAATACTGATTCTTTTTCTATATTTTCTCATTGAAACCTTCCCTGGACTACGACGAACTTTTTAGAACCAAAATTATCTAAATCGGTCCGGGCGTTCTCGAGTTTTAGTCAGACTAACGAACAGCAATTCATTTTTATTTATAAGAAAAGAAGAAGATTACTAAGGAGTCAGGAAGTTGGTGGATGCACGCCCGTGTCTCGAGCATGTTAAGCCGGCGGTCCCGCGCCTGATCTCTCATCGGTCATGTCTGATTGCCTTCTCACCGAGCTATGAGAGTGTGGGAACAGAGAGTGCACTTGTGTTTGCGCGCACACTTGTGCACTATAATATGTAGTGCGCACTTGGCTGATCTGAATTGAGATCGGCCGCCATGGCTGAAATCAGTCGGACGCCTTATTATGTGTACTTGCATACACTGGTCTTGTCTATTCTTACATAAGAACTAACAGATACACAGTTTTTATGACGTATTTGGCATTGGGCCCATATTTTTTTGCAAGGACGTGTGGTTTGATTCCTGCTCGGTACAGATTTAAACATTTCTGCGATGGACGATAAACGAACGAAGGAATGTGTATTTTCTCGTGTCTAGATTTATTTAAGCTGCTTTAACATAATTTTGACTGACATGAATGTCTTGGATATTTTTTTTAAATTTTACACAACATCACTTTAATTGGTCTGATCCCGTGGTAAGTAGCTTAAGCACTTGTGTTACGGATATCAGAAACAGTGGATACACAAAAATACTTAAATATATTTAATAACACACCCAGACACGGAACAAACACCCATGTCCGTCACACAAATATTTGTTCCGAGTGGGAATCGAAACCACGACTCTTGGAACCGTAGGTAGTGAACCTGGATCACTAACCACTGTTCCACCGAGCCAGTCAAATGCCGAGCCGAGGATGGTGGACTCGAACTTGCGACTTTTTGCAAAGAAACTCTGAGTCTCGGGACAGATTAGATCAATATATAATTTTAAACTGTCATGGTTTAACCGGACATTTTCAGTTTTCAGAATAGATCAGCCCTAAAGCACCTATACCACTTTTCTTCATCCATACAAGCCGTATATTATATCAGCGGGATGAGTTGTCCAATTCAAAAATTGCACTAGTTTAACACATCCCACGGGATGAGATCGCGGGATGAGTCCCATTTTTCAGTGCTTACCCTATTAGTAACAGATATTTATGTGATGAATGGTGTTTGTTTCTTATCTGTGGCGGTATTTCATTAAACAAACATTAAATAGATTGGCAGCTATATGCCCGTACTTGATTACCTTGTTTCATCTATCTAAATATATAATAGGAGTAACTGACAGACTGACTCACTGACTAAGCAGCTAAACGTAGGCACTTCAAATTTGGAAGGGACGTAGCTTAGGTACCGTAGAGGTGCACTAAGAAAGGAATTCCCCAAAATTCTCACGGGAACGGGAATAAGCGGGAAAATCCTTTTGTATTAAAAATCTAAACCACTTAAATGACTATTCCACGCGGACGAAGTCGCGGGCACAGCTTGTTTTATATATGTTATGTTAATCGATTCAAAGTGGGCACACGTTTATTTTCAAACGGCATTTGCAATCAAAATACAATTAAAGTTAAATTATCGGAATGATGAAGAATATACTACATTAATCCGGATATTTATATCGGATTTAGGATCTCAATGGGGATTGGCAATGGTGCTGGACATAATATAGTAAATACCTACACAAGAACATATTTTATGAATATAGAACTTATGTAAATACTTAGTTTCCCTTGTCAGGCACTGTGTTTCCCAAAGATTAAATAAGAGAGAGAGAGATATATATATATATATATATACATACATATATATATATATATATATATATATTTTTTTTTTTTTTTTAAGATACCATAGTCAACATAATCTATGTCGTACGTATTATAAAAAAAGTAAAAAAAAATCAACGTAAATAGGGAAATAAAACTACAAAAATAGTGTAATTATCTATTATTTTTCTCAAACTTTCATCGTCGTCTACGTAATGTTTTATATACCTTTGTCCCTATGTATGACATAGTAAAGAGAGATTAGTGAAAGTCACGTGACAAGCCCTTATGTCATAGACAATGATATGGCCAGAAATAATGACGTTATGCATAGAGTTTGTAGTACTTTCACTGCCTCGTTGGTCTATTGGTAGCAAGTGCTGCGTTAGGACCGAGAGGTCCCCGGTTCGAGTCCGGGGTCGGGCAAAATTTGTGTGAGTTTTTCTGTAATGAAATTACTCAGCCCGGAGTTAGGAAGTTGGCGGTTGAACGCCCGTGCCTCGGAAAGCACGTTAAGCCGGTGGTCCTGCGCCCGGTCTCTCATCGGTCATCTCGGATTGCCGTCTCACCGAACTATGAGAGTAAGGGAACAGAGAGTGCACTTGTGTTTGCGCGCACACTTGTGCACTATAATATGTTCTGCGCACTTGGCTGATCTCAATTGAGATCGGCCGTCTTGGCTAAAATCGGTCGGACGCCTTATATTGGCAGCAGAAGGTTCTTATGAAAGAAAGAAAGATAATTTAGTATTATCAAATCGATTGGTAACCTAAAAATACAATGAGACCAATTATTACTATTAATTTAACAATTTAATTCAACGCAAGACGCTTCAGCACGTTTCGATTCCAAGGGCAAATTGAACATAATAATAAACACATGTGTAAGCAATTATTGAACAAAAAATTACTTCCGAACTTTTTGGCAGGCCATTGAGAAAAAAAAATCGCTAGACATTGGCCGACCTTTGGCCTTGACATCAAACATTTGATAACTATGGTATCTACTTCCTTGCCACTTCTGTTGCTACGAAATAACACGTATTAGGAAATAAATAATAAGGCTATCAAATTCGATCTTTCTACTTTACGATCGAAATCGTTTTCCGGATCGATTTGTGCGACCGTTCTGTTCACAATGTCCGGCAGTTTGTCATACTACATACTATTGAGCTATATATAAGTCTATTGTGTTTTTTATTGAGTACCTTTCACTGGCACAAGGAAATCTCAAGTTTAGATAAGTTTTTTAATGAATTGAAGTTTGATTGCAATCTCGTCAACCAATTAAAGGTAAATGTGGGTAGCTGTACAAATGACATTAGTGCTGGTTCGGGGGTGGATTAAGAAATTCACAACCGCTGTGGCAGACGAAGACGGGCGGCGCCAGTTCGCTCCATGATTGGTGTAACCCAGTCGAAACGTCCGGCAGTAAGTAGCTATGTAATTGCTACTCCTAATATCGCGTGTAGATCCATAAAGACTAATTTAGGGCAATTAATGGTATTTAAACATTACACTTTAGCGTTTGATCCAGTGTCAGCCAAAAAGCGTCGATGGCCGAGTGGTTAAGGTCGTTGCTTGCCATGCGAGAGGTCGCCAGTTCAAACCCCGCCAGGTACCAATGTGTTTTTCAAATTTGAAATTCATATGTACCATCATTCGACGCTTTAACGGTGAAGGAAAACATCGTGAGGAAACCTGCACACCTAAGAAGAAATTCTTAGGTTGTGTAGTCGACCAACCCGCACTTGGCCAGCGTGGTCGACTAAGGCCTTATCGCCCTAGTTTAGGGTAGGCTCGTGCCCCAGCAGTGGGGACGTATATGGGCTGATGATGATGTTTGATCCACAATTTGTGTATATCTATACTAATATTACAAAGCTGAAGAGTTTGTTTGTTTGATTGAACGCTTTGAATCTCAGGAACTCAGCAACAGCTCAATACCAATGCGAGACTCCTCGCCTTGTCTCGTTGTTGCCGCAGCAGTGGTCTCCTCTTTTACGGCTTTCAGGGTAATTGCGACAGGCTCAATATGGTCTATTGTGCCTGTCGACCTCATATTCGGATCTCACTACCGCTTACCATCAGGTGGAGTGAGGTCATCTTGTTAGCTTTTTTATAGTTTTTAGACATTTTATCGAGGAAGGCTTTAGGCTATGTAACATCACGCTGCGACCAATAGGAGCAAAGATACAGTAATAGGACCAATCGAAACGCTTGAACAGTAAGTAGCTATGTATATGTTACGGTTTATATCGCGTGTAGGCTTTAATAAATATTATTTATTTTTAATTCCTAGAGAAAGCAGGCAAATTCCACAGTGATGAAACTTCTCAGTATGATATGACATCTGGGTAAAACCAATGACAATATAAGTTACTAGCTGTGCCGGCGACTTCGTTCGCGTTTCCCCCCCTTTTTTCCACATTTTCCATTGTATCTTTGCTCCTATTGGTCGCAGCGTGATGTTATATAGCCTTAAGCCTTCCTCGATAAATGGTAAAAAGATTTTTTCAATTCGAATCAGTAGTTCCTGAGATTAGCGCGTTCAAACAGACAAAGTCTTCATCTTTATAATATTAGATAGATTAATTTTGTAGAATTTAATGAGACCTTACATAGGTGCCCTAAATCCTAATGTTTTGTTACATGGTTTTAACCTAATTGGGAATCTACGGTTATTTGTCGATTGGTTAGTAGGTAATATTATAATTTACCCGTAATTATAAAATACCCGTAATCGACGAGCATGCATGAAGAGGTTGATGGATGTGGAAGAAGCGAAAGTGGTGTGCCAGGACCGTAGCACATGGCAGGAAGTGATCTCTGTCTACCCCTCTGGGGAAAAGGCGTGATTTTATGTATGTATTTTAATTTACGTATTTTAATCAGTAAGTAAAGTTATTTATTCTGTTAGCTACAGCAAGAATGAGTCAAGAGATTTAAAATTTAATAACACCTTCTTTGAGATGCATTTAAAGAAAGTTATTATACCCGAGCCGCTCTAAGTTGGCCGATTTGACACTTTTTATTTTATATTTTGCATTTATCCTTGTTAAGAGGAACATATTTAGCGAATCGTAAAGAACAACTTTTAAAAATAAGACGTTATTTCAAAATGTCAAATGCACCTAATTATCAAATTATTTGTCTTTTATTACTTAAAATAATTGAATTATAAAAAGAAAACGTAAAATTTCCACTCTGTATTACGCTTTTACAAGGTTACGCCGTTTGACACGTTTTCATAGGGACGTAATGGGTAAATACTCACCAGGTATTTTTTAGAAATAGGATGAAGGATTTAATAAGGATTGTATTTCAAAAATAAATATATTTTTAAATAAGAAACTTCAATTCAATCTTCTGGATGTGAATAAATGTTTTTAATAAAAAAATTGTTATACTAGGGTATTTGACTATTTTTTTATTTTGATATAGTTGGATGGACCACTCGAACACAAAGACACTGTTGAAAGTATCACTTTGATATCTGGATAACTCTACGAGATATTACAATTTTAATTGCACATTATTTGGGCGAGCTCAAAAATGCTCCATACAAACGTCGACTGGCGTGTGACGTCACACGCTAGTTTGTTGTATGCAGCGCCTAAGAAGTTTGTTCGGTAGGTTCATCAAAAGTTGCGTTTATTGATATGTTTTCATAATGAAAGATGTGACTAATTCTGTTATTAATAAGATGACAAAGAAAGGACAATGGGCATTTTGGGATAAAATAAAAATCGGGTGGCAGTCTCAAATTTCAATTGCATATCATAGTTCGTGTCATAAATAAAAACTTATTATATGGCAGTTACTTCGAGTCATGGTTAGATATAGAAATATAGAGTGATGAAGATTGTTATACTTCATTAACGTATTATTACATAACTATTTTATTTTGATAATTGTGTAAAAGCAAACAGCGGTTTTTTATTTAAATAGGATAATTCAGAATCACAATAAACCTACACCTACGAAAAGTGTTTTTTTTTTATAGTATAAACTCGTCTGACGGAATCACCCAGCCACGGCACGATACCAAGATGAATTTCGATTATCTGCTGCGTTTTAGACACTATTATTATAGACGAGTAAGTTTTTTATAAAAAAAACATTTTTTTTAATATTAAACTAACAAGATAACCTCACTCCACCGATGATAGCGGTAGTGAGATCCAAATATGAGGTCGACAGGCACAATAGCCTGTCGCACTCACCCTGAAAGCCCGCTTAAAGAGGAGACTATTGCTGCGGCAACAACGAGACAAGGCGTGGAGTCTCGCATTGGTTTGAGCTGTGCGGGTTGGCCAGTCCGCCGGACGGAAGGGCCCCCGATTCTCCGGGTCTCCCTGGCCGGCGGCCTGACCCGCTCCGCCCGCACAATACCGCCGCTAAGACTCCACTGGTCCGGCGCTTGCCGCAACAATGGTCCCCCCTGGCTCCGGTTCGTACAGTGCTGATCCCGGAACGCGACCTGACCGAGATAGGTCAGAGTCACTTGGCGGGTTTTACGCAACTGTATGGTGGTAACAGCAACCGGTCGACAAAACTTCTTTGGACGTTTTTATATTGTACCTTTTGTATGTGATTGTATTTATCATAATAAAATCTTAAAAAATATGGTCGGTTTTTTATTTTCTAGTAAACCTTTAAAAATATTAGACTTTTTAATAGTTATAATATACACTTAACAATAGGAATACTATAAAAATAAAACAATTTTTGCATTGAATCATCGAAATATACAAAGACAACAATATTCGATATCTCCTAAACTAACCGGTATATGCTCACGATTTTTTTTTAAATAGTGTTGTTTAATAGTGCCTTGCAAGATATACTGATTCCGGAGACTGCCACTCAATTTCAAAATTAGACCAATCTCCATACATTTTTGCCCATTGTCCTTTAAATGATAAACTTTAAATGTCTTTTGTAGTCTTTTCGCTAAAAACTTAAGTTTCGTTTTCATTAATAATATTGATTTACATAAATCTTACTGATTTTCACAAAAATGGCAAGCATAACAACCACAATCAAATACCCTATTAGACCTTGCTTGGTTATAAAGTGGAAATAACTGTTACTTATATACTTCGGCAATTTTACCGTTGTCCCTCACTAGTGCAGTCAGTCTGACATGTGTCAAATCGGCCAACTTAGAGCGGCTCTGGTATATAGAAAGTAGCATACTACAAACAATTTTTTTATTGCTCTTTGGTCTAATGCTGAACATAGACAGATTTGTAAGATTTTAGACTTTCGCGTTCCATTACACTAAATAATATATTAGTCTTTATGGATCTACACGCGATATTAGGAGTAGCAAATTACCTACATAGCTACTTATTGAGTTCGCTCGCGACCACGATTGGTGTAACCCAGTCTGCACGTCGGGCAGTAAGTAGCTATGTAATTTGCTACTCCTAATATCGCGTATAGACCCATAAAGACTAATTTTAGTCTAATGGAACGAAAGTCTTATATCTTACATGTAGAGGTATACATAAATATGTCCTTATATTTTTCTCTGTTTTTCCCTTATATTTTTGTAAGATTGATGGCACGGGATAAAAGGAAATAACAGAACTTGGTGTTACATTTTAAAACTAGTCAATTGATGTGTCAAAATATCTATCTAGAACAAACTAAATGTGGAATAACTGGCCCTTAATGTCGGTCGGAAGTTATTTGAGGATTAATAAGGTTCTAATGATTATATAATATTAAATTAAATGTTACTATGTAAGTTATTATGACGGATGAAAACAAAACATGTTTCGATTATTGCATAATAGTAAACAATCAATTAATTTTGTTTGCTGTCTAGACTTAGTTATATGATTGTTCGTTTTTTTACTATTGCCAAGATATAAATAATAATAAATAAATAAATAGGATATGACTACGATCTGTCAGTATACCTTGTATTAAATAAATATATTTTTTTCTTCTCCTTTCTTTGTGTAAATTTGACAATTTTTTTCTCTTCTAGTAATGTGTCTTAGTTTTAAATTTTGACTAAGTTTGTATAGAACTTTAAGATTTTTTTTATGTGTTTGTATCTATCTTAGTCATAATTTTATTTTATGTGACATGCTTTGTAATAATATCCCATTAAAATAATAATATATAAATGAATATCATATACCAATACCAACAATAGTACTTATTATGTATGCCAGTTACATGATACTTTCTTTGCATTTTTCTAGGTGTTCTTTTTTCTGTTTTACAATTTGTGTTTTGTGTTTATTGTATTTATTTCTTTGTACTTATGTGACGTTTGTTTGTCTAAGTGTTCCTGCAAAGATTCTAAAGGTATTATTCACCAAGTATATGGTTCTAAAACTTGTGTTTATATATAGAAATATATGATGTGTGTGATCGCGATTCGGTCGATTTAAAATATCAAAGGACTTAAAATTTGAAAAAAAAATCATGACCCCGCCTGAACGGGGACTTGAACCACTAGTCTTCCGATATCGCTGCACTATGAAAGGATTTTTTTGACTGAAAATCGTCAAGAAGTACCTACGCTCAGTTTTACACCCTCTTGTTAAGCATGATAAGCTGTTGGTCCTGCTTCTGATTGTTCTTTGCGACTCGAATTAGAAAAAATATATATGAGATTGAAGAATATCAGCCAAAGCTGACCATCACTATGGTGATCAACCAACTTATGCATAAGAGTATGCACAAACACAAGTGCACTCTCTGTTCCCTCACTCTCATAGTTCGGTGAGACGGCAATCCGACATGACCGATGTGAGATCGGGCGCAGGACCACCGGCTTAACGTGTTTTCTGAGGCACAGGCCAACTTCCTTACTCCTGCCAGAGTAGTTCTTAACAGAAATTTGGCCTGACCCAGGACTACAACCCCAGTCCCCTAGCCTTTTACGCGGGTTTTCCACCGTAAGACTGCCCTCTCAGTAGAGTGAAAGAACAGAAAGTGCACACAAGTGCACATCTATGTGCGCACACTTGTGCACTAATGTCGTGCGCAGTTGGCTTATCTACATTGAGGTTACCGGCGTAAGTTTACGGTTAGTATCTTATTAACTTGTACCTACTTAATTGCCGAAATCAATTTAAACCAATCAAAATGTCATTAAGTATTGGTTACACAGTATTGTGTTAATTTAAACGCACACTTCTATTCAGGTTTAGATATCGCAAACAAAAACAAAGCATTAAAAACTGAATATATCCGGGATATTTACCATGTTGTTTTATTAACGATCTCCCGATATTTCGGCACTGTTGCAAGTATATAATTTTAAACTGACATGGTTACACACATTAAAAAACTGAAAGTGTCCGGGATATTTACCATGTGATCATGGCGCTTGCAACAGTGCCGAAATATCGGGAGCTCATTAAAACAAAACAACATGGTAAATATCCCGGACACTTTCAGTTTTCTACTGTTGCAAGTGCCGAAATATCGGGCCGAATAACTCGATAAATATCTCTGACATATTCCGTTTTCTAATGTAATTTAACCAGGATAGTTTAAACACTATAAAGCAAAATAAGTATGTACTTACAATACGCGAGTTTTATTTTATCCGAGTTAGTTGTTTTTTTTAATAAACTTAACTAAATCTTAATCTATTCACTGTTTTTGTAAGTTCTCAAATGTTTAAACTAGGATTGTAGCATAATGTATTGTATATTTACCTATGAGTGATTATTATGTATTTATTAATCTTTGCTTAGCACAATTCAAAACTAACAACTTCTCGACATGAAGAATGATGCCAGTGCGTGAAACATTATATTAAAACTTGTCTGAGAGCTTTAGCAATTGAATGAAAATTTGTACGTTAAAACGGCACAGTATTAATTTCTGTTTTTGAAACGTCATGTTAGATAATAATACCTGTATTTGTGTTGATATTTAAACCAAAACTAGTCGCTTGAATGTGTTAGCTCAGGAATGGGCTAAAGAAACAACGCTTAAAAAAAGAAGGTTACATATTTTTTAGCGGACGATCGCCTAAAATTGTTTTCGAAACCAGTTTCGCACACATCTCGAACTTGCAAACACTTAAAACGTCAATGGCCCACCATCTCTTCTTAAGCCCTAAAATTAAAACAAAATTTATAAAAAAAATCCACTTACCAAATCTAAAAATCCAATATTGTCACTTTTTTTATTCGTTACACCCATCTTGTAGGCTTTCCCGTTGTGACTGACAAACCTCTTCGCCTGTCCCTTCATCACAGAAAAAAAATACAACTGTCAAAGTTACCACGCACTTTTTTTTATAAAAAAATAAACCGCGGCGTTTTATTTTTTTTAACGCGGGACGCGGGCGCTCTGTCCGCGCTGTTTCGCGCTACTGACTGTCCGTTAGCAAAAGATGTTTGTTTAAAATAACTTTTATTTACCTACTTCACCTCAAGCGAGCAGGGAAACCCCTCAAATATGCGTAAGCTTCGACAACTCATTGGATTTAATGGAATACTTTACATTGGTAAAATATTGGCAGCTTTTTCGATATTGTTTTTCGTTTTTGAGAGGTAGTAAACAGTCAGAACAAAAGATTGTTTTTTTTTCTATACTATTTGGTGATTATAAAAGTCGAGTAAAAATAAAACAAAATAAAATAAAATTGTATGTAGAAAGTTTGCGTCGTTAAGAATGACCTCACTCCCCTGATGGTGATTGGCGATGAGGTCCACATATGAGGTTGATAGCCACAATAAAACTTATTAAGCCTGTCGGCCTGCAAAGATGCTGTTTCACGATCCGCTTGTAGAAATTGGGATTAAAAGAGGTGGGAGTGAGGAGTATTTTTTTAATATTTCAGAAGGTCGAAGAAAGAAGCTCGTTAATTTGTTTTTTAAGTGCTAAACTTGAAAAAATTTAATTAACGAGTTTTTTTTAATATTAATTATTTATTATCGAAAAATACCTTTGGAAAAATAAAAAAACCGTAACTTGTCCAGCCTATTAAAAAAAGTAAGGACAATGATTCCTTGTTTATTATTGATAAAATTCCACAGGACATAGTAAAGGTTCCAGTAACTTAACAATATAAAATATACAGTAGATAGATTTGCGAACATTTAATTAGTATTTAACACAAATGATTACAAAGATTATCACACCCATTGTAGTTTAATGCTCTCCTATAAACGTACCACGTCAAAATTCGAACTCAAAGACTCAATAAAAAAGATATCTCAATGAAAAACATCGAATGAATACCGGTTAGTTTCGCGTGACGTAAGGCGATATTAGAGCAATATGCTAATTATTTAAAAATATTGGTTCTATCAACGTATTGTTTCAATTAAAATAGTAAAAAAACTATAATGTCAATACTTTGACGTAATTGAGTTAGTGCGAATGCGAAGAATTCTACAAAATCGTAAGCGGAAACTGTTAAAACCATGTTGTAAAAAAGATAATATTATGATGCATACTTTTGTATTATTTTTTTTTTACCTTTTTATGGCATAGGGGCAGGGGCAGTTAGAATTTTCCAACATTGTGCATTACCCAGCATTTTATAAGAGGTTAATGATGGTATATTCGTGTTTTATAAAATAGCAGGCTATTTTTATATGATCCATGTTCAGGATAACCTCGCTCCACCTGATGGTAAGCGGTGATGAGGGCCACATATGAGGTCGAAGGCACAATATACCAATACAAGTCCGGGGATGGGCAAAATTGTGTGAGTTTTCCGTAATGAAATTACTCAGCGTGGAGTTAGGAGGTTGGCGGTTGAACGCCCGTGCCTCGGAAAGCACCTTAAGCCGGTGGTCCTGCGCCCGATCTCTCATCATTCATATCAGTTTGCCGTCTCACTAAATTAGGAGAGTCAGGGAATAGAGAGTGCACTTGTGTATGCGCGCACATTTGTGAGATCTGCCGCCATGGCTGAAATCGGTCGGTCGCCTTATAAATTTTTTTTTAAAGTAATGGACTGTCTGTTGTTTTCAACACTATACAGGCAGGGTACAATGACCGACGTTTCATCATCATCATCATCATCAGCCCATATACGTCCCCACTGCTGGGGCACGGGTCACCCTAAACTAGGGCGATAAGGCCTTAGTCAACCACGCTGGCCAAGTGCGGGTTGGTCGACTACACAACCTTAGAATTTCTTCATAGGTGTGCTGGTTTCCTCACAATGTTTTCCTTCACCGTTAAAGCGTCGAATGATGGTACATATGAATATCAAATTTGAAAAACACATTGGTACCTGGCGGGGTTTGAACTGGCGACCTCTCGCATGGCAAGCGACGACCTTAACCATTCGGCCATCGACGCTTTTCCGGCTTTTTTGACCGACATTTATCGCCAAAATATTAGTTCCAAGTGCGAATCGAACCCGCGACTATTGGCGCTACAGACAGGAGCACTCTCCAATACGCCATCAAGCCAGTATGTATTAGTTAAATTTGTAAACAACATAATTTTTGAGCATAAAAATATGTTCTCCACGAATCGGATGAACTTTATATTTATCTTTAATCGAAGATCATATTTTTTGTGAATGAAACCGGTATTGCGAAGTTTTTATGCGGCATTTTTGTACTTAGCTACCATCTTGGATAAAGTATTAATAGTTTGATTTGGGCCTTTGGTGTAGGTTAGTTTTTGAGTGAGTGTTTAGAATCGTATTAAATAATAAATCAATATATCACAACAAAACATAAATAAAAAAGGCGTCCGACCGATTTCAGCCATGGCGGCCGATCTCAATTGAGATCAGCCAAGTGCGCAGGACATATTATAGTGCACAAGTGTACGCGCAAACACAAGTGCACTCTCTGTTCCCTTACTCTCATAGTTCGGTGAGACGGCAATCCGATATGACCGATGAGAGATCGGGCGCAGGACCACCGGCTTAACGTGCTTTCCAATGCACGGGCGTTCAACCGCCAACTTCCTAACTCCGGGCTGAGTAATTTCATTACAGAAAAACTCACACAAATTTTGCCCGACCCCGGACTCGAACCGGGGACCTCTCGGTCCTAACGCAGCACTTGCTACCAATAGACCAACGAAGCAGTTACAACAAAACATATAGTGTATTCAAAAACCTGTTTAGTTTAGTTAAGTGTTCCATTTGATAGTCTGACTGAATATGCATACAGTTTTGAAAGAATTATCCTTTAACTCCTAACTTTTAAGGAGTTGACCTTCCATCATTCATGGATGCCATTGTCAGAACTGGACCAAACTGGAACAAAGCTATGGGACCAAACGGGAAGCACCAGCTTTCAAATGAAACAACAATCGGTTCACCCAGGCGGAAGTTTTGATGAAACAAACATTAAAAAAAACTACAGACGAATTGAGAACCTCCTCCTTTTTTTGAAGTCGGTTAAAAAGTATCGCAAATCGGTAGTCGGCTGATCTCAGGGCCGTCTTCAAACTATTTGAGGCCCTGGGCACATTAGGATCATGGGGCCCCTATGACCTTGAGAAAACACTATTTAGTTATATTATCGGATATTTCAAAATGAATGTTTTTCGGTAATACCTAAATACCGGTCATTTGGGCACGTGCCCATAGTGACCAATGGGAAAGAGGGGCCTGGCTGATCTCCATTGAGACCGACTGCTATGGTCATTCGGCCTATACGGTATTTGACTGTGTTTGCTATTTTTATCTCTTCTTCTATCTTATGGTTGATGAACAACCTGGTGTCAGAGTTTTTAAGCCGCCCGTAGGCCTATGACATGGCTTCACACACCGTTGAAAAATCTCTTAGGTGTGCTGGTTTCCTCACGATGTTTTCCTTCACCGTTAAAGCGTCGAATGATGGTACATATGAATTTCAAATTTGAAAAACACATTGGTACCTGGCGGGGTTAGAACTGGCGACCTCTCGCATGGCAAGCAACGACCTTAACCACTCGGCCACTCATCATTTTTAATAAAATCGGAACTTAAATTGTTGGGCAAGTCCATTTCAAAAGTGCGAAAATCATTTAAAATGTCTTTTTCATCTAATCTATATATATAAAAGCAAGTCGTGTTAGTTACACCACTTATAACTCAAGAACGGCAGAACAGATTTGGCTGAAAATTGGTAGGGAGGTAGCTTATAGCCAGGAGAAGGACATAGGATACTTTTTATCCCGTTTGACAGAGTTCCCGTGGGACTTGACATGAAACGTCAGTGATTTTGTTAAGCATTATTCCAATTATGAAGTCTCTTTTGACATTTCGAAGAACGTAACTCTGCACGTTTCATTTAAATGCAATGTAATATATTTTTTTGTGTTTGGTAGTATATCATCATTTTAAAAATTTACAATTATACAAAAACACCCAACAATTAATTCACAAGCAAAATTAACTTATTGTTTTTGATTTAACTATTGTTTCTAAATCTGAACTTCAAAATATAATAATATTTTTTTGCGCGAATGCAGTTACGTACTATGGTTTATGTTTTACTTTTAAACATAGTGGCGTGCCTCAAGTATTCAGTTAGTTAAACCGATCATTCGCGAATGAAAATGAATCTGGCGGCAATGGGGCTGCTTCATTGACGAGTTTTTTACACGAGAGTATAACTGTTATGGTCCTTTAAACTCAGTATACATTTTTAAAAACTTGACTATAATTATTTACGTCATTATATATCTATATCATTACTATACTAATCATGCAATCGTGTATTTCTTTTTTTCGACAAAAAACAAGATTAGAAGTTTTGCATGTCTTTTAATATTGTTCTTTCGATAATTTCTTTCAACCTTAGTTTTTGTAAGTTAATTCGATTAAAATCGATTTCAAAGGGTACTTCCCTGGTAGTGTTGAATTCACATCTGTCACAAAAGCTTCATAATTGGAATAAGAGTATCGTCCAGAAATATTTTTTTTGTAAAATGTCTGGAAACTTTAGGTAGGTACTGTTATATTTAGGTATTTGTTTTAGACATTAATTTGTGTAAGTTATTTGTTTGAGTTTGATTTCCGAAAATAATACCTCAGATTATTATAAGGGTCTTGAATCGACAACATGCATCTATATTATTCAATTATTGTCTATTTCAGAGATTTTCATTTAGCAATAAAGCGACATCTAATTGTCGTGTTCGTTTATTGACAAAATTCGATATCTACAGTGACCAAATAATAAAGAAGGTTCTTTGACAAACATATTTCAATGATCACGTTTTTGGTTCAGAAGAAAAGACGAGCTGATCGCACTACAATAAATACGGTTAATACCTGTATCAAACGGATATGTAGAATTGTAGATATTAAATCTCTACACACGAAATTTTTGCAAATATATTTTATGGGCAATTCAGCAAAAGATGTTGGTCAGCGTTTGCACAACAATTTGGTGAAGATCGATTGTCGAACAACTTCACACATTTTTCCATCGACCGACACAATAGGGTAGTTTTCTAAGTCAAATTTTGCATGCGATTTCACAATTAATAGTAAGATATAGGTAAATTAATAACATTAGTCAAATCGAAATTAAAATTTCTTAAGATTTGAGACAATAATAGACATTTGAAGTTGGGTGGGAAAGTCCATTTCAAAAGTGCGAATCTAAAAATGCTATGCCATCGTATAAAATACAAATTAGTAGTAACTTAAACTATGAAAATATATTCGTATAAGCAACATTTGATATAGCTGCTGAACAAAGTTCTTACGATATGCATACAGTATTACACGTTGTGACGTCATAGTGTGCTGCGATATTTGTATGAAGCGTTTTGAGCTCACCCAAATGATGTGCTATTGAAACTGTAATATCTCGGGGAGAATTCCAAATAATATCAAACCATTATTTTAATAGTATACCTTCTTCATCCAGCAGCCAGCAAAATAGGCCTATTGTAATATTGGGTAGAAGAGTTATCAAAAATCGATATTAAGCTGTGAACTAAATTTGATTAACAAATACTTATTAGCAAACAGAAAACTTCTTAGTCTTTAAAACAAAACAAACTTTATCAAAAACTTTAAAAAAAATATTGTTGGCGCGGTCAAATTACCACAGACCACTAAATAAGCTATGCGAAGTTTGTTGCGTTCTGAAATTTAACTCATAGTTTTTGCCATTATCCTTATTTACCTTGAAAGTAGGCAAAAATCTGGTTCGAATAAATTTTGTTACGCCAAATGAAGTAATTTGAAAGCAATTATTGTATTGCTGGATATGAATAAAAATATGAGATTAGTAAAGTTCCCAGTTATGGCGAGACCAGGGAAATAAGGATTAAATTTTATATGCAGGATATTATGGATTCCAGTTCAAATTGAATAGATACTTACTCATACGGCATACCTAAGATGGGACGACTGTCAACTATAAAAAGCATATAAGCGGTCGAATTGAGAGAACCCCTCCTTTTTTGAAGTCGGTTAACAAAATAAAGTAGTGCATCAAAGCTACGTTAAGGCGGTACGAAGTTCGCCGGGTCAGCTAGTAAATAATAGAATTAGTAAGTGGGTCGATCAACTTTTAAGTGTACATCAGTAAAAATTTTTCATTTTTAAATTTTATTCGTCAATTAAGTTTGATTTTAAACATTTGCACTAGATTATTATTTATATTTTAAGAATTCACATAGAGCAGTGCAATTAATTAAAATAAAATAGTAAATTTGACTCCGAAAGCCACATGACTCTAGCTAAAGTAGTCTCTTGGACAACTGAACTAAATAGGCTTCTGAACGTTAAAAATTCAGTCAAATTGCAAATCGTCACTTTATTCTCATTAAATATAGGACATATTTTAATTTATTATCCACAAATAAATGACATGGCTTTTAATTAATAAGTTATTCCCAATAATATTGTCCCCTGGGCAACGATGACCTTCAAATGTAACAAACTTTTCATTTAACTAATAAAATAATAATTTATAGAGTAATATTTAACAGTCTATGAATTCACTGTTTATATTTTCATTCAAGCTCTCTGTTTTTTTTTTAAGTATTTATGACAATAATGTATCTCTCAGAGTCAGGGACAAAGTGATTGTCCAGTGGACATATACGGTTGTCCATAGGACATACTCGGGAGTTCGAAGGAAATACTAGGATAGAAATCGCCTGTATTTGTTTTTTTATGTAAAACAAAACTACAATGTGAATGTGTCTTCAATGACGTGACTAATAAATGGAAGATAAAGTATTTTTTTATGCCAATTCTATTACATTTGTCCCTTGGACAACCCAAATGTCCCATGGGCAACGGTTTAGGTTCCCCAAGTGACCGGTTGTCCGCGTGACATTTATCTGTATTTGAGCACCCTGGTAATAAATAATGATATTTTTGATTTAGGTCCTACGCGCAGTAAAAATATAGACTAAATAGAATATTTTCCACTTTAATTTACTGAGATATGTCAAATACTTAAGTTTTTATGCCGGTTGTCCGGTAGACACACAATAAAGCCACCCACTTCTTCAAGACACACTCGGCCGACTGGCGACGCGGAAAAGATGAATTCGAAATGGCGGTTGGGTGAGTGCTGTCAATGAATTAATCGACTTGTTGTCAAGGCACTGATCACACCACCTGTGTTTTGTTTTCGGGACTTTTTTGCCGTTGTCCGGTGAACATAAGGATATTCAAATATATGAGGGACAAAAATGAACATGCCTAAAAATTTATAAAATTTTTAATTAGACAAAAATCTATATGCTAGAGACATTATAGACACTGCAATAAATAATTATGTACAAGCGCAATAAATCGCTCCATATATTTTTTTTGTATAAAGTAATGTTTCATTTTACTAACCTACTGGGGGACATACTAATATAAATCACTATATCAGATGGTTTTTCAGCCGGACAACCATAAAAAATCAAGCATAATAGTGATTTTTTTTTAAAATTATTTACTGGTTTATTTGCTCAATAACATACGAAATGCTACATATGTCAAAAACCAATGAATTTTATTTAGAACTGCGATTATTGGTCAGGGACACAACATAATACTGACATGACAAATAAAAGTTGATCTACCCAAGTAATAAATATCTGGGACATTTGCACACACGGTCATCTGACCCCAAACAAAGCAAAGCTTGTACTATGGGCGCCAGAGACTGACATACATACATATATATTTTTTAAATACATAATCACACCCAGACACGGAACAAACACCGATGTTGGAACCGCCAGTCAGGGTCACTAACCACTGGTCCACCGAGTCAGTCAGTAACATCTTTCATTTTGAAAACATATCTGTAAACGCAACTTTTGATGAACCTGCCGAACAAACTTCCTAGGCGCTGCATACAAAATATAGGCATGTGACGTCATAATTTTGTAGACAATTATATGGAGCGTTTTAAAGCTCGCCCAAATAATGTGCAATTAAAACTGTAATATCTCGTCGAGTTATCAAGATATCAAAGTGGTACTGTCAACAGTGCCTTTGTGTTCGAGTGGTCCATCCAACTGTATAAAAATAAAAAAATAATCAAGTACCCTATTATGGTGACCGATTCGGATCCCTTATTTGTATCGTTATTCGGATGAATCCGAAGTTTTTCTGATTATCTTTGACGTCGCTCGCACGCAATCACTGCAAAAACCTTTCCTCTTTTTTTTTTTACTAGCAATTAAGTTCATGTTATTGTTCTGTGATTCAAAAGTTTTCCTTAAAAATATCATACAGTATAAGTTCGGTCCAAATTGTATACATCATCATCATCATCATCAGCCCATACACGTCCCCACTGCTGGGGCACGGGCCTACTGGTCCAAGATCCCAGAGCTGCCAGACATCACTTATTTTCTAATGGACAAAATATATACGATTGAGTAGTGGTGGGGTGTACTATCATCATATGAATTGACTAGTTGCTACCTTGACCAGACGGCCATTTTTCAGATATCAACCAATTAAGGTACATAGAAACACTGCTCACCTCACTTAAATTCTGATGGCTGATTTTAACATATATTTCACACAATATCATTAAAAATCAGGTTTCATTACTCCCAGACACATGCGGTCGGCGGTTTTACCTTACAGACGCTTTAAAGCTATAAAAAAAATTAATTAAGGTCACTTATTTTCTGATGCTTGATTTTTATATATGTTATTCAAACAACTGAAAAGTGCTCATCTGACCGCAATAATTATAGAATTGTACCTTACAAACTATTTTATTAGAAAATCTTAACTAAATTCAATAAAAAAAAAATCTAAAACAGTTGGGTCTGGTGAATGTTTGGCCCCTTGGATCGGTCTGTTCGTTTGCAAAACGTTTTAAAATAGTTGTTTGATTAACATATATAAAAGTCAAGCACCAGAAAATAAGTAACCTTAATATTTTTTTCATATCTTTAAAGCGTCTGTAAGGTAAAACCGCCGACCGCATGTGTCTGGGAGTAATGAAACCTGATTTTTAATGATATTGTGTGAAATATATGTTAAAATCAGCCATCAGAATTTAAGTGAGGTGAGCAGTGTTTCTATGTACCTTGATTGGTTGATATCTGAAAAATGGCCGTCTGGTCAAGGTAGCAACTAGTCATATGATGATAGTACACCCCACCACTACTCAATCGTATATATTTTGTCCATTAGAAAATAAGTGATGTCTGGCAGCTCTGGGATCTTCCTCTATACCCTAAACTAGGGCGATCAGAGGGCCTACCATGAGTTGGCTATCGTAAACTTACGTACGTTAAAAACCTATCGAGTTGTTTTTTTCATATGGCCGATTGTAGTTCTTCGCGTAACCACCAGCCGGCGCTGTACATGTTTTTCATAGACATATTTACGTAGGCGATATCGAGCGCGTAAGTTTTAAACTCATGGTAGCCCCACAGGCCGCGAGTCAACCACGCTGGCCAAGTGCGGGTTGGTCGACTACACAACCTAAAAATTTCTTCGTAGGTGTGCAGGTTTCCTCAAGATGTTTTCCTTCACCGTTAAAGCGTCGAATAAGCGTACATATGAATTCAAATTTGAAAACACAATGGCGGGGTTAGAACTGGCGACATCTCGCATGACAAGTAACGACTTAAACCACTCGGCCATCGACGCTGTTGAATTATATAAAACTGCCTTTTAAGCTATTGCATAGCTTTTATCGCGGGCTTTGAGCGCGACGACCGAACCAAGAAATTCCGTAACGAAAAAAACCTCACAATCGTCTAACGTCGTTTCAGTTCGGTAGACTTCGGCACGGTGTTTGTGTGCGTGCGGTTAGACGTATTGTACAACTCTGCGAAACTCGCACGAATCGAGACGAGCTGCTCCGAAATCGGACGATGCTATGCAATAGCTATACCGCGGCAGTCAGCAGAGCAGTGCCACACGTCTTTTTTATTTTAGGTAGGAATTGGATACTTTTGAAACCATCCTCTCTTTCAACTTGGAAACTGACAGTGTCAGTGTAGATTTTCCGAACCCAACCGCCAAAAAAACGATGTAAAAACACACCCTCCGTTTGTCGAGTCGGGTAAATAGAAGGGCAGGCCTTATACAACTTATACTAAACAGGCCAGACAGACAAGCCTTATACTAAACACATATATAATAGGATACGGAATCTAAGCTCTATTGCCTATCACTAAGTTAATACTAAAGGAACTGAAAGGAAAACTAAATATTTGACTTCTACTTAGCCTCATTTATTGCCTGATAAACCTGGGAAAGCCCACGATATGCCTGTAAGTATCTTTGAAATATGCCTCTTACATCATCATCATCATACAACGATCAAACAAAGAGAAGTGTACCTAAGTACCTTAAAGAACATAACATATAGAAACATACATACATAAAATCACGCCTTTTTCCCAGAGGGGTAGGCAGAGATCACTCCCAGCGATCCACTTTTCACCTCTGTGGGAAACGTGACGTGACGGGTTGTGGACCACGTCGCCGCCATTCTGCCTTGTGCATTGTTTTAATCTTTTATTAAAACTTTTAAACTACTGGAGATTGTTCTACCTCCTTATATTTTAATGAAAAATATTATTTAATTTCGAATTCAAAATATCTGAGACAATCATCCAATTTGGTGCAATTATTAGGAAGTTATAACATACATTTTGACGATTCATTTTTACTAACATAGAAGATTGTACGCAAGTTTAATTCGTAAAATTAGTTTTATTCCACCTCATTAAACCTATGTACTTACCGAATAGGAAATAACCTTCACCTATGTGTTTGCGCGAGCGGTTTGCAAAAAATATCCGATAATCTTTAACCTGTATCTCTATCGTAATCATTTTAAAAACAATTCACCAATTAAAGAAAAAATAAAACAAAAAACATCTATGTAAGTTAACTTACGTAACTCTGTAACTGACTGGCAATTTCATAATTATAAAAATACTGTCAGGGTGACCTCACGGAATCTTATGGTAAGTCGTAAGGTCCGCATATGAGATCGACAGGCACAATAGACCATATTGAGCCTGTCGCGCTCACCCTGAAGGCCTGCTTAAATGCCGTTCCACGCCCCGCCTGAAGAGCCCGGGATCATAGGAGGGAGGGAAAACATGAGCTGTAAGGGCACAGTACAGGGTAGAAAAGAGGAACTGAACCACTTGCTACAGGCCACTAGTAGGTACATATCTATTAAAAATGCAATATCTGTCGGGCAGTTTTAAAGATCTAGTATACATACGCACAGACAGCTGGTAACGACTTTGTTTCTATGTATAATGTAGTAGTTAAAACATCTTGTCATCTGTGGTTAAAGTAAAAGTTATGTATCATGAATTATTCATTATCTACCCAATATGGAGTCATAACTTGCATAATTTAATGAGTTGGTTCCTGACGAAGCGACCGCAATGACATCTATAGGTACCGGGGAAGAACTGTAATGGAAAGATTATATTTCAAATTGTGGTCTGCAGCTTTCGGTTTTGCTTGATAAACAAGTCACCAGGGTTAACTGACATACGATGATGGCTTGGAGTAGCCTCGTCATCATCTCCGGACTTGCGGGGGAGCGGATGGCTCTCACCCCTTAAGGTCCGACATACGATGATGGCTTGGAGTAGCCTCGTCATCATCTCCGGACTTGCGGGGGAGCGGATGGCTCTCACCCCTTAAGGTCCGACATACGATGATGGCTTGGAGTAGCCTCGTCATCATCACTGGACTTGTGGGGGAGCGGATGGTTGTCACCCCTAAGTTATACCGTAGCGCAGCAATGCGTATGCGTAGGCGTAGTACGCACTTATTGCGGTCTTAGTAGCGGTACCATGCTATTCAGAGGGCCTACCATGAGTTGGCTATCGAAAACTTACGTACGTTAAAAACCTATCGAGTTGTTTTTTTCATACGGCCGATTTTAGTTCTTCGCGTAACCACCAGCGGTGCTGTACAAGTTTTTCATAGACATATTCACGTAGGCGATATCGAGTGCGTAAGTTTTAAACTCATGGTAGGCACACAGCTGTCGAAAACTTACGTACCTTTCGAATTGTTTTTTTCATACTACCGACTTTAGTTCTTAGCGTTACCGCTAAGGGCGCTGTACAATTTTTCATACACATTTTTTACATAGGCGATATCGAGTCTGTCAATTGATAACTCATCTTACTGTACTTTTGAGCCTTCCGCTCCCCCGCTAGCTACAGAAGCCGGCTACCAGCTAAGTTCACCAGAAAAAAAACTGTACCCACTTTTACTGTATTTGATTTGAAATAGGGCATATAAATGTGACTTGAAAAAGGGTGTACATATAAAAATATACTTAAAATACACGGAAGAAACACTGATGCATATCACACATATTTCATTATTTCCTTCCAGCTTATGTTTTTTCCCTCCCTCCTATGACCTCGGGCTCTTCAGGCGAGCATAAAACGGCATTTAAGCAAGCCTTCAGGGTGAGTGCGACAGGCTCAATATGGTATATTGTGCCTGTCGACCTCATATGTGGATCTCACTACCGCTTACCATCAGGTGGAGTGAGGTCATCTTGCCTATTATAAAAAAAAAACATATTGGTCCCGAGTGGGAATCGAACCTGTGGGTGCCCAAACACAAGTGCATCTTCTTTTTCTTTACTCTTACGGTTCAGTGAGTTTCTCTTAAGATTTAGGAAGAAATTACTCAGCCCGGAGTCAGGAAGCCGAATGCCGTCTCACCGAACTATAAGAATACTAGCTGTGCCCGCGACTTCGTTCGCGTGGACTACAGGATTTAACATATAAAAGTTTATTTAGCTTCCCGTAAGAATTTTTCAATATCCTGTTCCAACTAAGCTTTAAGTTTACTATACCTGCCTGCCAAATTTACAGCATCTAACTTCAGCGGTTTAGATTTTTCATACAAAAGGATTTTCCCGATTATTCCCGTTCCCGTGAGAATTTCGAGAATTCCTTTTTTAGTGCACCTCTACGGTACGTAAGCTACGTCCGGTCCAAATTTCAAGTGCCTACGTTTAGCCGTTTAGGCTGTGCGTCGATATGTCAGTCAGTCAGTCAGTCAGTCAGTCAGTCAGTTTCTCCTTTTATATATTTAGATAAGAACCCGGCTTGGCTCGGGTAAGATGTGATTCATAATAAACATCGAGGAGCAAAATATAGGTATATATTTCTGTAGTCATCGGTTCTTCAAGGAATACTAAAGGATTAAACAGGACATAGATTCTTTCATTGTGTTTAATAAATCTAGTGAATAAAAACTGCAAAAGTTTTTACGCAATTAATTTTTAACATTTATAATTAAGGAACATCAATCAACAAAACAAATTGCAATGAGAACTAATCCTAGAATTTGGCAAAGGTCCTTATAAAACTATATTATCTATTCTTCATTAGTATCTGTTATCGCCCTGAAAGAGTATTCATAAAAAATGTGTCAAAAACAATGATCCGCAAAACGTCAATGACTGAAGTAAATAGTTTTGATAATATTCACTCAATAATTCCGGCAAGATGGTGACTGTGATTCGTCTGTCAACACATTTTGAATTTAACAAAATACTCGACAATCCGAATTTTGCGGATATACCTATGTTGTCGACTCGAAATTATTATTTTTTGATGTTTTATTATTCATGTAAGGTTTTAATCGAGTCTACCGTACCCCTTGACGAAATCTACATCTACACTTATATATAATATATAATATATAATATATAATATAATTTTTGTATGTTTGTAATGAATAAATTTTTACACCATTAGAAAGCTGCATTATTCAGAAGTAACATAGGCTATATTTTATCCCGGTACGGGAAGTAGTTCTCTCGGGACGCTGGTGAAACCGCGTGAAGCAGCTAGTTATTAATATAGAAGATTACTTTGGAGCAAACATCTAAATCATTAAAACGATTGTTATGGGTAAACTATAAAAGGTAGACATATGCTCTCGCGGACTTTTTTAAAGATAATGTTAAGATGAACAATTCATCCATAGAGTATTTTTGTATCTAGACACGCGGTAGCGTGTCAAGCCAAGTTCAAGAAACAGAACTGGCGAGCCGCACCGTGTGTAATATTACACGAACCATTTGGAACCACTTTTGAACCCCTCATAATTCAAAAACTATTTCACATAAACGTATCAAATTTGGCTCATATATTGTGACTTGCAAGATAAATATGTGTTCTAAATTTCATAAGCTTATCTCAAACAGTTATTTAGATATTAATGTCCAAAAATCCTCATTTTTATCATTGACTGACTGACAGATCAAAATTCTAACCCAGTTCCAAATTACCTAGAGAGTTAAAATTTGGTATGCAGATAGGTAATTACATGAATACAAAGGAAAAAATAAAAAACTGGCAATTTTTTAATAATTAGGTTTTTTTTTTATTTTTTTTATTTTTATAAGAGGCTAACAAGATGACCTCACTCCACCTGATGGTAAGCGGTAGTGAGATCCACATATGAGGTCGACAGGCACAATAGACCATGTTGAGCCTGTCGCACTCACCTTGAAAGCCGTGAAAAAGGAGACCACTGCTGCGGTTAGGTTCTATTATGAACGCTTAACATAAATACCTAATTAGTGCCTAATCACGCCTATATACCGGGGAAGGCAGAGCACTAAGTATATATTTAGGTATACATACTTACTTATTTACAATTAAGAGTAGGTACTTATAGTCGGTTTTCATATTTATTACTTAAGGTTATACCCCGTAAACGTAGGAAAATACAGTAACTGATTCAATTGTTTTATATTTATAAAGTCTAGTTTTAGTTTTGAATTTGTCCTTTTCAAAGGACCTACGGCGTTACGATGATATATACTTTTCTACAAAAAGTAATGATATCCAATCAAAAACATAAATGTGAAATGAGAGCCAAGTTCAATATTATGATAATTGCCTTGGTTGTTGACTTCAACGACAAAAGAAGTGAGATCTAAATGGGTGCCAAGTTCAATGGTCAACCCTGAAATTTATTTATAAGTAACACTATAACATACCTATCATATCTTCTTATAACATAACAAAATGTATGGTGGTAGCCTATGAAGGTCTGTCTTGGCTAGTTTTCTTTATTTAGTTAGTTAGTAGTCTAGTTAGTTGTCTTGGTTAGTTTGGTATTTGTCGGTATTTATTTTATAATTCCGAAAATTTGGATTGTTGGTAGAAACTAGCGAGCGAACATAATAATACGTTGGTAGGTTTATAGAAACTAGCCAAGACAGACCTTCATAGGCTACCACCATACATTATCTTATGTAATAAGAAGATATGATAGGTATGTTATAGTGTTACTTATAAATAAATTTCAGGGTTGACCATTGAACTTGGCACCCATTTAGATCTCACTTCTTTTGTCGTTGAAGTCAACAACCAAGGCAATTATCATAATATTGAACTTGGCTCTCATTTCACATTTATGTTTTTGATTGGATAACTTTAACTAGGATGGTCAGCGCACGCCACGGAAGGCCTCAGAAACGATATTTTCCCCCGTTTTTGAAACATTTTCGGTTACTGCTCCACAACTATAGGACCTAGCTTGATATTATATAATAGCCTATGTTACTTCTGAATAATGCAGCTTTCTAATGGTGAAAAAAATATTGTAATCGGTCCAGTAGTTTTTGAGTTTATTCATTACAAACATACAAAAATACAAATCTTTCCTCTTTATAATATTAGTGTAGATAGAAACAGATATAGTAGGAGAGCTGGCAAGAATTCTTGGGTAGGTAGGTATTTGAGGCAAGCTGAAAACTTGTCCTGTACCTCTCCTAATATATCCCAACACGAAACTGCAGGCCTGGCACCAGCCAGGTACTCACCAGAGTAGCGGGTCAAAATCAAATACCAAAAAAATAAATAAAATAAAAAAACGTTTATTGCTTTATAAATTGTACGTACTGTCTTACAATACTAAAATGAAGGTGAGCAAAAGGAAACATCTCAGCATCAATCAAACAAAAAAAAATACCTACCTAAAAATTCTTGTCAGCTCTTGGGCCAAGAGTGCAATTGTGTTTGCGTGCTCACTTGTGCACTATAATATGTCCTGCGCACTTGGGTGATCTCAATTGAGATCGGCCGCCATGGCCAAAATCGGTCGAACTCCTTATTTTTACTTGAACTTCAAGGCTTGATTAATCGGTTTGATTTCAATTAAGTACTGCTTAGGTTCCTATATCGTCATAAAGATACAACATAGTTGCCATATTGCATCAGATAACAGGATCATTAGGTATATTTTTATTTGTGCACAGAATTCAGATATTTTTATGTTTTTTCAAGCGTCATTCATAGCTAACTAATTGAAATAACTTAACAGAAACTTACATACATAATGATTAAGTTCAAGAATTCTGAGAATATCATGAGAGTCATTGTTTATTAATTTGTTTCCGTGATAAAAACTATGGCTTTACTCTTAAGGAGCCTAATAAAAACAGTAATAAGGAACTTTTTTAATGCTTACCTAACAATTTAAAATAAGCTAGGCCTCCACCGCAGAATTGGCCATTATCGTGCGAATTGCAGTTATTATTATGTATCTATCTTTATTCTGTAATCGCAGTTAGAGTAATCGTAGTTATTTTTGGTAAAGAGAGTCCTACAAATTCGTCCATCTGTAATGAAAGTTTCTATGAAATTTGAAATGGCAGATGTACCTATCTTATGCGGGTAGGAAGAACCTTAGCTTAAATTTTAATTTGAAAATATATAAAAATAGAAGTGCGACATCTAGCGGCGAGTAGCTCAACCATAAAAAGCACAATAAAAATTCTTGGGTGCACTGTACACTTTAGTTTATTTATTCTACAATAGATGGCACTTAACGAGAAAACACACAATTGCGGAACAGTGACATCTAGCGACGAGTAGCCATACCAACAAAAGCACAATGCGTACTCTTGGACACACTGTACACATTAGTTAGTTTTATCTACAATAGATGGCAGTAAATGAGAAAAATGTAAATGAATGCCAGACACTGACATCTGTTGACATTTAATTAAACTAAAATAACACATAGATTGCTCATGGCCAGATTGAACACTTTAGTTTTTAAACGATATTATAGATGGCAGTAAATAATATTTACTGTGTACCTACCAAAATGACATGACAACAATATGACATTGTCATTAAAGTGCATTTTCAAAACGAATTTTAATAATTATGATTTATATTTTGAAAGTCAATAGTGTTGACTAGTATTGATCAAACTAATGCATTTTCATAATATGTTTTTGTTTATTATTGTTGAACTTATGTAAATTCAATAATAAATGAATATCAAAAAATAATTATATGCAGATGTTTTAGGTACATTGTACACTATTCGGAGTTATTTACTTGACTTGCTTAAATACATCAAGCTGTAATAGTTATACATCTAATTATCTCTGAGAAAAAAGATGTTGTCAACATAATTTACGTTTAGACCAAACAATAGTTTTGAAATCCCACATAGCATCAATTACCACACTACTTTCATCCGTGTAAAGTCTCTCCTTCAATCAAAGTGCCGTAGTATAGCCCTCGTCTACGCATGCTTTCATCCCTGACGTAATATAATGCAGTAGTATGCGTTTTATCAACGTACATCTATTCATTTTGTGAATGCAGCAACGCAAAGTGAGAAATCAATATCTTCTTTTGACGTACAATTCAAGAGTCTGATCATTCGAATTTACCGCGTGTGACGTAAGCACCCAACTCTGACGTCATAACCCTAGTCGCATGACAGCGGCTAATCTATCTATCTCATTTTAACATTCAAGTAATGAATGAGCGTGAGCGAGACAGCGCTACTCGTGTAAAGGTTGTGAATTGACTACTTTTTTTCACGACTCGGTGTCGTTCTACTGAGTCCTCATACATTGATAACAGAAATATTGACAAAAACAAATGATAAACAACTCCAGAGTATTAAAATTAAGTATGATAGTGTTTCTCGACTAACTTAACACTTTCATTGAAGTAAAAAAAGTGAAAATGAAGTTTCTATATTTGAAATTACAAGTTTATTAATGAAACGTCAAGGCATTCACAAGAACATCCCGTTTAGAATGACGTGAAGGACAGTAGCGCCGCGGCGGCGGAATACGCGAACTATCAACAGTAGACAAAAATTTATCAGAGTGGTGTTGTGTACTAAGCGAATTTCCACAGTTTTCCCACAAAATGGATAGCGATATCAAACCAATGCACAAAAGCAAGCATTTCCCTATAGACCAGCTCGTCTGCGTCGGTAACTATGAGCTGGAAAAGACGATAGGGACTGGAAATTTCGCTGTCGTAAAACTGGCTACACATGTTATTACGAAGAGTAAGGTGCGTACATCGACTCTTGGAAGTATTATTTCAGTGAAATTTGTGGTGTATTTAAGTGTTTACGCGTTAGCAAAGTGTCTCCGAAGCCTGCAGGGTGGTATAGTGTGGTTTTTCTGTGTTTACTAAGGCGCCAGCTTAGGTTTTTTTCCATTGGACGTTCGTCGCTTCATTGAGGTTGTGTACACTGGAGAACTTGTTTAAAATTGATGTTTAAGGGGGCAAGACATGGTACTGTGTAAAAAAAAATAACATTAATACGACCGGTTTTGGGCTGTACATTGTTTACAACATTTCACGTAGAGGGGCTGTACAATTTAACTCAGTCGGGTTATATCATCGAAAATTAGACAGAAAAAAGTATTTATCAATTTTGGCATTACATTTTCTGGTTGTCGTTTGATTATTTACGATGACCTCCAAAATGTTTTTGCGACAATTATTTTCAATTGGCGTATACAGTGTCCTCTCGGCCAATTAATGATGAAGAATTCTTATTGGGTATGTAGTTTAGAAGTAATGTATTAACTTGTACAGTACCATGTTGTCATATGCTAGGAAGTGTATAGTGAACCTTATTTTGTGAGGCATAAGGGTGGTTTCTTTTGACCATAGATGCATTGTCCTATAAGAAACTACATACCAATAAGATTAACACAATAATAGAAAAGTTACTACGATTTTGATTCCTTGCTATTTAGGGATTAATATCAATAATTAGACCTTTTTCTACATAAAACTTAAGTTACATACATACACACATTCTTGTATTTTTAGTCTAAAATTGCAATTTAAAGTGTTTGATACTTATTTTATTTGATTATTGAATTTACAATATCTTTTTGACAATATGAAGTTGTTGCAAGAATTTTTTATTTTTTTTATATTTGTCCCACTGAGCGTAGTTAGTTTTTTTTTTCTGGTTTTCTAATTGGAACATTTAATAGCTGCAAATCTTATAGAAATATAATATTTTTATAAGTATTGCCGTAAAAAATTGGTAAGTTTAAAACTCATTTTAATTAAGTAAGCAATGGTTTAACTGATACGTACCTACTACTTAAAACATTATAAATTTATTTGATTAACTTTACTAAAACCAAATCTTATTTAAAATATTATTTATATCTAAGAACCTAATATCATGCTTCACTTTAAAGACAAAAAATGTGCCAAAATATGATTTAAAGCTAGTGTTCTGTGAAGCTACCATGAGTTTAAAAGTTACGGACTCGACATCGCCTACGTAAATATGTCTATGAAAAACTTGTACAGCGCCACTGGTGGTCACGCTAAGAACTAAAATTGGTCGTAAGAAAAAAACAACTCGATAGGTTTTTAACGTACATAAGTTTTCGATAGCCAACTCATTATACCGCTATTTATGAGTTTTCTTCTGCCAATTCTTAATGTATTTACTACTCCTACTATCATGTGTAGACCCATAAAGACAAATATTTTGTGTACTGGAATGCGAAAGTCTAAATATCTTATGAGACTTAATGATTTTTACTTTTATGTGTATTTTTTTTTCATAAGAACCTTATGACAATATCAAACTTTTATGTTATAACATAAAAGTAATTAGAAAAATCGCCTCCGCCGAATTTTGTACTTTCTTCAGTTAAATAATATTAATAAATATTACACAACATCACATACCTACATTGATCTGATCTCGTGGTAAGTAGCTTTAGCACTTGTGTTACAGATATCAGAATCAACAGTGGATACACAAATATACTTGTTAAGTATTAATGTTAATTAGTAATTAAACTCAATTTTGAGAGCACATATTTATTCTAGGCGTGATCAAGTACAAAACATCAAACTAAAAACATAGGTACCTTCTAAAATGTCAATTATCAAATTACCCACAGTAATCATACATAACACCTTCCCTTTAAGTTACTAACAATTTCAAACCCTAATTAACTAAACTCCAATAATTTCGGCCCACTCCTCAGGCGGAGGGATAATCACTGAATCATCATTATCATGGTCCATATCTGAATCGTCCGTGGGACTAGCGCTGCGGCGCGGCGCCCAGTCGTCCGGCGGGGCGCGCGTGCGCAGCAGCTGGTCGGCGTGGCGGCGGTGCGCGGCGCCGTCCGTCGCGCGCACAGCGTACACGCTCGGCGCCACGAGGCCTACGATCACACCTCGCCGCCATTTGTCATTCATGTTATACAAACGGAATAAAACATGATCTCCTTCATTGAATGTCTTTTTCTTTATATCCGTGTCTCCTGTCACTTCTCCCTCCTTTTCTACTTCAGAGCTATGGTCTAGGTCCGGGTGCAGAAGTGAAACAGCAGTCTTAAATTTCCTCCCACACAATAACTCGGCGGGAGATTTTCCAGTGACGGTGCTTGGCACAGTTCGCATTTGAAATAGGACTCTCCCTACTCGCTCTGCCCAAGACTGATCCGGCGACTGCTTTTTCAATTTCTGTTTCAGTGTTTGTATTGTCCTCTCAGCTAACCCGTTTGTTGCGGGATGATATGGAGCTCCAGTCAGGTGTTTTATATGGTTCCTCTGCATGAATTCTTGAAACTCTTTGCTAGTAAATGCCAAACCATTATCGGAAACAAGAATTTCAGGCAAGCCGTGATCTGCAAATATTCTACGAAAAATGTTTATTACAGTTTTGCTTGACATAGCTGGTACAATCTCCAAAATAGGCCATTTACTGTATGAATCCACCACTACAAGAAATGTTTTATCCATAAATGGGCCCATGAAATCAACATGAATCCTTGACCATGGTTTTGAAGCAATTGGCCAACTATGTTGTGTCACTGGTGGATTATTCCGGTTACTTTGACATGTGTCACATTCAGCAATCATAGCTTCAATGTCAGCATCCAATGTGGGAAACCACAAATATGCTCTTGCTAACATCTTTGTTTGCACCACACCGCTATGGCCATCATGTAAAATTTTTAAAACCTTATTTTGCAGAGAAGCAGGTATAATTACTCTATTGGCAAACAATATACACTCCTTATTAAGAGAAAGACTGTCTTTTCTCCTGAAAAAGGGTAATAACTCACTCTCCACTTTGCTGGGCCAACCATGAAGTAAAAAACATTTAATTTTTCTCAGAACCCTATCTTTCTCAGATTCTTGTGCAATTTGTGTAGACGTCAATCCAATCCAATTAGCTTGGTCCAGCAAAAATAAATCTTCACTTGCTTCTTGAAAATGATCTGAGTTGGACAGTATTGACCGGACCGGTGTAGGCCATCGGCTCAAACTATCAGCATTTCCCATGTCTTTTCCAGGTCGATACTGTATGCTATAATCAAATGTATTTAGAGTTAAAGCCCATCTTAGCATTCTGGCCGATATCAATTCTGGTATAGGTTTGCCCCGTCCAAATATACCTAAAAGTGGTTTGTGATCAGTGCAAATAACAAACTTGCGACCCATTAGGTATTGTCTAAATTTCTTTAACCCGAACATTATAGCCAAAGCCTCCTTATAAATTTGAGCATAACGCCTTTCATGTTCTTGCAGTGTTCGTGAACCCATGATAATGGGTTTTTCAGTTCCATCAGGCATTACGTGTGTTAACACGGCTCCAACTCCATATTCACTGGCATCACATTGCAACAAAAGATCTTTTTCTAAACTGTAATGGACCAAAGTTAAGTCAGATGTCAGTAAACTCTTTGCTGTATCAAATGATTTCTGTTCAGTTTGTGTCCATTGCCAGTGAACTTTATCTTTCAGCAACCTATACAAAGGTTGTAATATTGAGGATTTTTCTTTAATGAATCTCTCGTAAAAATTGTATAAACCCAAGAAGGCCTTCAGACTTTTCTTGTCGGTAGGAGCTGGTTTATTAGTGATTTCCGCTACCTTTTCTTTTGATGGGTGTACACCATGTTCATCAATTTCATACCCCAAAAAACTTACACGTTGAGATTCAAAGGCACATTTATTTTTATTAAGTTTCAACCCCATCTCTTGGATCCGCTGTAATACGAGGTTAAGTCTTTCGTTATGGACTTCGATTGTTGGCCCACTAACGACCACATCGTCTAATAGGCAAGCAACTCCATCAATACCAGCTAATACGGTAGACATAAGTCTCTGAAAGATTCCTGGTGCTGCATGTACACCGAATGCTAGTCTGTTCATACGCATCAATCCCAAAGGCGTATTCAAAGTTTGAAGCTGTGCAGTCGCCTCATCAACCTTCAGTTGATTGTAGGCGTGTTTTAAGTCCACTTTTGTAAAATATTTACTGCCTGATAACTGAAAGAACGCTTCATTTGCGGTTGGAAGAGGATAACTGTCAACCTCACTTGATTCATTTACAGTTTTCCTATAATCACCACAGACTCTTATTGTTCCATCAGGTTTTGGTACCAACCGCAGTGGAGTAGCCCACTGCGAATGTTTTACAGGGGTGATAATACCATCAGCTATCATTCTTTTCAATTCTGTATTAACTTTTTCTCGTAGTGGGAACGGTACCGGGCGGGCTCGCATAAAGACTGGTTTGGCCTCTTTCTTAACTGCTATATGCACTAACGGCCCTTTATAGTCATCCATAGCATCATCAAATAACTTTGGAAAGGCCTCGATAACTTGTGATTCAGACAGTGCATTGACTCGTAGATTAATACCTAATGGCTCAAACCAAGTCCTGCCCAACAGCGCTGGCCCGTTGCCACAGCTCACTACTATCGGCAGCTCCACCTTTTGCCCATGGTGCTCGACCGTGACTAATGCCTCGCCTTGGATTGCTAATCTATCATTAGTCCACGTCATAAGCTTAGCATCACAAGGCTTTAATTCCGGAAATGCCCTCTTATGCTGCTTGTAAAGCTTGTGCGGCAAAATAGATCGTGCGGCTCCTGAATCCACTTCCATTACAATTGGTACACCGTTCATGAGCACCTGCACCATAAATGGTTTCACACGATTTACTCCTGCACTTGACACCACGTATACACCATAATTGTCTTCTGCCACTGACTCCGAACCTTCCACTTTGGATTCGCAATCACAGCTTGGTTCACAACACTCGTTTACGCGCCAAGGTTGCGGTTTTTCATTGTCACACGCCGCCTTTGTGTGGCCCTTTTTATGACATTTATAACAGGTTGCATTCCGAAACCTGCATTTAGACGAGTGTCGCTTCGCACAGTGTATACACGGCTTAGGTTTGGTACTGATGACGTTCACGTCCATCGGCTCGCCGGCGCCGGCGCGCGCCTCGTGCGCGGCGACCTCACGATGGTTACTCGATATAAACATGCCCTCTCGCTGCAACTCGTCGATTCTATTTGCTTGTAATGCTTCCAAATTCAGCGCTCGTTGTATCACATTACTATACGACATCTCAGAAAGCTTAATCTTCAACAACTCCCTTCGAATACTTCCGTCACATAGTCCGAGCACAAACTGTTCCACAATACGCCGTTCTAGATCTTTAAACGCACACTTTGCACTTATGTCATGTAACGCCGCAACAAAACACGTAATTGTCTCATTTGGTTTTTGTTTTCTTTGATAAAATTTTTGTGTTTGTAGAATCGGGTGCGGCGTAGAAACAAAGAAACAGTCTAACAGTTCTATTATTGTTTCGAACGGCACTTCACTCGGTTTTTTGGGTGATAACAGCGACACAATCAACGAGAATGCTTCTTTTCCGCACTGAGACAGGAATAATGCCCTTTTCTGCACGCTTTCCAATGGCCCTGCAGCCTCCAACGCAAAAAAAAGTTGCTCCTTGTAGTTTTCCCATTTGTCAGAAAGTGGGTCGAATCTTCCGGGCGAAACAAGATTTGCGATATTTGCCACTGCCATTTTCCGATTTTCCGGTCGCCAATGTTAAGTATTAATGTTAATTAGTAATTAAACTCAATTTTGAGAGCACATATTTATTCTAGGCGTGATCAAGTACAAAACATCAAACTAAAAACATAGGTACCTTCTAAAATGTCAATTATCAAATTACCCACAGTAATCATACATAACAATACTTAAATATGCTTAATACACACCAAGACACGGAACAAACACCCGTGTTCGTCACACTAATATTTGTCCCGAGTGGGAATCGAACCCACAACTCTTGGAACTGTAGGTAATGAACCTGGGTCACTAACCACTGTTCCACCGAGCCAGTCAATTTCTCTATCAATCAATTAATATTTAGAATAATATTATCATATTATAAGTTACTTACTTACATATTTTTAAATTGATTTGCAAAGTGAACTAGCGGCTAATTCATAATGGGATACCCCTTATTTAAATTTTCTTCATATTGACAACATATAAATTAATGATAAATATTTTACAACAGCACATACATTGATCTGATCCCCTAGTATGTAGCTTAAGCACTTGTGTTACGGATATCACGGTGGATATACAAATAAACTTAAATATGTGAATAATAATACACCCGGACGGAACAAACACTGATTTTCGTCATACAAATGTTGTCTTGATTGAGAATCGAACCCACAACTTTTGGAGCTAAGCTTATGAACATTTTTTCAATCAAAATAATATCATATAAATGATAAAATAAATAAATAAATATCTGGGACATTTCCACACACGGCCATCTGACCCCAAACTAAGCAGAGCTTGTACTATGGGCGTCAGAGACTAATATACATACATTATATTTATAAATACATACTTAAATACATAATAACACCCAGACACGGAACAAACACCGATGTTCATCACACAAATATTTGTCCAGAGTGGGAATCGAACCCACGACTCTCGGAACCGCCAGCCAGGGTCACTAACCACTGTTCCACCGAGCCAGTCATATTAATTTAAAATCTTGATAACTCACACATAAGAGCTAGCATTTAATCATCATACTTGGCCATCTTTTACCGTACCTCCAGATATATTTTTATTTCATGACCATAATCTTAACGGGGTAATATTATTAATGAAAAAGTACTTGGGTGTGTCTGTCTCGCTAAAAAGCGATTGCTTATACTAATATTATAGCTATTACTAATATTGGCAAGCTGGCTTGGTGGAATATTGCCAGAATCACTAGCTACGATTCCAAGAGTTGTGGGTTCAATTCCCACCCGGGGCAAATATTTTTGTGACAAACATCAGTGTTTTTGCCGTGTCTGGGTGTGTTACTAAATATATTAAGTGTATTTGTGTATCCACTGTTGATTCTGATACCTGTAACACAAGTGCTTAAGCTACTTACCACAGGATCAGATCAATGTATGTGATGTGGTGAAATATTTCTATTCTATTGTAATTCTAATATTGGGAGTTCATTCAAATAAAAGTACATGGTAAAAATCCCAGATATCCTAAGATCTTGGGCTCTTCAGGCGGGGCGAAACGGCATTTAAGCAGGCCTTCAGGGTGAGTGTGACAGGCTCAATATGGTCTATTGTGCCTGTCGACCTCATATGTGGATCTCACTACGCTTACCATCAGGTGGAGTGAGGTCATCTTGTTAGCAGTATAAAAAAAAAACGATATATTTCGTTTTCTAAAACTACTGAACCAATTTAAAAGAAATTTTATACTGATATAGTCTAGAGCTTGAGATAGGACAAATGCTATTTTTAACCGATCACACAATAAAGAATAATGTCTTACTCGCTAAACGATTCCACTCAGCGGAAAGCTAGTCTATATTCATAAATTTTATAACCAAGCATTCTCTCTTTCATCTCCTAAGTCGGTCACCAATAATATTTTCAATTAAAACAATTTATTTGTGAATATTTATCTTGGCCGATAATAAAGGTAAAATGAAATTTATACAGCTGAAGATTTCCTTCAGTCAAACTTCAGATGTAGAGATGGATATTGATATTATTGAAAATTAATACATAAGTTAATAAGTAAATTCTCTAAGGTATGCCTTGTGTGTATATGCTGATAAATATCATCATCATCATCAGCCCATATACGTCCCCACTGCTGGGGCACGGGCCTACCCTAAACTAGAGTGATCAAGCCTTAGTCAACCACGCTGGCCAAGTGCGGGTTGGTCGACTACACAACCTTAGAATTTCTTCTTAGGTGTGCAGGTTTCCTCACGATGTTTTCTTTCACCGTTAAAGCGTCGAATACTCAAGACTCAATAGTTAATTGCTTCTTTAAGTGTTTACAAGGTGTTGGGGTAATAATTATAGACACAATGCACAAGGCAGAATGGCGGCGACGTGGTCCACAACCCGTCACGTCACGTTTCCTACAGAGGTGAAAAGTTGATCGCTGGAAGTGATCTCTGCTTACCCCTCTGGGAAAAAGGCGTGATTTTATGTATGTATGTACATTATAGACCCTGCAAGGGCACTGCAAATGAAATTGAAGACGGAATCGTTCACATGCGTTTCAAATTTGAAAAGACAGTGGTACATGACCGGGTGTGAACTGGTAACCTCTCGCATGGCAAGCAGCGACCTTAACCACTGGCCCAACAAACCTTTTTTTGATGTTTCTCCGTGTTTTTCGATCGGTAGCAAGAGATGGTCAGTGTTGGGCGTCGAGATTGTCGCGCCATCTCTTTTCAACCGACTTCAAAAAAAGGAGGAGGTTCTCAATTCGACCCGTATGTTTTTTTTTCTATGTTTTTTGGTCTTTCCCTTGGCCGACGGCTGCCCCTCTCTGACCATTTTGCCCAATTGCCCGAGATATAAGTAAACTTTACTCTATAATAATTTTAACTTAATAATAAAATTTAAGTGTCTGTTTGTAATTATATTAAATTAAATAAATAATAAATATTTCACAACATCACATACATTGATCTGATTCCGTGGTAAGTAGCTTAAGCACTTGTGTTACGGATATCAGAATCAACAGAGGATATACAAGTATACTTAAATATTCTTTAATAACACACACAGACACGGAACAAACACAGAAATTCGTCACACAAATATTTGTCCCGGGTGGGAATCGAACCCACGACTCTAGGAACCGTAGGTAGTGAACTTAAGTCACGAACCACTCATATTTAGAATAGAATAGAATAGAAGAATTGTTTATTTGGTACAAATGTATACTTCGGTGAGACAATCCGACATGACCGAAGAGAGATCGGGCGCGGGACCACCGGCTTAACGTGTTTTCCGAGGCACGCTACCGCCACCTTCCTGACTCCGAGCTGAGTAAATTCTTAACAGAAAAACTCACACAAATTTTGCCCGACCCCGGACTCGAACCGGGGACCTCTCGGTCCTCACGCAAGTGCTACCAATAGACCAATGAAGCAGTCAAACTAGATCTCTGCCTAACAACACTACGTATGTTGTTTTTTATAGTAGGCTAACAAGATGACCTCACTCCACCTGATGGTAAGCGGTAGTGAGATCCACATATGAGGTCGACAGGCACGATAGACCATATTGAGCCTGTCGCACTCACCCTGAAGGCCTGCTATCTATATCTTCATAATATTGCTAAGGCCAGTACCCTGTAAACTTTTACGTGAAAGTTTGTAAGTATGGATGTATGGATGTATGTATGGATGTTTGTTACTCTTTCACGCTCAAACGACTGAACCGATTTTCATGAAATTTGGAATGGTGGTAGCTGGCACTCTGGAATAACATATAGGCTACGTTTTTTTTTAAATCAGCCCCCATGTGGTTCATTGGGGGTGGTGAAAATTAGTATGGGAGATTTTTTAAGTGTTTGTCGATTTTTATAAAACTTGATATAGAGGTAGCTGGTTTTTCCTAGAAACCACGTAAACACTTCAGTGTAAAAGTTGTTCGATTGTCTGAAAACTGTTTCAGACTGTGATTTAGTTTCAAAGTCTGCGGACTTGCTGAAACCCACCAAAGTACGGCCAGAAAGTTCCCCTGAAGCCTTAAAATGGCGGGGTGAAGAAAAAATTTGATTTAAATTCCAGACAAAAAAGATCAACGTCTTTAGAGTTTGGTTGCAGCAAGAAGTGGAGACTAATTTTTTTTTAATAAAAATGAAAATAAATGAAATGCATGGGATAAATAAATACATATCTGGGACATTTCCACACACGGTCATCTGGCCTCAAACTAAGCAGAGCTTGTACTATGGGCGTCAGAGACTGATATACGTACTTAGATATTTATAAATACGTACATACTTAAAGACATAATCACATCCAGACACGGAACAAACAACGACGTTCATCACATTTTGGCATGCAGCTAACTTAGTAAATCTAAAGCTTATTTGCAACAGGATAATGCCAAATTCCCACGGGAGTGGGAGTTAGCGGGAAAAATCTTTTGTATGAAAAAATCTAAACCGCGTACTTAACATAGATGATTGAAATTTAGCATGTAGTTACCCTAATGAACGTAAAGCTTACTTGTAACGCGTTATTGCAAGATTCCCACGGGAATGGGAGTTATTGGGAAAAAGCATTTGTATATTCTAAAATCTTTTGTCCACGCGAACGAAGTCGCGGGCACAGCTAGTTTTGTATAAAATATATAATTTTAAACTGTCATGGTTACACACATTAGAAAACTGTAACTGTTCGGGATATTTACCATGTTTCATGATGAGAGTTCACCCGTGATCATGGCGCTTGCAACAGTGCCGAAATATCGGGAGCTCATTAAAACAAAACAACATGGTAAATATCCCGAACAGTTACAGTTTTCTAGTTTTGTATAAAATTGTAATTAAGGATTTTTTGGTGGGGGCGCCACCTCGGTTATTAATTTTTTATTTATTTATTTACTGACTTTCCGCCCGTGATTCGTCCGCGTAGAGACGTTTAACGGGTAAAACATTACTTCCTTTCCTAGGCTCTGGTCTATATCTGTACCAAATTTCATTTAAATCGGTCCAGTACTCTATGCGTGAAAGCGTAACAGACAGACAGAGTTACTTTCGGATTTATAATATTAAATATATAGTAAGGATTAGTAAGGATTTTAGGAAGACCATTATTTACATTTTTAACATAGGATAATATAGTAACAATTAAGAAATCACTTATAGGTCCTCACATATAATAGGTTACGGGTAAGAGTGACGATAGAGTTGTTAGAAGCAGTTTTGACTGATTACGTTAAAAGTTGTTTTGACTGGTTAGAACGGTCAACTGTAAAGGTCGATAAAACTACAATTCAATAGTTGTACTAGGAAATATAACAAGGCTCCCTGCAATAAATGTATAATTCATGAACTTGCGAATTATGTTTTGGTTAGGTTAGGTTAGGAACTTTAGTTTTAGACCGATATTTTTTAAATTGTATTTATTAGGACCACTATCAAGTCAGGTGACCGTGTGTAGAAATGTACCAGATATTTTTTTTTATCTAGGCTATAGTGTCCCACTGCTGGGCAAAGGCCTCCCCCAACTCTCTCCATTTCTGCCGATCTTTGGTTAGAGATGGCCAGTTTAGGTCTTGAGCGTCGAGATCATCCCGCCATCTCTTTTTAGGTCTTCCCCTTGGCCGACGACCGTTCGATTGCCATTCGGTGACACGTTTTGCCCATCTCCCGGCGTCCATTCGACCAACGTGACCTGCCCAGTTCCACTTCAGTTTTGCCGACTTCTCACCAATATCAATAATACCGGTATTGGAGCGGATAACAGTGTTCCTCCCAGATATTTATTTATTTTTTTATTATTTCTTTCTGATTTACCCGCATTTGGCTGGCGTGGTTGACTCGCGCCCTGATCCCCTAGTTAAGACTAGGCCCGTGCCCCAGCACAGGGGACGTATATGGGCTGATGATGATGATGATGATTGACAATTCACAGTCTTCAATAACGGAATCTCCCCAAATTGTTGACAGTTCATCAACCAGCCTTGGTCTGACCTTGTTGGCGTTGTTCGAACGACAAAAACCACTGGTTTTTTGTTGTTAAACCGATCTGGTTGCTACCGTATATTTTTTACGCACTTTTACTATTCACTTGTTATATAAGGCTTATATACCGTTAGTAGCATACCGTAGGCCCTTTGAATTTTGCGTTAATTAATCCTTACTTCCTTATTAATATTATAAATCCGAAAGTAACTCTGTCCGTCTGTCTGTTACGCTTTCACGCATAGAGTACTGAACCGATTTAAATGAAATTTGGTACAGATATAGTCCAGAGCCTGAAAAAAGACATAGGCTGCTTTTTACCCGACTACGCTATAAGAAGTAATGTTTTGCCCGTTAAACGTCTCTACGCGGACGGAGTCGCGGGCGGAAAGCTAGTTTGTCTATAAACTAGTCACCCGCCCTTACTGTGCTTCGGCTAGATTATAAATAATGGCGGCCCGTCCCGGCTTCGCACGGGGGGACTTAAGATTTTTTACATAGTTTTACATACATACATACAATCACGCCTTTTTCCCAGAGGGGTAGGCAGAGATCACTTCCAGCGATCCACTTTTCACCTCTGTGGGAAACGTGACGTGACGGGTTGTGGACCACGTCGCCGCCATTCTGCCTTGTGCATCGTTTTAACAAGGCCATTGCGTTCCCACGAGTAGCAAGGATATATGACGGGGGAAGGAAAAGGGGAGGAAGGATACTATCGCCTCGGATGATTTGGACTGAGTCGATAGTAGCTCGAGGAGCCGGGGTCGCTTACCCGTATACCGTTCACCAACCACCGGACAGATAGTTGTACGTACATAGTTTTACGTTTTATTATTAAATAATTTACTTCGAAATCCCGTCGCCAAAATGACATTACATTGGAGCAAACATCTAAATCATTAAAACGATTGTTATGTGTAAACTATAAAAGGTAGGCATATGTTCTCGCGGAATTTTTTAAAGGTAATGTTAAGATGAACAATTCATCCATAGAGATAGAATTTTGTATAACTTTAATTATAAGCTCAGTGCACGCCACGGAAGGCCTCAGAAACGATAAGAACAGAACTATATGACCTAGCGTGATATTATATAGCCTATGTTACTTCTAAATAATGCAGCTTTCTAATGGTGAAAAAATTATTGCAATCGGTCTGGTAGTTTTTGAGTTTATTCATTACAAACATACAAAAATACAAATCTTTCCTCTTTATAATATTAGTGTAGATTAGTGTAGAAAACCTGGGTCGATCAACTTTTATTTGTCATGTCAGTATTATGTTGTGTCCCTGACCAATAATAGCAGTTCTAAATAAAATTCATTGGTTTTTGACATATGTAGCATTTGGTATGTTATTGAGCAAATAAACCAGTAAATAATTTTTAAAAATATCACTATTATGCTTGATTTTTTATGGTTGTCCGGCTGAAAAACCATCTGATATAGTGATTTATTGTGTGTCCCCCAGTAGGTTAGTAAAATGAAACATTACTTTATACAAAAAAAATATATGGGGCGATTTATTGCGCTTGTACATAATTATTTATTGCAGTGTCTATAATGTCTCTAGCATATAGATTTTTGTCTAATTAAAAATTTTATCAATTTTTAGGCATGTTCATTTTTGTCCCTCATATATTTGAATATCCTTATGTTCACCGGACAACGGCAAAAAAGTCCCGAAAACAAAACACAGGTGGTGTGATCAGTGCCTTGACAACAAGTCGATTAATTCATTGACAGCACTCACCCAACCGCCATTTCGAATTCATCTTTTCCGCGTCGCCAGTCGGCCGAGTGTGTCTTGAAGAAGTGAGTGGCTTTATTGTGTGTCTACCGGACAATCGGCATAAAAACTTAAGTATTTGACATATCTCAGTAAATTAAAGTGGAAAATATTCTATTTAGTCTATATTTTTACTGCGCGTAGGACCTAAATCAAAATATCATTATTTATTACCAGGGTGCTCAAATACAGATAAATGTCACTCGGACAACCGGTCACTTGGGCAACCAAAACCGTTGTCCATGGGACATTTTGGTTGTCCTTAGGACAAATTTAATAGAATTGGCATAAAAAAATACTTTATCTTCCATTTATTAGTCACGTCATTGAAGACACATTCACATTGTAGTTTTGTTTTACATAAAAAAACAAATACAGGCGATTTCTATCCTAGTATTTCCTTCGAACTTCCGAGTATGTCCTATGGACAACCGTATATGTCCACTGGACAAACACTTTGTCCCTGACTCTGAGAGATACATTATTGTCATAAATACTTTAAAAAAACAGAGAGCTTTACAAAATTTTCAAATATGAATGAAAATATAAACAGTGAATTCATAGACTGTTAAATATTACTCTATAAATTATTATTTTATAAGTCAAATGAAAAGTTTGTTACATTTGAAGGTCATCGTTGCCCAGGGGACAATATTATTGGGAATAACTTATTAATTAAAAGCCATGTCATTTATTTGTGGATAATAAATTAAAATATGTCCTATATTTAATGAGAATAAAGTGACGATTTGCAATTTGACTGAATTTTTAACGTTCAGAAGCCTATTTAGTTCAGTTGTCTAAGAGACTACTTTAGCTAGAGTCATGTGGCTTTCGGAGTCAAATTTACTATTTTATTTTAATAAATTGCACTGCTCTATGTGAATTCTTAAAATATAAATAATAATCTAGTGCAAATGTGTAAAACAAACTTAATTGACGAATAAAATTTAAAAATGAAAAATTTTTACTGATGTACACTTAAAAGTTGATCGACCCACCTCCCTCTATTTATAAAAAAAATATCTATATCCGTTGCGTAGTCCTATGGATTTGCATACATACAGCTCACAGAGTAAGTTCCTTTATGTTGACGCTCTCGATGGAATCGAACCCACGACTCTTGGAACCGTAGGTAGTGACCACGGGTCAATAACAGCTGTTCCAAGACAGATGTTGATATAAAAGGGCTAAATGCTTAAAAGGGTTATGTTTCAAAGTATTTGATGCCTATACCTTCGGAGTTGCCGTCACCTTGGGCATGACAGTGCCACGCAAGGCATCCTTGGCGCCGAAGGTCGAGTCAATGTAATGTTGAAGGCTCCACGAATACATTCAATTGTCATGTTTCATGATTACTGTAGTCTTGTAATTTGGGGAATAGTTTATGCTCTAAAATTACTTTGACGTTTCGACTGGGTTGGTCGTAACCCAGTCGGGCAGTAAGTAGCTATGTAATAGGCGAGTGGACAAAAAAAAATATAATTAGTCAGTTATTTAGATTATATATTATATATATTATATATATTATACAAACAAGAAATTATGAAGATATAGTGCTTAGAAGTTTCGTATGACGTCACGTTATGGTACAATTTTTACCTAGCCGTGACGTCACAAGCCCCCACTCCAGAAGTTTGATAAGCTATAATTTTGTCATTTTTCAATCAATTGAAAAACAAAAAAATATGTGTTCCATATTTTTGTATAAACTAACTTACGGACTAAATAGAATAATAAGATTTTGACCCAGTCGTCACGCCTATTTGCTACTCCTAATATCGCGTGTAGACCCATAAAGACTAATTTTAGTGTAATGGAACGCGAAAGTCTAAAATTTTACAATAGTTTATGCTGACGATGGGTCAAATCACTACATAGTGTAAAGATATGTCGTTCCCCGCGTATGTCTGTCTGTATGTACGTATACTTAAATTTTTAAGACTACGCAACGGATTTTGATGAGGTTTCTTTTTAATAGATAGAGACATTCTAGAGGAAGGTTTTTATCTATACTTCTATACTAATATTATAAAGATTTTATCTATATTCTGTACTAATATTAAAAGATTTGTATTTCTTTATGAAACTGATAAATAAATAAATATCTGGGACATTTCCACACACGGTCATCTGACCCCAAACTAAGCAGAGCTTGTACTATGGGCGTCAGAGACTGATATACATACATATATATTTTTAAATACATACTTAAATACATAATCACACCCAGACACGGAACAAACACCGATGTTCATCACATAAATATTTGCCCCGAGTGGAAATTGAACCCACGACTCTTGGAACCGCCAGCCAGGGTCACTAACCACTGTTCCACCGAGCCAGTCCCTAAAAATTTAGAGGCTTCTTTAATCTTTAAAACCACACAACGGATTTAGTTGCGGTTTTTTTTAAATAGATAGAGATTCAATAGGAAAGTTTTTATGTAAAATTCACCCGAATCGAAGCAAGGGCGGGTCACTAGTCACTACATAGTATAAAGCAAAGTCGCTCCCCGCTTCTGTCTATCCCTACTTATGCTTAATTTTTATAACTACGCAACGGATCTTGATGCGGCTTTTTTAAACAGATAGAGGGATTTAAAAGGATGGTTTTATGCATAATATACCTAAGGTCTCTAGTGTAATATCACACAACTTCATATAAATAGGATCCCAAGCAGGTGGTACACTTCATACAAAAAAAGACGTGTGGCACTCGGGGACTGCCGCGGTATAGCTATTGCATAGCATCGTCCGATTTCGGAGCAGCTCGTCTCGATTCGTGCGAGTTTCGTAGAGTCGTACAATACGTCTAACCGCACGCACACAAACACCGTGCCGAAGTCTACCGAACTGAAACGACGTTAGACGATTGTGAGGTTTTTTTCGTTACGGAATTTCTTGGTTCGGTCGCCGCGCTCAAAGCCCGCGATAAAAGCTATGCAATAGCTTAAAAATTAAATATAACAAATATTCAAGACTTAACAGACTAATCCGAAGCGTACATTTATAATTAACATAACTAATTCATTAAAATAATAATAAATGTCAATGTTATCAAAAATATCAAATCAGAATACAAAATAATGTCAACAAAGTCAAACGTTAAAGTCAATACTGTATAATTTAACAGCCTATGAATTTTATTTCTAAAACTTTTAATAAGGCCTAGTCAATGATATAATAAATATTATATAATAATAATAATGCGTCCGACCGATTTCAGCCATGGCGGCCGATCTCAATTGAGATCAGCCAAGTGCGCAGGACATAGGTATTAGTGCACAAGTGTGCGCGCAAACACAAGTGCACTCCCTATTTCCTTACTCTCATAATTCGGTGAGACGACAATCCGACATGACCGATGAGAGACCGGGCGCAGGACCACCGGCTTAACGTGCTTTGCGAGGCACGGGCGTTCAACCGCCAACTTCCTAACTCCGGGCTGAGTAATTTCATTACAGAAAAACTCACACAAATTTTTGCCCGACCCCGGACTTGAACCGGGGACCTCTCGGTCCTAACGCAGCACTTGCTACCAATAGACCAACGAGGCAGTTAATAAATATATAATAATATAATATTATCATGTGGACGCGCCTCGATAAATGGTTTCATCATCATCATCAGCCCATACACGTCCCCACTGCTGGGGCACGGGCCTACCCTAAACTAGGGCGATCAGTAGCGCTACCATGAGTTGGCTATCGAAAACTTACGTACGTTAAAAACCTATCGAGTTGTTTTTTTCACAAGACCAATTTTAGTTCTTAGCGTGACCACCAGCAGCGCTGTACAGGTTTTTCATAGACATATTTACGTAAGCGATATCGAGTTCGTAACTTTTAAACTCATGGTAGCGCTACAGGATTTATTGATTAAATCCACTAATAAATACATACATAAAATCACGCCTTTTTCCCAGAGGGGTAGGCAGAGATTACTTCCAGCGATCCACTTTTCACCTCTGTAGGAAACGTGACGTGACGGGTTGTGGACCACGTCGCCGCCATTCTGCCTTGTGCATTGTTTTAACAAGGTCATTGCGTTCCCACGAGTAGCAAGGATATACGACGGGGGAAGGAAAAGGGGAGGAAGGATACTATCGCCTCGGATGATTTGGACTGAGTCGATAGTAGCTCGAGGAGCCGGGGTCGCTTACCCGTATACCGTTCACCAACCACCGGACAGAGAGTTGTGACTGGTATCCCCTGAACGCTTTTACGGGGAAGGAAACTTGCACACCTAGGATGAAATTCCGAGAAGTGTGAACTCAGAGGGCAGGGGGAGTAAGCAGCTGAAACCAGGGTTGCTTGTAAACTGTGGTGCATACTCCCGAGGCAACATCAGCTGAGCTCCTTCTCTTTCTTCTCATGCATGATACTTGTATTTATAGTTTTTTAAGCTATTGCATAGCTTTTATCGCGGGCTTTGAGCGCGGCGACCGAACCAAGAAATTCCATAACGAAAAAAACCTCACAATCGTCTAACGTCGTTTCAGTTCGGTAGACTTCGGCACGGTGTTTGTGTGCGTGCGGTTAGACGTATTGTACGACTCTACGAAACTCGCACGGATCGAGACGAGCTGCTCCGAAATCGGACGATGCTATGCAATAGCTATACCGCGGCAGTACCCGAGTGCCACACGTCTTTTTTTTATTTTAAAATTTCTAATCATCATCATCATCATCATTCTCCTGCCCTTGTCCCACTCTAAGTGTGGTCGGCGCAACATGTATATTTCTTTCACTCGGGCCTGTCATTCGTCAGCTCTGCGTCTACTCCTTGTAATATGTGACAATAAATGTGATCTTATTCTTATCTATAATATAAAAATGAATCGCAAAATGTGTTGGTAAGCGCATAACTCAACAACGCCTGACCCGATTTGGCCAATTCTTTTTTAAAATGTTCGTTGAAGTCCAAGGATGGTTCTTACGGCGAGAAAAAATCGAATAATTGCCGGGAAAACCCTAAAAACAGCCCTTTTCTTTTTCACATACAAACGTTTTCTAACTAAAACGTAGTATCAATTTAGGTAAGCTTTATTGTTATATAAAGTTCATGTTAAATTACAAGCACTCACTGTTATCAAAGAAATGTAGGTGTTTTCCTAGGTTATCTATTGTTTACCCGAAAGATATATGCCATAATATTAATATGCCCGAATTTCATTTGCCATAATTTCATTTGCTCGAATGTTATGTTTGCCATAAAATACAAATGACATAATTTTAACTGCCCGAACTTCAGATTCCGTAATGATTCGAATGCCATACGTATTGTTATCCATATTTTTAATTTGTCTTTCATGTTTCTAACCTAACATATTTTTTTTATCATTCTTTTAACCTATTTTACAAGCTTTTTCGGTGGGAAATGATCTAATGTCACGGAAACAAAGTTTCTAACACGTCACTAATATAGTAAACAATGAGCATAATATTATTGCAATTAAAATATGGATAACAATACGTATGGCATTCGAATCATTATGGAATCTGATGTTCAGGCAATTAAAATGATGTCATTTGTATTTTATGGCAAACATAACATTCGGGCAAACGAAATTATGGCAAGTGGGGGTATACCGTGTTCCTAACGTCAAAAACTTTTACAATTCATTTTGACAGGACGAAGTCTGTTGGGTCAGCTAGTTCTTAATAAAATTTATCTTTTTGTTACAGGTTGCAATAAAAATTATAGACAAATCTAGGTTAGATGAAGACAATTTGAAGAAGACTTTCAGGGAAATAGCGATTATGAAGAGACTGAGGCACCCACACATAGTCAGGCTATACCAGGTAATTTTTTAAGTATATTTACTGGCTATTACTTTTTATCAGAGGAGCGAAATTTGTGTGAGTTTTTAAGCTATTGCATAGCTTTTATCGCGGGCTTTGAGCGCGGCGACCGAACCAAGAAATTCCGTAACGAAAAAAACCTCACAATCGTCTAACGTCGTTTCAGTTCGGTAGACTTCGTATGGTGTTTGTGTGCATGCGGTTAGACGTATTGTACGACTCTACGAAACTCGCACGAATCGAGACGAGCTGCTCCGAAATCGGACGATGCTATGCAACAGCTATACCGCGGCAGTCCCCGAGTGCCACACGCCTTTTTCTGTTAAGAAATTACTCAGCCCATTACTAAGCCGGTGGTCCCGCGCCTGATCTCTCATCGGTCACGACGGATTGCCTGGGTGATTGAACACAGAGTGGACTTGTATTTGCGCGTACATTTGTCCACTATAATATGTCCTGTGCAGTTGGCTGATGTCGCTTTTTAGATCGTCACTTCATCTCCAGGGCTGATGGAGTGACGATTTAAAAAGCTTCTAAGTCCAAATGGATCGTTGCTTGTAATGCGAGAGGTCGCCAGTTCAAACCCCGCCACGTACCACTGATAGTTGGGAGTGGCGAACATTAGGGAGGGCCTATGTCCAGCAATGGACTAAGTCATAGTTTAATTTAGACTTTTTGCCGCGGATTTGCGCACTATAAATTCTCTCGTATTTTGTATGGAAGTCTAAATATATATAGTAGTTATTCTAATACTATTTTGTATATGTTCCAGGTTATGGAGAGTACGCACACAATATATTTAGTTACGGAATACGCGCCGAACGGTGAAATATTTGGTGAGTTGCGTTATTTTTTAAACACATTCAGAATCGAATATTAATCTTAGTCCACATGCGATATTAGGAGTAGCAAATACATAGCTACTCACTGCCCGACGCTTCGATTGGTTTACACCAATCATGGTCATGTTTGTGTCACACACATCAGTGTTTGTTCCGTGTCTGGGTGTGTTATTAAATATATTTGTATCTCTGCCAGGGCGTGATTTTATGTATGTATGTATTTGTATATCCACTGCTGATTCTGATATCCGTATCACAAGTGATTAAGGTACTTACCACAGGATCATATCAAAGTATGTGATATTTATTTTTTTATTTGAATCATCCTTTAATTAAATAATAGATAAAAGCGTCGATGGCCGAGTGGTTAAGGTCGTTGCTTGCCATGGGAGAGGTCGCCGGTTCAAACCCCGCCAGGTACCAATGTGTTTTTCAAATTTGAAATTCATATGTACCATCATTCGACGCTTTAACGGTGAAGGAAAACATCGTGAGGAAACCTGCACTCCTAAGAAGAAATTCTTAGGTTGTGTAGTCGACCAACCCGCACTTGGCCAGCGTGGTCGACTAAGGCCTTATCGCCCTAGTTCAGGGTAGGCTCGTGCCCCAGCAGTGGGGACGTATATGGGCTGATGATGATGATGATGATCCTTTAATTTTATAGCCATTTCTCTCCCATCTTCCAGATCACCTAGTAACGCGAGGGAGGATGCCCGAATCGGAGGCGGCGCGCGCATTCGCACAGATGGTAGCGGCTGTTGGCTACTGCCACGCCAACGGCGTTGTCCACAGAGACCTGAAGGCAGAGAACTTGCTGTTAGACCGGGATATGAATATTAAGGTAGGATAAAGCCTTTGTCTATTCAATTATATATCATCTGCATATAGAAGGCCTTAATGTGTTTCGTAAATAACAAAGCACCAAAAACTGATCCCTGAGATACTCCCCAAGAAAGCATAGCTCTCAAGAGCTATATAATTGTGGCGGCAGTCGGCTACTGCCACGCCAACGGCGTTGTCCACAGAGACCTGAAGGCAGAGAACTTGCTGTTGGACCGAGATATGAATATTAAGGTAGGATAAAGCCTTTGTCTATTCAATTATATATCATCTGCATATAGAAGGCCTTAATGTGTTTCGTAAATAACAAAGCACCAAAAACTGATCCCTGAGAAACTCCCCAAGAAAGCATAGCTCTCAAGTGCTATATAATTGTGGCGGCAGTCGGCTACTGTCATGCCAACGGCGTTGTCCACAGAGACCTGAAGGCAGAGAACCTGCTGTTAGACAGGGATTTGAGTATTAAGGTAGGAGAGTGCCTTTGTTTGTCTATTCAATGTATAGTTGTTTATAAAAAAATACATATCTTAATGTATATCGTAAATAAAAAAGCACCAAAAACTGATCCCTGAGAAACTCCCCAAGAAAACATAGCTCACAAGAGCCACAGAATAACCATTCATATGACAGAGGGTGTATAAGTGAGTGGAAGAGCGTATAAGGTAGAGTTTTGAGGTGGGTTACATACGTGAAAAGGCCAGATCGGTCGATGAATTCGTACTTGGTCGGCCCGGTGGCCTTAGATTGGGCCTAAGTGGCGGCGGTCGGCTACTGCCATGCCAACGGTGTCGTGCATAGCACCTCAAATAGGCAATAACTTCAGTTAGACAAATTTCTAAACGGAAATCTTACGCGTTACAGTTTTAAGTCAAAGTTTTCAAAGCAAACTAATTCTACGTATTATTTTGTAGTATTACATTAGTTGTATTAAATAATTGTGTGCTTTACATTAGCACCGCCTACATTACTAGGGTTCCGTACCTAAAAAGATTTTTACCTCTTAGGTACGATGACATATCAGATGACATATGTCCATTGAGATTCAAAAGGGTGGATGATACATACACATACAATCACGCCTTTTTCCCAGAGGGGTAGGCAGAGACCACTTCCAGCGATCCACTTTTCACCTCTGTGGGAAACGTGACGTGACGGGTTGGGGACCACGTCGCCGCCATTCTGCCTTGTGCATTGTTTTAACAAGGTCATTGCGTTCCCACGAGTAGCAAGGATATATGACGGGGGAAGGAAAAGAGGAGGAAGGATACTATCGCCTCGGATGATTTGGACTGAGTCGATAGTAGCTCGAAGAGCCGGGGTCGCTTACCCGTATACCGATCACCAACCACCGGACAGATAGTTGTGACTGGTATCCCCTGACTGTTAATGTTATGGGTGGATGATTATTCTCATAATGCTTTACCTTGTTTCTCTTGTTATACTTATATCTGTTTTTTTCCTCCACCAGTTGGCAGACTTCGGTTTCAGTAACGAATATACAGCAGGCTCCCCGCTAGCCACGTGGTGTGGTTCGCCGCCCTACGCCGCGCCAGAGCTGTTTGAAGGGCGGCAATACGATGGACCTAAAGCGGATATATGGGTAAGGAAAAGAATTTTAAAGAGTCACAGTGAAGGGAGTGCCAGCTATACAGATAAATGAGATAATTATTATTAGTAGAAGGGTGACAGGCAAAGACGGGTTGATAGAAGATAGTATAGAATGGAGAGAAAAATTGTGAGAGAAAGACGAACGTATAATAGAAGGCGTCCGACCGATTTCGGCCATGGCGGCCGATCTTATGTGGTATGTGGTCTAATTAATATAGGGTATTCATTAGGTGGATTGACGATCTGTGCAGGACGGCTGGTAGGAGCTGGATGCGAGTGGCCGAGGATAGAGAGAAGTGGATGGAATGGGCTGATGATGATGATGAAACTAAATGTATGAGATTTACAATGCCAAATGTAAGACAAGTTGATACTAACATTATTGTAAATAACGAACTTGTAGAATTGACTGAATCTACAACATTTTTAGGAATCACTATAGATGCTAAGTTACAATGGGGACCTCATATCTCTGTTTTGGCGGGTAGGCTTAGTTCAGCTGCGTATGCAGTTAGAAAAATCAGGAATTTAACTGACGTTGAAACGGCAAGGTTAGTTTATTTCAGCTATTTTCATAGTGTTATGTCATACGGTCTTCTGCTGTGGGGGTCTGCTTCTGATATACAGACTATTTTTGTATTACAGAAGAGGGCTATCCGATCCATATATGGCTTAAGACCGCGTGACTCCCTTAGAGATATTTTTAAAGATATAGATATTTTAACCGTAGCTTCCCAGTACATTTTGGACTGTATCTCATATGTTTACAAGAACATGCAATCATTTAATAAGAAATCGGATGCTCACCATTTTAACACCAGAAATAAACATAGGCTTGCCGTTTCAAGGCTCAGGCTTCAAAAGACTGGAAAGTCGTTCTTAGGTTTAAGCACAAAATTGTTTAATAAGATCCCACAAAATGTTATCGAATTACCTTTTTATAATTTCAAACTTTTTATTAAGTCGTGTCTTGTGAAAAAAGCATATTATAAAGTAGAAGATTACTTAAATGATAAAAATCCATGGACATGATGAGCTGCTCGCTCGGACATCAATGAATTATGTAACTTGTGAATTTATATGTAATGTGATTAATTTATTTACAAATTGACGTGCAAAAGTATTTCATGTAAATCTATTTGCAGAATAAATTATTTCATTTCAATTTCATTTCATTTCATTTCAATTAAGTTAGGATACTAAATAAATTAAGATATCAAAAGGAACACGTTGTATAGTTAATTCGTATGTCTGTCCGTCCGTTCCAGTCGCTAGGCGTGGTACTCTACGTGCTAGTGTGTGGCGCTCTCCCGTTCGACGGCGGCACTCTACACGAGTTGCGGAGCGTCGTGCTCAGCGGCAAGTTCCGGATACCGTACTTCATGTCGCAAGGTGGGTGGTGAGAAAAAAAAAATATATGGGGAATAATCCGGACGTTTTTAAGTTTTCTTATGAGTGTTACCATGACTGTTTAAAATTTTGTAAAGAAAGACTTAAACATTTTAAAAAAAAGATTAAAACATATTTTCAGAGAAGTAAAAATAAAATAAAAACGTTGAAAAATACTTTTTCAGAAAAACACATTTATACTTAAAAACCTTAACTCGAAAGCACGTTCGAACCTCTTTATGACTTAGGGTGTAGAGCTTCTTTAGCTTTAAGCATCGATTTCATGCGGCAAGCAGTACCTGATTACGTCACATCTTATAAAAGAATGATATTTTCTTTCGTTTTCGAGATAGAAAATTATTATTTTGAAAATTTCAAAACAAAAATTTTTTTTTCGCGGAATAATTTGCATTATTCGATAGTATTACTAAAGGCAAATCGTTCTGCCACGGGAAAACAACCACTAAAATTTCACGGTGTACATACAATCACGCATTTTTTCCCAGTGATGATGATTTCTGCCTCTGGAAAAAAGACATGATTGTATTTACAAAATTTCATAATTTATAAAAAAAAATTAAAAAAGAGTTTTCGTTATTATTGACGTTGACCAGAATAACATTTGTTTTTCAAAATTACAAAATTTTATAATAACTACTCCTAAGCAGAGAAACACAACAGGCTAGATAAAAAACAAAACCACAATACTGTTAACCCATTCTCCACTTACCCAACCCACTCATGGTTACACTAAAGTCTACACGCGACATCACAAGAACCATATACATGGCTACTTACTGGTACTAATATTTAGTGTAATGAAACGCGAAAGTCTAAAATACCACTCATGGTTGGTTGCAGACTGCGAACACCTCATCAGGCACATGCTGGTGGTGGAACCGGAGAAGCGATTGTCGCTGCGAGGCGTGGCCCGACACAGATGGCTTCAGCCGGCCGCCGGACCGCCTAACGGAGGTATGTGTGGTGATCTGTGCGGTTTTACAGAGCGGTGTCGTCCAGAGACTGTTGGAGAGATTGGGTTTGTAGCCTGTTTTTTGTAGTACTATATTCATTTTGGTTGTCCGAGTAATATTTGCTTTATTCTTAAATACACAAAATCAGGTTTCGTTAACTTATTTGATTTGTTTCGTAAAATCTTCTGAATTTGACTTGCTTGCAGAGGCCATAACATAGATTGATGTTTAATCTTTTACTTAGAAAGGTTGTGTTTTGAATCAAATTATACATGACTTAGACTCTTAAGATATGCTTATGATTTTAATCGCATTGCATAACAATAAATACGATTGCTAGAATATTATTGACATTAACGTATAGTATAAACAGCATAGATACAAGTATTGACCCTTGTGAGACACCATTCTTAATACTCACGTTATTGAATGTACTGACTTCGACCATAACTTTCATGCACCTTTCTTTTCAAACCGTAGCAAACAATATGTATTCGTGCCTGTAATAAGTCTTAAAGATGGCAATTTAGATGCGCAAAAGAAGCAGTAAGACTCAATTAAATACTTAAGCTATATCCACTAATATCCAGGTTTATAAAAAGGGAGTCTGTTTCTTATCCGAAAATCGTTTGTCCGAAAATCAAAATCCCTAACACGTTTGCTATAATCATCAAAATCCATAATGTTCGAATGTACGAAATTTCATAATCCCTAATTGTCTTTAATTCTAATCATTTTTTGTCATAATATCGAGTTCTATAATAATCAAAACTCCTAAAATTACTTGCTATAAAGTTAAATGCCCGAAGTGTTACATAGTATAATGTTCGTTACTACGAATGGAGCTTTATCATAATATTATATTAGTCCGAATTATGAATGATTATAATTATTTATAATTTTGTTTTATTCAAAAAATGTTTGGCCAAAAAATGGTTTCGTCAAATCATCATTTTATAAATGACTTACTTTTTGACCAAATGATCAACAGCTAAATTTTCATTTTACGAATAATTATTTTGCAAAATGAATATTTAACAACTGAGTTATCATACCAAACTACTATTGGTCTAAAAAGTTTGATAAAATGTTTTATTTGAAAATTGTTTCTTTTATTAATCGATCTGATAATAGATATGGTACGGGTCAAATTAAAACACAATATTTGGAAAATCATTATTTTGATAAATTTGGTTAGGTAAGGTTAGAATTTTGGTTAGGTTAGGTTAGAACTGATGACCATAAAACGCGCGAGCCGAGCGAGCGAAGCGAGCGTGCCGCGGCAGCGGCCGGCGAAGCGCCAGAAAATATTTACTACTGTTTAATTTCTATGTAACAGTGGATACTCAAATAAAAATAAATATATTTATATATACCGATGTTCGTCACACATAATAAGTCAGTTTTTGTAAGATGGTACTGTTGTTAAATGTCTCGTTTGCCAAATGAATATTTAGGATTTGTAACAAATTATAGAATAGATTTGTACATTTCACATATTATGGATTGTAATATTTATAGCAAAACATTTTAGGACCTTTAGTACTTTCGGACTTATGACGTTTATGGAAAAGCCTTTTATGTCTTTTAAACTTTATAGATTGTGATATTTATGGCAAAAGATTTTAGGGTAAATAATATTTAGGGATTTCGATTTTAGGGCAAGTGATATTATGATAAATGTAGTTAGGGATAATGATCATTCGGGCAAATGATGATTCGGACATAAAACATTATGAGATGTAAAATTATGGATAAAAATTTTATGAGATGAAATAGAGAACCTTATAAAAATTACGTTATGTTTTTGTCACATTTGCGATAGCTATGTACTATTCGCGATCGCTCCAGGTGGCGTAGACAAACATTGACAGTGGGTTGACATAAGACGCGATAAATCACGCGGTCAATGTAATGTCATCGAAGTGTCCGGCTCGAAGGACCATACCAGTTTATTTTTGTGTGTCCACAGACGCGTGTCTGGGCGCGTGCGCGTGCCACGCCGGGCCCGACGCGCACGACGCCGACACGCAACACCGCGCGCACCACACCGCCCTCGCGCACCTCGCCGCGCTGCCCGCGCTCACCGCCGCCGCCGTGCAGCAGGTACACACACACACACACACACACACACACACACACACCGCCCTCGCGCACCTCGCCGCGCTGCCCGCGCTCACCGCCGCCGCCGTGCAGCAGGTACACACACACACACACACACACACACACACACACACACACCGCCCTCGCGCACCTCGCCGCGCTGCCCGCGCTCACCGCCGCCGCCGTGCAGCAGGTACACACACACACACACACACACACACACCGCCCTCGCGCACCTCGCCGCGCTGCCCGCGCTCACCGCCGCCGCCGTGCAGCAGGTACACACACACACACACACACACACACACACACACACCGCCCTCGCGCACCTCGCCGCGCTGCCCGCGCTCACCGCCGCCGCCGTGCAGCAGGTACACACACACACACACGCACACACACACACACACCGCCCTCGCGCACCTCGTCGCGCGCTGCCCGCGCTCACCGCCGCCGCCGTGCAGCAGGTACACACACACACACACACACACACACACACACACACACCGCCCTCGCGCACCTCGCCGCGCTGCCCGCGCTCACCGCCGCCGCCGTGCAGCAGGTACACACACACACACACACACACACACACACACACACACCGCCCTCGCGCACCTCGCCGCGCTGCCCGCGCTCACCGCCGCCGCCGTGCAGCAGGTACACACACACACACACACACACACACACACACACCGCCCTCGCGCACCTCGCCGCGCTGCCCGCGCTCACCGCCGCCGCCGTGCAGCAGGTACACACACACACACACGCACACACACACACACAGCGGGCTCGCGCGCCTCGCCGCGCTGCCCGCGCTCACTGCCGCCGCCGTGCAGCAGGTACACACACACACACACACACACACACACACACACACACACACCGCCCTCGCGCACCTGGCCGCGCTGCCTGCGCTCACTGCCGCCGCCGTGCAGCAGGTACACACACACACACACACACACACACACACACACACCGCCCTCGCGCACCTCGCCGCGCTGCCCGCGCTCACCGCCGCCGCCGCGCAGCAGGCACACACACACACACCCACACACACACACACACACACACACACACACACACACACACACACACACACCGCCCCCGCGCACCTCGCTGGCGCTGCCCTGCGCTCACCGCCGCCGCCGTGCAGCAGGTACACACACACACACACACACACACACACACACACACACACACACACACACACACACACACACACACACACACCGGCCCTCGCGCACCTCGCCGCGCTGCCCGCGCTCACCGCCGCCGCCGTGCTGCAGGTACACACACACACACACACACACACACACCGCCCTCGCGCGCCTCGCCGCGCTGCCCGCGCTCACCGCCGCCGCCGTGCAGCAGGTACACACACACACACACACACACACACACACACACACACACACCGCTCTCGCGCACCTCGCCGCGCTGCTCTGCGCTCACTGCCGCCGCCGTGCAGCAGGTACACACACACACACACACACACACACACACACACACACACACACACACACACACACACACACACACACACCGCCCCCGCGCACCTCGCTGCGCTGTCTGCGCTCACCGCCGCCGCTCGTGCAGCAGGTACACACACACACACACACACACACACACACACACACACACACACACACACCGCCCTCGCGCACCTCGCCGCGCTGCCCGCGCTCACCGCCGCCGCCGTGCAGCAGGTACACACACACACACACACACACACACACACACACACACACCGCCCTCGCGCACCTCGCCGCGCTGCCCGCGCTCACCGCCGCCGCCGTGCAGCAGGTACACACACACACACACACACACACACACACACACACCGCCCTCGCGCACCTCGCCGCGCTGCCCGCGCTCACCGCCGCCGCCGTGCAGCAGGTACACACACACACACACACACACACACACACACACACACACACACACACACACACACCGCCCTCGCGCACCTCGCCGCGCTGCCCGCGCTCACCGCCGCCGCCGTGCAGCAGGTACACACACACACACACACACACACACACACACACACACACTGCCCTCCGCGCACCTCGCTGCCGCGCTGCCCGCGCTCACCGCCGCCGCCGTGCAGCAGGTACACACACACACACACACACACACACACACACACACACACACCGCCCTCGCGCACCTCGCCGCGCTGCCCGCGCTCACCGCCGCCGCCGTGCAGCAGGTACACACACACACACACACACACACACACACACACACACACACACACACACACACACACACACACACACACACACACACACACACACACACACACACACACACACACACACACACACACCGCCCTCGCGCACCTCGCCGCGCTGCCCGCGCTCACCGCCGCCGCCGTGCAGCAGGTACACACACACACACACGCACACACGCACTCACGTACACACGCACACACGCACTCACTCATACACGCACGCACTCACACACGCACTCACGCACACACGCACACACGCCCGCACTCACGCACACACGCACTCATGCTCACATGCACGCACTCAAGATACTCATCATTATAAGCTGTGTCTTAAAATAAAAATTGTTATTAATTTGTCATTCTACTTTTTAAATTTAAACATTGTTATTCGCAGTCGGTTCGGGAAGAGAGGTTCGACCACATATACGCCATCTACCACTTACTAATGGACAAACTGCAGCAGCGCTCCAGCGCCAGGAACAGTTTGCAGCATAGAGGTGAGAGAAGTTTTATTTTTTTAAATTTTGTTCTTTATGGTGTGCCGATATCTGACTTCCAAAAAGTTCGCAATCAACAGATGGCGCTGATGTTCTATCGCTCTAGTATCACATTAGTATAAAAGACTACATCTCACTTAAAAGTTGTGCTGGATGCTATTAGATGGTACATTGAAAAGAGTTGTATTGTACTAAAATAAATACATGACATTTAACTCTAGCTTTATTATCAATAGTTTCAACGGAAGCATTCGATTCGTTGTTTATTTTTGTAGAACTAGATTACTTTGATGATGAAGTATATAAAATAATGTAAAAGAGTATTAGATTGGTTAAATATTTATTTATTTATTTATATAATCTATTGCAGACTCACTCGACTCAACGACAGGACAACCATTGGATCTCACTAGTTGTAAGGTGAGTATTCTATTAAGCGGTTGGTCCTGCGCTTAAAATAAAAACTGCGTTGCGATTTTACTTAAAATAATTAGTCGATTTGAGAGTTCCGTAGGTACTTGTTGTAACTGCCTCGTTGGTCTATTGGTAGCAAGTGCTGCGTTAGGACCGAGAGGTCCCCGGTTCGAGTCCGGGGTCGGGCAAAATTTGTGTGAGTTTTTCTGTAATGAAATTACTCAGCCCGGAGTTAGGAAATTGGCGGTTGAACGCCCGTGCCTCGGAAAGCACGTTAAGCCGGTGGTCCTGCGCCCGATCTCTCATCGGTCATGTCGGATTGCCGTCTCACCGAATCATGAGAGTAAGGGAATAGAGAGTGCACTTGTGTTTGCGCGCACACTTGTGCACTATAATATGTCCTGCGCACTTGGTTGATCTCAATTGAGATCGGCCGCCATGGCCGAAATCGGTCGGACGCCTTATATATAGGTACTTGTGTATGTAAAATTTTTTTTTTTCAAACATTTATGAAGAAGATATTTTTTTTGCATAATCACAAACTTCTGAAATCCTAAAAAAGTCCACACACTAAAAAACTGTTACATATTTATACGGTAATATCTACTTTTAATGATTCTAGGTATCACATTCATCACTTCGTGTATTTTTTTTTACACGAACTGGCGCAGTAACGATTTATTTTTTCTTCTTTTAAAATTAGACGTATATTTTCCTTTTTTATTTAAATAAACTTTTTTTATACATTTCGTTCAGGATGTATGTATCCCATCTTTCAGAACCCCGAAGAAGAATTGATGGAGGCGGAGGACTCCAACTCTCAGGAGTGTCTGGTGTCGATTCCGTGTGTGAACGTGGACTACCTCACAGATCGAGCTGATAGCTTGGAGAAGGTGATATACCATAGACATAATTTACATACATACATACATACATACAATCACGCCTTTTTCCCAGAGGGGTAGGCAGAGATCACTTCCAGCGATCCACTTTTCACCTCTGTGGGAAACGTGACGTGACGGGTTGTGGACCACGTCGCCGCCATTCTGCCTTGTGCATTGTTTTAACAAGGACATAAATAACATACAGACATAATTTCACCTTCATTAAGACTTCAAGAGGGGACTTCAAGTTAATTTTTTTTACAAACTAGCAGTGGCGAAGGGTGAATATTTTCAGAAGGGAAGCCGGAGTATAAAAACTACTTACCAAAATAATGACCGATATACACTGATGTTAATGTACTATAGTTCAAATGTTATTATTTATAAAACTGCATTCCGAGTTTAAGCATTGCAAGCATATTGGTCATTATTAACACATATCAGTAAAACCTGTGCTACTCCAAACTGAACTTTATTCCCAACAAAGAAGTAAACATAAACAACAAAACATTTTATTTAACTTACCTGCGCCTGCCATCCACATATACTTGTCGTAAATTTGATGTATGGAAACGTTTAAAAATCCATTTTTGCGTTTATCAAATGGTCATACTTGGGGTTGCCTAATTATAGTTAATCATGTTTATTGTTTACTAAACTTACTTTTGAGAACGAAGTATCTTTCGATAACCATTTCTAACGAACGAACAACTACACGACAACGACACCACAACATACAATACAAATTCAACAAACTTCAGCAACACAACAAATAAATTCGACAAAACAAAACAAGTTGTTTACAAACAATTCGCACTATCCGCCATATGTAAAACTATTTTTTTGTCTAATTCATTCCATCAAGGACAGGCAAAGGGATCTAGTCCGTACAGCCTAGTCTACAGTAAATTGTTAAATATTTCGGCTGGAGCTATGTCTTCTTTGATTTGTGTTCATAAGTGAGCAATATTTTCTAGGCCAGAGTCACGATATAAAACTAAAAAGCCACGGATAATAATTAATCACGCGCCAGAAAAAAAATTACGGATTAATGTATCCGTAATTCGGAACTAGGCTATACAGGCTAGATGCCTTTGCCTGATGGGATACATGAATTGTATTAAAAAACGTTTGTGGGAATCTACGTCACGAGTGTTCTTTCTCGCTTGCACATGTAGGTTTTCTAATTAACTATCTCTATCACAACCCGGTGGACATCGAGTTATTTCCTAGTACATTTGCGCGTGCTAAAACGAGACAAAGCATGACGATTAGTTCATAGAAATGAAAAGGACAGATGCACAGTATGGGTGATATGGGTGTTTTTTTTTGTATGAAGAGGTAAGCCGAATTTTATCGGCTTCTATTTGGCATTATTTGCATTGCCTATGAAATTTTGTAGGCGTTTTGTCAATTTTAGCAATTTGAATGAAGTAAATGGATAAGTTAACATATAAAAATATCGTTGGCCCATGGATTCGATTTTTCGAAGGGAAGCCGATGGGAATCGGGTTATATGGACTCTTCGCCACTGCAAACTAGTAACTATGTATGATTTTAGACTTTCGCGTTCCATTACACTAAATATTAGTCATTATGGGTCTACACGCGATATTAGGAGTAGCAATTACATAGCTACTTACTGCCCGACGTGCAGACTGGGTTGCACCAATCGTGGTCGCGAGCAAACTCATTTGCTACTCTTAATAACGCGTGTAGACCCATAAAGACTAATATTTACTGTAATATGTTGGTCCGCGACTTTTTCGCACACAAATTTCTGGTCTCAGATCTTTGCTATTTTTTCCCCCTTACTTACATACGATGGCCGAGTGGTTAAGGTCGTTGCTTGCCATGCGAGTTCAAACCCCGCCATGTACCAATGTGTTTATTAAATTTGAAATTCATATGTACCATCATTCGACGCTTTAACGGTGAAGGAAAACATCGTGAGGAAACCTGCACACCTAAGGAGAAATTCTTAGGTTGTGTAGTCGACCAACCCGCACTTGGCCAGCGTGGTCGACTAAGGCCTTATCGCCCTAGTTTAGGGTAGGCCCGTGCCCCAGCAGTGATGATGATGATGACTTACATACGACACTGGCTTGAAGAAGCCCCGTCATCATCAACGGACTTGCGCGGGGAGTGGATTGATTTCACACAGATAGTTTTTAGCCGTTTCGATCTAAACAAAGTCAAGATTTTTAATTTGATTTTCGAGAGTACATTACACTCTCCATTTCTCTCTTCAGTCGTTCACTCTTGACAGAGTGGTCGTGTAAGATTTTAGACTTTCGCGTTCCATTACACTAAATATTTGTCTTTATGGGTCTACACGCGTTAATAGGAGTAGCAAATTACATAGCTACTTACTGCCCGACGTTTCGACTGGGTTACACCAATCGTGGTCGCGAGCGAACTACAGTAATGGTCCAAGATCCCAGAGCTGCCAGACATCACTTATTTTCTAATGGACAAAATATATACGATTGAGTAGTGGTGGGGTGTACTATCATCATATGACTAGTTGCTACCTTGACCAGACGGCCATTTTTCAGATATCAACCAATCAAGGTACATAGAAACACTGCTCACCTCACTTAAATTCTGATGGCTGATTTTAACATATATTTCACACAATATCATTAAAAATTAGGTTTCATTACTCCCAGACACATGCGGTCGGCGGTTTTACCTTACAGACGCTTTAAAGCTTTGAAAAAAATTTTACTTTTACTTATTTTCTGATGCTTGATATTTATATATGTTATTCAAACAACTAAAAAGTGCTCATCTGACCGCAATAATTATAGAATTGTACCTTACAAACTATTTTATTAGAAAAACTTAACTAAATTCAATTTTAAAAAAAAAATCTAAAACAGTTGGGTCTGGTGAATGTTTGGCCCCTTGGATCGGTCTGTCCGTTGGCAAAACGTTTTAAAATAGTTGTTTGAATAACATATATAAAAATCAAGCATCACAAAATAAGTGAAATTAAGTAAAAGTAAATTTTTTTTCATAGCTTTAAAGCGTCTGTAAGGTAAAACCGCCGACCGCATGTGTCTGGGAGTAATGAAACCTGGTTTTTAATGATATTGTGTGAAATATATGTTAAAATCAGCCATCAGAATTTAAGTGAGGTGAGCAGTGTTTCTATGTACCTTGATTGGTTGATATCTGAAAAATGGCCGTCTGGTCAAGGTAGCAACTAGTCATATGATGATAGTACACCCCACCACTACTCAATCGTATATATTTTGTCCATTAGAAAATAAGTGATGTCTGGCGGCTCTGGGATCTTCCTCTATAAGCACAGCGGCAGTAAGTAGCTATGTAATTTGCTACTCCTATTAACGCGTGTAGACCCATAAAGACAAATATTTAGAGTGGTCGTGGTTGTATGTTGAGACGTATCTAATGTGGATAATGCAGCTCTTGCAATGCGGCTCCACTTGCCACGGTCTTCAGCGTTACGGGAACATTGGACTATGGTAGTTTGTGTCGCAGCTTTTATAAGGTCTGTCCAGCGTGTAGGTGATCGACCACGCGACCGCTTGCCTTCCACTCGTCCCTGGACAACGAGACGTTCCATGGAGTTTTGGTTTCGTGTGACGTGCCCGAAGTATTTGAGGATTCGTATTTGCACAGTCGACGATAATCTCTCCTTAACTTTAAGTTCTCCATTCTCCATTTACTTTACCTATAGTCTTAGTGACATTGGAGTGGCTGAAAATCAGCGTTGGCAAGGATCTCGGTCCCATGTCAGCACAAGCTGAGTCACTTCCATTTGCTCATTACCTGTATTTTTTTTTCCTTTTGTAATTGTGCCATATTTTGTAAAATGTCTATGTGAGCAATAAACTATTCTTATTCTTATTCTATATTGTTTTTATTTCAGTTCGGCGACGGCTCCCCCCCAGCAGTGGAAGAACGATCGCCCCAGCACTGCGCGTCTACCGAGCCGCACGCTACGAGGCGACACACAGTAGGCCCGGGGGATTGTCGGCACGCGCAGGTGAGATGGTTGGAGGGGTGGGGGATGAAGGTTCGGTGCTCGGGTCGGGACGAAATTGTAGGATTTGTTTTTTTTTTTGATTGATTTTCTGACTTCGAATACAAAATCTAAACCGATTAAGTTAGACGCTTGAAATTTATCATGCAACTTAAAGGTTAGTTGCAACAGGACAGCAAGATTCCTTCGGGAAATAGTATAAAAGAAGTATTTTCCCAGTACTATCGGTACTGGGAAAATACTTTTGAATGTAAAATCATGTAGTCCACGCGTACGAAGTCGCGGGCACAGCTAGTTTAAAATTTTACGGATTAAACTCACGTGTATTGTTATTTTAAACACATTATTTAGAGATCTGACGTTTGGAGCTCTTTACAGCGCTCGTGGTCACGGGCAATACTAGAATCCGTAAAATTAGTTTTATATCAAATTTTCGCTCAATTAATATAGACAATACTATAAAAATATTTGACCTGAATCGAACCCACGACTCTTAGAACCGCCAGCCAGTCAATTCAAATTGCTATAATGTATGTTTGCAGGGCGGAGAGCTTGGTGTATGCGGGGCGGCGTCGGCCGACCTTCGTGCGGGACCTCTCTACGTATCCGCTCACTTCAATGTGAGTTTATTTATTGTTTATTTATTCATTTAGTATACAATTAACAATGTGGTATCTTAAGCAAGGTGATTCGTGACTTTCTCCAAGACATATGGTGGTTTAAGGTTCTCCAAATGTCAAATGCCACTGTTTGTCACACAATACTGTTAAGATGAAGGGACTATTTACAAAGAAAAGTACCTATGCAGTAGTTATAATTAGCGTTTGCTTACTTTATTCTGCTTAGTACAGAAGTTTCTACACTGAGCAATAGATGGCGCTGTAACATAGTTATGTAACAGCGCCATCTATTACATACTATCGGAACTAACTTCTAAACCGTCCTGAGCAATAGATGGCGCTGTAACATAGTTGTGTAACAGCGCCATCTATTACATACTATCGGAACTAACTTCTAAACCCTCCTGAGCAATAGATGGCGCTGTAACATAGTTATGTAACAGCGCCATCTATTACATACTATCGGAACTAACTTCTAAACCCTCCTGAGCGATAGATGGCGCTGTAACATAGTTATGTAACAGCGCCATCTATTACATACTATCGGAACTAACTTCTAAACCCTCCTGAGCAATAGATGGCGCTGTAACATAGTTATGTAACAGCGCCATCTATTACTTACTATCGGAACTAACTTCTGAGGGCCTACCATGAGTTGGCTATCGTAAACTTACGTAGGTACGTTAAAAACCTATCGAGTTGTTTTTTTCATATGGCCGATTGTAGTTCTTCGCGTAACCACCAGGCGGCGCTGTACATGTTTTTCATAGACATATTTACGTAGTCGATATCGAGCGCGTAGGTTTTAAACTCATGGTAGCCCCACTGAGCAATAGATAGCGCTGTAACATAGTTATGTAACAGCGCCGTCTATTACATACTATCGGAACTAACTTCTAAACCCTCCCCACTATAAAAACCTTCCCTTTCGCAGCAACAAGCGCCCGCCCACGTGTCCCTACTCCCGAACACAAACTTGGCCGGCAAACTACCGGCCGTCCAGCACCAGCCGCCTAGGTACTTCAGCGTGAAGGACCAGCATCTGCTGAAGCCGCCTCATGCGATGCAGACGCCTGGTGAGTGGGAGACCTCATTGAGCGGCTGTGAGGTCCGCTTATGAGGTCGCTGTAAAAGTTGACATTACAACCGATGCGACCTGGTGAGTGAAGGATTAGCAGGATAAGCAGGGTGACCTCATTGAGTGGCCGTGAGGTCTACTTATGAGGTCGATGCAAGGTAGACGTCTGGTGAGTGGAGACTTGTATGATGGTCCTCATGACTGCTTCTCAAAAGGTAGAATGAGACCTTTTGAGGAGCAGTCATGAGGTTCAAATATGAGGTCTAAGGGCACAATAGACCCTATTGAGCCTTTTGACAAACTGCCGGCCGTGCAGCACCAGCCGCCTAGGTACTTCAGCGTGAAGGACCAGCATCTGCTGAAGCCGCCTCATGCGATGCAGACGCCTGGTGAGTGGGAGACCTCATTGAGCGGCTGTGAGGTCCGCTTATGAGGTCGCTGTAAAAGTTGACATTACAACCGATGCGACCTGGTGAGTGAAGGATTAGCAGGATAAGCAGGGTGACCTCATTGAGTGGCCGTGAGGTCTACTTATGAGGTCGATGCAAGGTAGACGTCTGGTGAGTGGAGACTTGTATGATGGTCCTCATGACTGCTTCTCAAAAGGTAGAATGAGACCTTTTGAGGAGCAGTCATGAGGTTCAAATATGAGGTCTAAGGGCACAATAGACCCTATTGAGCCTTTTGACAAACTGCCGGCCGTGCAGCACCAGCCGCCTAGGTACTTCAGCGTGAAGGACCAGCATCTGCTGAAGCCGCCTCATGCGATGCAGACGCCTGGTGAGTGGGAGACCTCATTGAGTGACACTTATGAGGTCGCTGTATGTAGAGCTGACGCTTGGTGTGTAGAAGACTTTGGGATGTTCAGGATGACTTCAAAGTGTTTGGTGAGGATCGGCTATGAGGTCCACTTATGAGGTCACTACAAAAGTTGACCTCTCGGCCGATGTAGACGCCTGGTGATTGGAGACTTACTTGGAGAAGTTCAGTATGACCTCATTGAGTGGTTATGAGGTCCACTTATGAGGTCGCTGTAAAGGTGAACCTCACGGCTGATTCAGACGTTTGGTGATTGGAGACTTACAGGATGTTCAGGTTGACCTCATTGAGTAGCCGTGAGATCAGCTGATGAGGTCGCTGCAAAATTGGACCTGACGGCTGGTAGACTCCTGGTGAGTAGAAGACTTACAGGATGTTTAGGATGACCTCATTGAGTGAGTAGCCGTGAGGTCTACTTATGAGGTCGATGCGATGTAGACGACTGGTCAGTGCAGACTTGCAGAATGACCTCATTTCACCTGGTGGGGAGAAGCTGTGAGGTTCACATACACATACACACACATAGCACACACAGCGATCCACTTTTCACCTCTGTGGGAAACGTGACGTGACGGGTTGTGGACCACGTCGCCGCCATTCTGCCTTGTGCATTTTTTTAACAAGGTCATTGCGTTCCCACGAGTAGCAAGAATGTATGACGGGGGAAGAAAAGGGGAGGAAGGATACTATCGCCTCGGATGATTTGGACTGAGTCGATAGTAGCTCGAGGAGCCGGGGTCGCTTACCCGTATACCGTTCACCAACCACCGGACAGATAGTTGTGACTGGTATCCCCTGACTTAACCTGAACCTTGTCTCGTTGTTGTGAGGTTCACATATGAGGTCAAAAAGCATAATAGACCCTGTTATGCCTGTCGATATTACAATAAGCACTGGTTACTTACCGCGGTATCAGATCAATGTATGTGATGTGTAACATTTATTTATTTTATACGTAATCCGTCCGTCACCGAGCCAGTCAAATAATCTGTCTGTCCGTCCGTCTGTCCGCAGCGTCGTCGTTCGGGCGGCGCGCGTCGGACGGCGGCGCGCACGTGGCCCGCGGGCGCGAGCGCGCCTGCTGCCGCGACCAGCCCAAGCACCACGTGAGTACGGTACTCAATACTCAATGACTTATCACTTCTATAAGTGGTTACAACTTGTTGGGGTAGTAATTATAGATACAACCAGGGTCAGCCCGCCGGCCTGGGAGACCCGTAGACACGGGGGCCCTTCCGTCCAGCGGACTGGCCAACTCCGACCCGCACAGCTCAATACCAATGCGAGACTCCACGCCTTGTCTCGTTGTTGCCGCAGCAGTGGTCTCCTCTTAAAGCGGGCTTTCAGGGTGAGTGCGACAGGCTCAATATGATCTATTGTGCCTGTCGACCTCATATTTGGATCTCACTACCGCTTAACATCAGGTGGTGTAAGGTCATCTTGTTAGCTTAAAATAAAAAAAATCTATACGTGGTTACAAGGGGTTGGGGTAGTAATTATAGATACATTATAGACCCTGCTAGGGCACTGCAAATGAAATTGAAGAGAGGACGCTGTATTTTTATGTAAACGTACGATACAGGATATAAGGGCGTGCCGACAACCGATAAAGAATTTCGCACATAGACCAACAGATGGCGCCGACATACAATCTCCACGAGAATATGTAATTAGTATGAAACCTACTTCTCACTTCAATGTTATTCGAGCCACTAACTATACAGCTCCTAAACTACAAAATATTGCTGGACATACATGGGGGTGATTTCGTGATGCGGTACTGTAGAGGTGCCCTAAGAAAAAAAATTCCGAAATTCCCACGGGAACGGGAATTAGCGGAAAAATCCTTTTGTATGAAAAATCTAAACCACTTAAGTTAGACTCTTGAAATTTGGCATGCAAGTACCTTAGTAAACTAAAAGCTTAGTTGCAACAGGATATTGCGAAATTCCCACGGGAATGGGAGTTTTTGAAAAAAGACTTTCGTATGTAGAATCCTGTAGTTCCAGCAAACGAAGTCGCGGGCACAGCTAGTATAATATATTCGTAATCATGCAATAAAAACTCTATAGTTATCTAGTTATTATTATTAAAAACTAATCAATCCTGTGCTACAGGTCAAATCACAGGTTTGACCTGTAGCACAGGTTTCACTACGAAACCTATTTCAGGCACCAGTCCTTCACACTTGGGCTTAAATCAATTGTTTCTTAGACCTAAGTTAGTACTAAAAATTGCCTATATTGTGAAGGAAAATAAACGTATTATTATTATTATTGTTGTCTCCGTTGGGATGATCACGGGAAGAGTTACCTTCCCGGCCCTTTTGGAAGGCTTGCGTGGGGGCACAGGCCCAACACGTAGAGGCCCCTTGAGACGTTTAATATAAGTTTGGGATGGATATTATTATTATCAATCTATTAAACACGCTTCTAGGCGTCAGACAGCGGCACCCCGCCCCGCGCCGAAGACTCCGAACAAACGGACGAGTGTTCATCGGACGCGGCGTACAACAACACGCTCTGCAGGTACTTGGGGAGGGGGAAAGAGGGCAGGGGGGGGGATGAAGGAAGATGATGTCATAGACTTAAGAGATAGAGAGAGTGAAAAAGGTAGAAGTAGAAAAAGTTAAAAAGGAGCGGAAAAAGGCGGAATGTTACGTCTAAAATAAACCCGGGCACAGTGAGTGTTGTGTGTCGGACAAATGTGGGTAGCTGTACAAATGACATTAGTGCTACAAGTTCGGGGGTGGATCTAGAAATTCACAACCGCTGTGGCAGACGAAGACGGGCGGCGCCAGTTCGCTCGCGACCACGATTGGTGTAACCCAGTCGAAACGTCGGGCAGTAAGTAGCTATGTAATTTGCTACTCCTAATAACGCGTGAAGTCCCATAAAAGACTAATATTTAAGTTAAAAAGGGATAAAATAATAGGGTATATGACTATTTGGGTAAGGAGGGGGGTAATGGTGGGGAGGCATGAAAGAGTGTATAAGGTGATGTGGTGAATGAAAGATCAGCAAGCGATAGTGGGAAGAAGACATAGACATTAGAGAGAGAGAGAGTGTGTAAGGAAGTAAAGGGGGGAAGAGGGTAGAAGGTGGAGTGAGAGATGTGGAAGACAGTGTGAGATAATGAAAGAACGAAAGAAAATAGTTTTTGATCACACATACATAATTGGCTATTAATAAGTTTCTTATTTAATTGCTGCAGCTGTCTGCTGCAGCAATTAAATAAGAAACTTATTTTTTATGGTCGCTTATAAGTAAAAAAATATCGTGATATGTTTTTTGCATTAACCTAATTTATTATTATTTATATTTTTGGAATATCAATCTCAGTTTTATTTATCTGTGGTTAACAAGTGGCAGCGATGATAATCTTCTTATGACGTCATAACCCAATAAACAAGACGTCAAAGTCAACGTTTGAGTACAAGACTTGTTCGCATTGTTTATGACTAGAGAAGAATTTGTAGCCTTACATTAGTAAATTCCATTTTTTTTACGAAAGAGGAATAGAAGCGAGAGATGAGAGATAAAAGTGACAGTGACATACGGACGGACAGACAAGACATGACTGAAATTATTGAATTCATAAGGGTTTCGTTTCTTGACATTTGGTTACGGATCCCTAAGAATGTAGAAAGGGCGTTTAAGATAAATAGAGGGACACAGTATGAATATTATGGATTTGGTCAAACATATTCTTTCTCTTAGAGTACGACGTTTTTTTACTTGTTATTTTCTTATAAACAATCTATCAGTACCATTAGTGTACTCATTACCCCATAGACGACTGGCGTGAAATTTACCTTGTAAAAAAAAGAAATATGTTAAAAGATGGTCATTTGAATTTTTCCTTTAACGAATTAGACTGATATTTACTGAGCCAATTAATACTTAAACTACTGTGCAAACTTACGACAAAATATCACAAAAAAATATTATCTACCATATGGTCATACGTAAACGAAGACGTAACAACCATCCTTTTTAAAAAGTCAGTTAACTTTTAAACCAGTATACTATTTTGAAAATCTAATTTCTTTTCTACCTTATCTTGATTAAAGTTTAAATTATAGTGGCAATATGATTGCCGTTACCATTTAAAGGGTTAAAGATAACTATCTTTTAAATTCGACTGGCTCGGTGGAACAGTGGTTAGTGACCCTGGCTGGCGGTTCCGAGAGTCGTGGGTTCGATTCCCACTCGGGACAAATATTTGTGTGATGAACATAGGTGTTTGTTCCGTGTCTGGGTGTGATTATGTATTTAAGTATGTATTTATAAATATATATGTATGTGTATCAGTCTCTGACGCCCATAGTACAAGCTCTGCTTAGTTTGGGGTCAGATGACCGTGTGTGGAAATGTCCCAGATATTTATTTATTATTAAAAAAAAGTCGGTAACGAACTCCTTGGTTCCCCCACCCCTCACTCCTAGCCGGGTTGATGTGTGTGACTGCGCAGGTGCCCCAGTGCGCGCGCGAGCGACGACGCGCCGCCCGCGCCGCCGCAGGGCTCCATGGTGAGTACATATATTGTTATACATATAGAATAGTATAGCACCCAGGATGCCTCCTTGCAGGACGCCCTTAAAGTAGATAAATTGTAAAAAACTCACACTAATTTTGCCCGACCCCGGAGTTGAACCGGAGACCCCTCAGTCATTACGCAGCGCTGGCTACCAATAGACCAACGAGGCAATCTCACATATTATTATTATACAGATAGAATAGTATAGGACCCAGGATGCCTCCTTGCAGGACGCCCTTAAAGTAGGTACATTGTAAAAGTGGTGAGACAACATTCTTGTTAAGATGGAATAGGATATGGCTCGTATTTTTATGATATGTGATAAGTAGAAAAACCTCCTTGCAGGACTACTTGCCTTTTTCCCGTAGGTATATTGAAAATGTCGTTAAGATTAAATGGGATAGAAATAATACATATTATGATATATGACAAATAGAAAAGAACCTCAGATTCTACCTTGTGGGACGCCCCTAAAGTTCGTGGATTGAAAACAAAAAGTCAAACTGTCCTTCCTGGTCTTTCTCGGAAACATTTGGTTAAAACGAAAGAAAATACCTCATATGCTTCATTGTTGTACTTCTAAAAAGTTGACACACGTTATTATCTGGTGTTACATTTTTATGTTTTATAGAAGCACAAAATCTACGGCGAAGTATATTATAAAAAAATATATTCTTATCTTACATTTAATAAAATTACTGATTTTAACAGTCGAATAGTGAAAAGATCATTATGTATTTTACAGTTTAGCCAAACCTGAGTTCAGAATTAAAAGGCCGGTTTTGAATTCAGAACCTACCTACATAAAGTTGACTGAACTACCCCTCAAAATAGTTTCTAAATAAATTCATACATGTTAAAAAATTTGAATTATTCGAAATTGTTTAAAGAGCTAGTACTAAAAACACAATTGGACACAATTAAATATATATTTATAAACACTATGTATGCTTAGTTTGGGGTCAGACGACGGTGTGTGGAAATGTCCCAGATATTTATTCATACATACATACATACAATCACGCCTTTTTCCGAGAGGGGTAGGCAGAGATCACTTCCAGCGATCCACTTTTCACCTCTGTGGGAAACGTGACGTGAAGGGTTGTGGACCACGTCGCCGCCATTCAGCCTTGTGCATTGTTTTAACAAGGTCATTGCGTTCCCACGAGTAGCAAGGATGTATGACGGGGGAAGGAAAAGGGGAGGAAGGATACTATCGCCTCGGATGATTTGGACTGAGTCGATAGTAGCTCGAGGAGCCGGGGTCGCTTATATTTATTCATTTATTTATTTATTTATTCCCCCCACAGTCCAGCACATCTCCGTCTTCGTCGTCGAGTATGCGCGTCCGCAGGACCGGTCTGCTTACCGTCACCGAGCGCCCGCCCGGTGAGTGTGTCGAATGCTTCACTGAAGTCGCTTGGAACTATTTAAAGTGTTGTTTTAAGTGTACCGCTAGTTGCAAAGAAGAAAAATGTGTAAGCCACACATATTTTATAGAAGCAATGACTATAATTATCAAATTCAAAATCTAAAATGTTTTTATTCATGTAGACAATTTACATGCACTTATAATTCGTCATATCTTAATATATTTAACTCAAAGGTGACTGACTGACTGAAATAGTATTCTATCAACGCACAGCCCAAACCACTGAACGGATCGGGCTGGAATTTGGCATACAGGTTGACGTTATGATATAGGCCTTCGCTAAAAAGGGATACCCGAAGCGAAGCGAGGGTGGGTCACTAGTTAATAATAAGGTTTTACCATCGGTTCGGAGAAGACTCCGGCAAGAAACTCGATAGTTCTCTTTTTAAGCGACAAACATGTTACATATTGTAACTGAGCCAAGTCATACTTACATACATAGCTTGGGTATGTCACAGCAAAAAGTAACATAAACTCCATTTAACACTTATAAAAATAAAAAGACGTGTGGCACTCGGAGACTCCCGCGGTAAAGCTATTGCATAGCATCGTCCGATTTCGGAGCAGCTCGTCTCGATTCGTGCGAGGTTCGTAGAGTCGTACAATACGTCTAACCGCACGCACACAAACACCGTGCCGAAGTCTACCGAACTGAAACGACGTTAGACGATTGTGAGGTTTTTTTCGTTACGGAATTACTTGGTTCGGTCGCCGCGCTCAAAGCCCGCGATAAAAGCTATGCAATAGCTTATCAATGATTTAAATTAGATAAAAGAGAAAAAATAACATCATTCGAAATATGTAATTCAAAATATAATAACAAATCCAACCTACATGACAAAGATTACATAGGGCAGAATTTTTATACTGATTCTGAATGCTGTAGTTCAGATGCATTTGTAAGTGCATCTGAAATGTCTGGATATTGATGATTTTTTAAAAAGTCTATTGAACCTTCCCAAAATTATCACGCGGATTCTGTAAATTATGAAATACTTTTTGCATTTAAAAAAATTTAAAGATGACAATTTAATTGTTTGTGACATCTTAAAACAACACTTTTTTTGTTAATATTATATTTTGCCTCAAATTTTTTTATCTTTACAAAAAGGCAATATGCGTCGTTTTATATTTAAGAAAATATTTGAATAATACTCGATCGAAACAAGTTACTACGGCTTTTTTATTTTGAATGACGCTTCTATTATTATTTTTTTCCGGATTTAATTTCATTTAAAATTTCGACTTAAATGTCTTTCTGAATAATGAACATTAAAAAGCCATGCATATTGTCTATTAAGTATAATTTTAAATTAAAAATTTTGCTTATATTTTTGCAATTTGAATTAAAGCAATGTTTTTGTAGTATTTTTAATAAATTCTGGATGTTTTTTGTCGTTTGGACTGCTATTTTTATGTTTGTTTTGCGAAAGATGTCATGATATTTAATCCTTATTGACGAAAATATCCTTGTGTTATTTTCAGTTGAAATTAAAAAAATGTTGTATTAAAAAATGAAGTAGTTAGTGATTTAACTAGCAGCTGCTATCACTTCTTTTTATTAACCCTTGTCATCCCACTTCTGGGCAAAAGCTACTATCATTATGATAATTTAATGAGGGTGTTCGCGTATAAGATATCCACTAGATGGCAAGACGCAGATATGAGGTCTAACTGCTTCGTGATTGGTGAATATTGACATGTCAGTCAATGTCACGTCAAAAATAACCAATCACGCTGCAGTTGGACCTGACGCCTACGTATTGCCATCTAGTGAAGTTCTTATACGCGAAAACCCTCATTGTCTGATATGTTTTTGTGTACAAACTTTGTTGTAAAGGATTTTAGGCATGCTAAATGTCATTAATTACAGTCGTTTCAGTTGTTCGAAAGTTTTTTTTATTATATCTTAAAATAACGTTTTTAGTTCGGCATTCGAATCTCATGACATCTTCCATTTTAACAGTAGCCTAGCATGTTTTGCGTGCATCAGTTTTATTTTTTCGTTTGCTAATTTTTTTAATTTTCTACCCAACTCCAGTAATAAGTCCCGAGCTAGTTATGGAGGTGGAAGCTCGGATGAACCGTAACTACCTCCCCCCCTCTATCGGGGGGTTCCCCTACCACGGGCCCCCTCCGCCCGCCGTGCCTCAAAGCCCAACAGGTTCCATAACGCAAGGGACCCCTAACTACCAAAATCAGTCGACTCCGAAGCAGAGCTATTCGAATTCGGGACAGAACAGCCAGAAGCAAATGATGCCTGTTTTAGAGACGATACCTCAAGGAAGCATGATGGAAACGAAAGGTTCTATCATGTCGGGGACGCCTATGACGTCACAAGTCGTTTCGCCTTTCACACCACAGTATACAACAAATCTTCCCAATCAACAAACTCAATATAACATAACCAATACGACTCCACAATTAGGACAATTTTCGGCAAGCCATGGAAATTTGGCGAAACAGCTAAGCCAATTCTCTTCAAGCCATGGCAGTGTGGCGCCACAGATAGGCCAGTTCTCGACCAATCACGGAGCCGCGCAGGGGTCGATAACCAGTGGCACGCCGATCCAAAGTCAGGGGTCGATAACCAGCGGCACACCGATTCAAAGTCAGGGGTCCATAATGTCTGGCACTCCGATGAATACTAATTTTGACAGTAATTTTGCTAGCAACTATAACGCGTCTAGTTTTGGTGCCGCTAATTCTAGCAGCAATTTTAATACCAACACCAACTTTGGTAACAACAACAATCTTGGTCCGAATACCAGTTTTGGTAACAATATGCCGACGAACTCAAATTTTGGTAACAACATGGCGTCGAATTCGAATTTTAACAACAACTACGGTTCCATTACCAGTGGTACACCAATGAGCTATCAGAACACTCAACCAGCCAATCAGATGAGCGTACCATCTGGGTCCATCATGGCTGGAACCCCCTTACCTCAAAACCAACCAACGACCCAATATCAGAATCGGTCTATGGGTCCCAGCCAATCAACGCAGAGTAGTCAATATCAGAACCAGAGTTCCCAGTATCAGAATCAAGGACCCCAATATCAGAATCAAGGACCCCAATATCAGAATCAAGGACCCCAATATCAGAATCAAGGACCCCAATATCAGAATCAAGGACCCCAATATCAGAATCAAGGACCCCAATATCAGAATCAAGGACCCCAATACCAGAGTCAAGGACCCCAATATCAGAATCAAGGTCCCCAATATCAGAATCAAGGACCCCAATATCAGAACCAGGGTTCCATAGTGAGTGGAACCCCCGTACAGCAAGGAACCTCGAGTCAGTACGCGAACCAAAACCAGTACAACCCGAGTCCAAGGCAGAGGAAGTATTCAGGACCGCAGCGGGTCAAACTGCAAACGTTAGCCACTGTGCAGGAAATGGGTAATTTTTTTTTTAGTTTCCTTTTTTTTTGTTTACGGTGGTGGTGACGAAGGTTTTCTTTTCCATCTGTGAGTAGAAGAAGGAAGTGTGATTTCCTTGTTTAAATTTTTATTATGATCCGGCTCGAAGGACCAGATTAAAAAAAATTTGATAGGAACTTATTTGATGTTTAAACGTTAAGAAAAAACACTACAATTTATACAACTGTATATTTACCGATTTCAATTCAATTTAGAATATAAATAACTTTATATGGCTCCGAGTGCTATAAAAGTCGAATTGCAAAAAGGTATCTAGTATTTTTTACTATTTGCTTAAAATGATTGAACTCAAGTGAACTCAAATGAACAATCAGGTAAGTTATTAAACATACAACATAATATCGTACGCGTTTTTTTACAAAAAAAAAAAATATTTTAATCATATTTTGAAGAACATTATATTTAAACCAAACTATTACATCTTTTTATAGCAATCTAACGTTAATAAGGTAAAGTAATTTTTATACAAATTTATTGTTTTTGCATCGTTTTACAAAAGCTTTTTTTAATATCAGCGTTGCAGTGAGTACGTAGTATAGAATGTGTGTGTGTGTGTGTTTTTGCATAGTTATGTGTGCACTTTTTTTTTGTTGATGCGTAGTTTAGATGTTTTGTAGAATTTGCTGCTTTAATGTGTAAAAAAATATTTGTTTTTCTTTAATATAGTAAATTTATTATTAATGCCGATCTAAGTAACTTCTATTTTTGTGGAGAATAAGAAATTATAATACAAATTCATTAGAGTGCTTTAAACTGACTCATCAATGGGAGTAATGGGTAGTGTCGTGTCCTGTACAGTCATAGTGGGTTCGATTCCCGACAGGAACAAACATTTGTGTTCTCTAATATCTTTTATAGAGACATTATTTGTCACTTCGTAAAGCTACACTAAGGCCTTATCGCCCTAGTTTAGGGTAGGCCCGTGCCCCAGCAGTGGGGACGTATATGGACTGATATTGATGGTGAAAGCTACACTACATTAAACAGAGTTTGGGCTTAATATTATTCTTTATGGGTCTACACGCGATATTAGGAGTAGCAATTACATATCTACTTACTGGGCAGTAATTGCTACCCCTAATATCGCGTGTAGACCCATAAAGACTAATATTTAGTGTAATGGAACGCGAAAGTCTAAAATCTTACATAACAAAGAGTTTGGGCTTACCTAACCCCCAGATTTTACACGACTACCCCACATTTATCTTATCTATCTAGATATTTATCTTATCTATCTAGATATTTATCTTATCTATCTAGATATTTATCTTATCTATCTAGACATTTATCTTATCTATCTAGATATTTATCTTATCTAACTCCCCCCCCCTGCCCCTACAGCGAGAGAGCATGCAGAAAGGTACTCCCCCGTAAGGAGGGCGGAGTGTTCTCCGCCCCGGGCCGCGCATGACCTCGCCTCTGCGAAACTGGAGTACCAGCAGTTGCAGGTTAGTTGGTGTTGAACTGGAATAAACTGAACATTTTTCAATACGGTAGTTTCCTATTTTTTTAATTTTTATATAGATGAATGGACCACACAATTGCAAAGGTGATGTTAAAAGAATGGTTTGATATTTGGAAACCTCCCGGAGATATTACAGTTTCAATAGCACATCATTTGGGCGAGCTCAAAACGCTTCATACAAATGTCCTATGACGTCACCGCTCGATATACTGTATGCATATCGTAAGAACTTTGTTCGGCAGCTATATCAAATATTGCATTTACGAATATGTTTTCATAGTGAAAGTTACTACTAATTCTGTAATTTACAAGATGGCATAGTATTTTAATTGAATTTTCGCACTTTAGAAATGGACTTTCCCACCTAACTTCAAATGCCTATTATTGTCTCATTTCGTAAGAAATTTTAATTTCGATTTCACTTATGTTATTGATTTACCCATATGTTACTGTTAATTATGAAATTTTATGTAAAATCAGACTTAGGGCCAATTTTTCAATGGCTAGATAAAACTTAACGGAGAAATCAAATCAAATCAAATCAAATTTATTCTATTTATCACATTACATAATAAGGTCTTAATAGTAAAAGGTATACATGTGACACCCTGCAAGGGCATGGCAATCTTATAGATACTTAGGGCTATGTTATATTACTTAAGATTAAATAAATCAAGTAAATTTTTCATTAAAAAATTCGTGAACATCATAGTAACCTTTGTTACATAGAAATGATTTTAAATGTTTGTTGAAGTTTATTGGAGATTCTATATTTTTAATTTTATTTGGCAAATGATTATAAATTTTTATGAGCATACTATGGGAATTGGATGAGACTAACTTAAGTTTACTGAAAGGTACTTTAAATTTATTTAAATTTCTATTATTTCGTTTTATTCCCTTTACTGGGGAATAAAAGTGGATATATTTTTTGAAAAATTTACATGATTCAAATATGTATATGGAGGCAAGTGTTAGTATATGCTGTTTAATGAAATGAGGTCTACATGACTCCATTTGGTCTATATTGACCAATATTCTTATACACTTTTTTTGTAATATAAATAATTTATCTATTTCACTTAAAAACAAACTATAAGCCGGCAAAAATAAGGACACGTCAGTACTTACACTCACTCTTAAAAGCAAAACGCCCATAATTTGGTCTTCTTATAATTTATCTCACTTAGTTTTATCTGGCCATTGAAAAATCGGCCCTTAGGAAACTAGCTTATTATTCATTATCAAAAAAAAAGATATAATGTCATTTGAAATAAAACTAATTTGACGGATTACTCGCGTGTATTGTTATTCTAAACATATTATTTAGAGATCCGACGTTTCGAGCTCTTTACAGCGCTCGTGTAATGGGTAAAATTTGTTTTATTTCAAATGCGTAATGTTCGCCCTAATTATAGACAATGGAGAATGTTGATAACTTTAGATAATTATGCAGCTTTGGAGTCTTTGACAAACTGAATCCATATGTTTAATTCGTTTGCTCATACAGTCAAAATTAAGAACGTTATGCGTGTTTAAATTTCTGACCGTTTGCACTTTTCATACAAAATCACAGTAGTGCTATGACGTCACACTACAACATGCAGTAAATTTTAAAAAAATCAGAAGACCCCAATATTCGTTATTATTTTTTTAATTTTGCATCAGTATCTAAATGCAGTTCACATAATACATCTACCGACCAAGTTTCAACAGTATAACTCTTATAGTTTCGTTAAAAATGGCTGTGACATACGGACGGACAGACAGACATGACGAATCTATAAGGGCTCCGTTTTTTGCAATTTGGCTACGGAACTAATACACAATGTACCATTCTAAAAATTGAGTCACAGTAACATTCTCTATTCTGGATATAATGACCTAGCGTATCCGGATATAACGACATATCGCTTATAACGACGATGTTGTGTTTACAGCGAGGCTTGGAGAGGCGAAGTGTTGGTGCAGCGGGTGCATCCCCACCACTCGCTGAAGCCAGACTGCACACACCTGCCACTAGCATGCCAGGTAAGAAAAATGCAGAGGAAACTACAAAAAAAATCTTTATTTGACAATTTGACTGGCTCGGTGGAACAGTGGTTAGTGACCCTGGCTGGCGGTTCCGAGAGTCGTGGGTTCGATTCCCACTCGGGACAAATATTTGTGTGATGAACATCGGTGTTTGTTCCGTGTCTGGGTGTTTATTAAGTATATTGAAGTATATTTGTGTATCCACTGTTGATTTTGATATCTGTAACACAAGTGCTTAAGTTTCTTACCATGGGGTCAGATCAATGTATGTGATGTTGTGTGTATGTCACCGTAAAATTGCAAAAAAGGATAGATTGCAATCTATCTCGCGAGATTGTGAACTGTCGAATAATTGTGAACTATAGTTCACGGTTGACTTTAAGGCCGACCAATCAGGGACAGCCTTCGGACGGCTGTCCTAAGGCTGTCCCTGATTGATCGGCTATAGACTATGCCTATAACTGACCAATCAGGCATTGTCATCATTGACAAGTGACATATTTAAGATCGCAATTTAGGTATCAGTTTCACTTCGATAGATTGCAATCAGATGAATAATCATACGATAAATTGTAAGCATCATGTTATGGTTCACAATTATTCAACAGTTCACAATGTCGCGAGATAGATTGCAATCTAACCTTATTTGCAATTTTACGGTGACATGTATATTAGAAAACTGTAACTGTCCGGGATATATACCATGTTGTTTTGTTTTAATGAGCTCCCGATATTTCGGCACTGTTGCAAGCGCCATGATCACGGGTGAACTTAACTGTACATGGCGCTTGCAACAGTGCTGAAATATCCCAGACAGTTTCAGTTTTCTAACATTAAATGTCAATTGCAAGATCCGGATTGGCGACACCTTCGTAGTGCACGTTCCCTATACAAACATACATAAAATCACGCCTTTTCCCAGAGAGGCAGGCAGAGATCACTTCCAGCGGTCCACTTTTCACCTCTGTGGGAAACGTGACGTGACGGGTTGTGGACCACGTCGCCGCCATTCGGCCTTGTGCATTGTTTTAACAAGGTCATTGCGTTCCCACGAGTAGCAAGGATATATAACGGGGGAAGGAAAAGTGGAGGAAGGATACTATCGCCTCGGATGATTCGGACTGAGTCGATAGTAGCTCGAGGAGCCGGGGTCGCTTACCCGTATGCCGTACGTTGTGGCTACCAGCCACCCCTGACTTTCATGATTCATTTACAGTTTGCTATAGTCTTTTTCACCTAAGATGATCCCTGTGACACTTCATTGTGTTCTGAATCACGCATTTTACGTTTGACAAACGAAAATAATTTTATTGCACACTTTTTCAATTTAATGTGGCGTCATTAGGAAAAATATTAAAATAAATAATTTTAAACTTTTAAAAGGGAAACAGTATCGTTTAGTTTAATTTAATGTAATAGAAAATTTAAAAAAAGTACTATGCAGTTCGTTTACGTAGAATGGAACTTACTACATTCCATTCTACGTATACGAACTGCATAGGTATTTTTTTAAAATGTTCTATTACATTTAATTAAACTAAACGATACTGTTTGTCATTTAAAAGTATAAAAATATGTATCCTTCCTCCCCTTTTCCATCCCCCGTCATATATCCTTGCTACTCGTGGGAACGCAATGACCTTGTTAAAACAATGCACAAGGCAGAATGGCGGCGACGTGGTCCACAACCCGTCACGTCACGTTTCCCACAGAGGTGAAAAGTGGATCGCTGGAAGTGATCTCTGCCTACCCCTTAGGAAAAAGGCGTGATTGTATGTATGTATGTATGTAAAAATATTTATTCTAATATTTTTCCTAATGACGCCGCATTAAAATGAAAAAAGTGTGCAATAAAATTATTTTCGTTTGCCAAACGTAAAATGCGTGATGCAGAACACAATGAAGTGTCACAGGGATCATCTTAGCTGAAAACTACTATAATATTCTTATCCTTCTTTCCCCAGGCTCCCCAACAGCAGGCTGTGGCGCTGCAGCCCTAGATCTATCTCTGGTGTCGGCGGAGGCGGCGCGAGCGGTGCTCCTGGCGGCGCGCGCGCTGCGGGACCCCGCCGCCGCAGACCTGCCCCGGACCAAGCTGCTCACGCAGGTCAGCACCCAGGGGGTCCCAGGGGGTCCAAGGGGAAGTATGGCGAGTGGGGGCTCTAATGAACCGGCTTGATGAGTGTAGGAAGCTACACAGGTGTAGGTTGATCCGGGAGGTCAGTCACTAGGGGGGGGGGGGGGGGAAGGTCCCTTAGCAACCATGTCGAGTGGTTGCTCAAAAGACAGTATTTATGAGTAAAGGAAGCTAGGACTATTCTGTCGTTTTTTTACCGGGCGGGGTCTCAACCAAGGAGAGTTCTCATGGGAAGTAATATCCTCATATATTTACTCAGGTAGGTTAGCCAGGAGGAGGTCTCATGGTAACCATGTCAAGAAAGTAGTAACTCGTATGAAGCGTTTAAGGTCATCATCGCGTGAAGACCTATATTAAATAGTTTTTAAGTTATATTTTGCTAATATCCTTATTCCTCTTCCTCCGGGCTCCTCGCGTGAGTACGTAGGTTAGTAACTACCTAGGGAGGGAGGGCTCCACCCATACAACAGTTTTTTTAAACATTAATTTGTTAAAATACGGACCTTCGTTGGTCGGCTTTTCTGAGTTATATTTATGTTTCATAGGAGCTCGCCTTCATACTTGGCATATCTTGCTCTTTAGAGTTTGGGCTCATTATAAACCTTTTAACGATCACTCAGTACACACAACACTTACAACTTTATTCAACAACTAACCAGCATTCATCTCCCCACATCCCCAGGATCTAGCCATCAAGCTAGGCATCCCGTCGCACACGCTGTGCCTGCCGGCGGCGCGCGCGTCCCGGGAACTCCTCACGGCGCTCCGCCCCAGCCTGCTCTCGGGCCGCGCCTCCCCCGCCTCCCCCGGGAGCCCGCTGCGCCAGATCACCGAGGGACTCAGCTACCTGCACACAGGTGGGTCCCGTGTCACTAGCAGCGAGTCGCTAGTGGGGGTCCCGTGTCACTAGTGGGGGTCCCGTGTCACTAGCAGCGAGTCACTAGTGGGGGGTCCCGTGTCACTAGTGGGGGTCCCGTGTCACTAGTGGGGGTCCCGTGTCACTAGTGGGGGGTCCCGTGTCACTAGTGGGGGTCCCGTGTCACTAGTGGGGGTCCCGTGTCACTAGTGGGGGGTCCCGTGTCACTAGTGGGGGTCCCGTGTCACTAGTGGGGGTCCCGTGTCACTAGTGGGGGTCCCGTGTCACTAGCAGCGAGGCACTAGTGGGGGTCTCGTGTCACTAGAGCCTGCTGTCGGGCCGCGCCTCCCCCGCCTCCCCCGGGAGCATCACCGAGGGACTCGGCTACCTGCACACAGGTGGGTCCCGTGTCACTAGCAGCGAGTCGCTAGTGGGGGTCCCGTGTGACTAGTGGGGGTCCCGTGTCACTAGCAGCGAGTCACTAGTGGGGGGTCCCGTGTCACTAGTGGGGGTCCCGTGTCACTAGCAGCGAGTCACTAGTGGGGGGTCCCGTGTCACTAGAGCCTGCTGTCGGGCCGCGCCTCCCCCGGGAGCATCACCGAGGGACTCGGCTACCTGCACACAGGTGGGTCCCGTGTCACTAGAGCCTGCTGTCGGGCCGCGCCTCCCCCGCCTCCCCCGGGAGCCCGCTGGTACAACTTGTAACAGGAAAGTCACTTTAAGTGACCTTTTTTTTTACAGAAGACCCTTATTTTTCCCCTTCCAGCTCTTGTTTTTCCTCCCTTCTATGATCCCGGGCTCGCACGTCACGCAGCAGCGAGTCACTAGTAGGGGGTCCCGTGTCACTAGCAGCGAGTCACTAGTGGGGGTCCCGTGTCACTAGAGCCTGCTGTCGGGCCGCGCCTCCCCCGCCTCCCCCGGGAGCCCGCTGGTACAACTTGTAACAGGAAAGTCACTTTAAGTGACCTTTTTTTTTACAGAAGACCCTTATTTTTCCCCTTCCAGCTCTTGTTTTTCCTCCCTTCTATGATCCCGGGCTCGCACGTCACGCAGCAGCGAGTCACTAGTAGGGGGTCCCGTGTCACTAGCAGCGAGTCACTAGTGGGGGTCCCGTGTCACTAGCAGCGAGTCACAAGTGGGGGGTCCCGTGTGACTAGTGGGGGTCCCGTGTCACTAGCAGCGAGTCACAAGTGGGGGGTCCCGTGTCACTAGTGTGGGGTCCCGTGTAACTATTGGTGGGTCCCGTGTCACTAGCAGCGAGTCACTAGTGGGGGGTCCCGTGTCACTAGTGTGGGGTCCCGTGTAACTAGTGGTGGGTCCCGTATCACTAGCAGCGAGTCACTAGTGGGGGGTCCCGTGTCACTAGTGTGGGGTCCCGTGTAACTAGTGGTGGGTCCCGTGTCACTAGCAGCGAGTCACTAGTGGGGGTCCCGTGGCGCCAGCAGCGAGGCACTGGTGGGGGAAAGAAACGAATTCATCTTATTAACTAATTCTTAATTAATCCTTAAAAAATCTGCCGTTGATGGCCGAGTGGTAAAAGTCATTGCTTGCCATGCGAGAGATCGCCAGTTCATTCATCAATTTGTAATTCATACGTGCAGTTTTTCGAAGCTTTAACGGTGAAGGAAAATATCGTGAGGAAACCAGCACATCTACGATGGAATTCTATTATTGTGCAGTCGACCAACCCGCACTTGGCCGGCGTGGTTGACTCGCGGCCTGATCGCGCTAGTTTAGGGTAGGCCCGTGCCCCAGCAGTGGGGACGTAATGTGCTGATGATGATGATGATGATGAATTAATCCTTGTTTCCAGGTTCAATAACCCGCGGCACCCCGCAAGCGTCAGCCACCCCCCTTGATCTCCGAAGCAACGTGGACATGGACACGAGCCAATACCCCCAACTGCACCCCATGGTACACCCCCAAATACACATGGTCACCCACAGGTCCCTCAACAACTCCCCGATCTCTAATCCCGGTTCACCCCTAGATATGATCCAGGAGGAAATAGGAAACGGGAATCAAAATGGCGACCCTAAGTTGTTCACCCAAGAAATGACAAAGAATCTTCAACAGCAGTTCCAGAATTATCTTTCTACGCACCCACAGATTTCGTTAACGGACTGTCTAGGCTCGGAAATTACCTTAGTAGCGTCTTCTTCTGAAGATAGTATGGACAGCTTGGAAAATACGAAGTATTCCCTACCGCAATTCGTCATTTCCGAACCGTCGGATTTGGACGATCGACCGTCCATAACCAAAGGTATAGGCAGGAAAGTCAGTCAGGAAACAGAACCGCCGCCGCCGCTAGAACTACCGAAAGATGTAGAGATTGATAAAGACTCCGAAATGCAGTCGCCTAAAGACTTAGACGATACTAACAAGTTCTTAGCCGATGACATGAAGTATCCTAGACGTGGGAGCGATAAATCGTTGGGTTTCAGCGATGATTCTCTCAGTAACGATTCGGCTAATGCGTCTCCGAATTGCGAGCAAAATGTCCAGTCAATATATTCAAATTTAGTCTCAATAAGCTCAGGTTTCAGTGAGAATAGAGGCAGTTTCTCGGAACACAGAGAGTCGTTCTCATTTTCGGATAGAGGTAGCTTTTCGGAAAGGGGCGACTTTGGGAGGTCGTCTTTCTCGGAGAGGAGCGATTTCGGAAGGGGATCGTTTTCCGAGAAGGGGGAGACGCCACGGTCTTCGTTTTCGGCTCAAGGTATTTTGGGGGAGGTGAAAGAGTACCATGAAGATGTTTACATGCCTAGGGATAGCAGTAGACATTGCTTGGAGAAGTGTGATGAAGAAAGTCCTCAGAATATTGAAGATATTGAGAAGTTGCAAAGGTCCACAATGGATTTGCGTCTGACTGAGATCTGCAGGCCTGAGGAACATAAAATACCAATACTTTTAAGTCCTCAGAAGGTTTCTTGTATGCAAGAATACTATGAGGTTGCATTGTCGACCGTTTGTTCGAAGTTAGACTCGCATAGCATAGTGGAACTACTAAAAGAAGCGATCAATACAAGAGTACCGCCTCAGAATATCTTCGTGGAGACAAACGGACAGAGTGATAGCGAAGAGGAAGCGCTAACAGGTTTCCTCAATCTGGAATATTCCGGTGGAATCCAGATTGAGCTAGTTGTATGTGAAAATAAGGCCCAGGAGAAAAAGGGGCTCAAAATGAGGCGGATATCGGGGGACCAGAGAGAGTACGGCAAGCTCTGCCAACAGCTGATCACGAGTTTGACAGTTTAACTGACGTCTGTCAGGTTGACAGCTGTCAAACCTCGTCCGCCGGACTGAGCTGTCACGCGAGTGACGGGTATTCAATGCATTTTGTGCGAGATCAAACGTGTTATTTTGTTTTTAATACTTAAAGTAGTTAGGCCATGTTTTAATGTAAACTACTTTCTTACAATATGTCAGAGTGACAGCGTGTCGTATTTGACAGCTGTCTGCGAAGGTTTCTCGTACTGAGTTGTTATTTATTTAATTAAATATCAAAGCATTTATAGTTTGATTCGGTAGTGCAGAGGCAATTATTTCATTCCTACTATAAACTTTCCTATTTTAGATTTTTCCATTGTATTGTTGTGAAAATTTCCTGAGGTCCGTCAAATTGTGGACGGATCGGTCAAATGACTTTGACAGTTGCCTGTCAAAGTGAAATTGACAGCTGTCGTGGATGTGGCAATGTATTGAAGTGATAATGTGCAATATTAGATATTTTTCAAATTGATAATACACCATGGAGTACGGTGTATTTTAGAGAAGAAATATTTGCTCGTGTATTTAAATTTAATTGGACACTGCGAGATTGCATTCCATGATTTCTTTTTTTTACTTTTAAAAGGTTGTGTTTTGTCAATTCTTTTTTGGGAATCTGAGAAACGTTCTTACATACCTTTTGGCATGGTTACTTTTCGCTAATAAAATCAACCTTATGCCATATATCTATAGAGACTTTCAAACTTGGTACTGTAATATTCTCATATTACGCTACCCAATCAATTCCAGAAAACGTAATACCTACAAAAGATTGTGATTGAAATCGATAAAAAAAATACGGCTAGTTTTTGCACACACAAAATTTTTTTCTATACGAAAGTATACCTTAGTCATTTGTGATAAGAGTTGATTTCTAATATTTTATGTATTTGTAGATTTCAGAGCTTGGTTTTGTGATCAAAGTAAGAAATGAGTATGTAAATAAAATCCTTACTATCCTTACTAATATTATAAATCCGAAAGTAACTCTGTCTGTCTGTCTGTCTGTCTGTCTGTCTGTTACGCTTTCACGCATAGAGTACTGGACCGATTTAAATGAAATTTGGTACAGATATAGTCCAGAGCCTAGGAATGGTTATAGGCTACTTTTTAGCCGACTGCGCTATAAGGAAGTAATGTTTTACCCGTTAAACGTCTCTACGCGGACGAAGTCGCGGGCGGAAAGCTAGTATATATATATTTCGGTATTCAATTGCAATACCAAAAAACTTTCAGTGGTCACATTAACATATGAAATTCTAGTAAAATAGAACAGAAATTGTATGGCTACTATCTAATTTTCTTCTGTGAAGATTAACAAAGACGAATTCAAAATTAGTTAAATTCCTATTTTATTTTACAAAAAATATTTTATATAAAATACAACATAATATTTCTTACTTCTCATTACAATCAACATATGACCGGATGTTATGTAAATTGTAAATAATAAATTAAATATACATACATATATGTAATATTTTCCTTTTCACATATCTGTATAATTATGACGGGTGATTTTCAAAAAATCATTTTTACGACTAAAAAAATATTTATTATTCCAAATGAAAATTTCTAGCATAAATTCCATTTTTAGATAAAAATTGAAAATAGTAATGTAAGCTTAATAAATTGTAAATATAGATGTAATTATATAATTATACTTGTAATTTCCAGTATACAATGTATGTAATACATTATACTACTTTGCGAGCGCAGTAGGCTAAATATTATGTAATAATGTTTGTGTATTATTTTGAACAAAATATAGTATAATATTTATTTTATACATTACAAGAAAGTAATATTTGCCATAATATTTGTATTTTGCAAAATCCACAGCTCTTATTTAATAAACTTACAAGAAACTTTAATTCTAATCATACAGTTATCTGACCGATTTTCTAATGTGGCCGATTTCAATTGTGATCAGCCAAATTTTAGTGCACAAATGTGTGCGCAAACACAAGTGCACTTTCTTTCTTTTCACTTCCTTCTTGAAACCTTACCTTGTCTTCACAGTAATTCATATAATTTCATCCAGATCGGTCCCGTTGTTCTGTAATATATAAATATTTTATAAAAATAGATTGTTATATAATATTCTTTACTTTTTTAGACTTCTATGTTATTCCACTGTTATATTTAATTTATGTACACACGTTTTGTTAGGCTTATTACTTTTATTTATTATATATATTTCCTTGCATTTTTATGTGTTCAAAGTAATGTATAAATATTATTATTGTTTACAAAATGTTGTATATTGTATAGAAGAGATGTTAGTGAGATCTGTTGAAAAATAAAAATTAATAACTTGAATTGTTCTGTTTTGAACAAAAAATTGATATATTTTATCAAGTTGTGTATTGTAAACATATATATGGCTAAGTAGATAAATACTTTAAATATATACGATACTTAAAAAATTAACTTGACAGTTATGTATGCTATTTTTGAGTACTTGACGAACATTTCACGTTCACAAAGGGCGTGGGTTCGATTTCTGTTCACGCAATTGAGATCTCAACCGTAAACGTGTAAACACGTTTTGTTTTTCGCATTTCCTTTTCCCACCAGGAAGGGAAAAGATCTAGTTTGTATACACAAATGAAAAAGAAAAATAACTGCTTTGTCATTATTGCCAATAAATGTCAATAAGGTCTTGTAAAAAAAAGTATTGATTGAACTTATTTCCTTAATTTAACAATTTTGTCAATAGATGGCGTTACTGAGTAGTTTGCGAAAGGATAATATAGAAAGAAGAGCATCTTCGTTATTTTCCAATAGATCTAACTCTTCACCCGTTTGACCTAAGTTAGTTTACATGAAGTTTTGCCATAAGTCATAGCGTAAGCGAGTTATCAAACTCTTAATATCTTGTAAATATTATTTTAATAAACAATTCTGATTCCATAATGTTTATTTTTTGTTTTATTTTTCTGTTCGCACGGAGTCCGCGTATAACATTACTCCCTTATATTAAAAGAAATGTCATCTTTGCGGGGTTTTTAAGGCAATGTTTGTCTTATTTTCCTGCAGCAAAATGATTTTACCTTAGTAGCACAATAGATTTGTGCAGTTCTTTTTTTATTAAAATCAATAAATGCCGGTTTTACGAAAGTTATAACCGAAACTTTAAAGTACGTTCGAACCACTTTATTAATTAGGGCGTAAGCATCGATTTCATGCGGCAAGCAGTACCTGAATACGTCACATCTTAAAAAACAACGATAGCTTCTCTCGTTGTCGAGTTGGAAAATTATAGTTTTGAAAATTCATAAAAAACATTTTTTTTCGCGGAAATTTTTGCATGATTCGATAGTATTACGGTTTTACTAAAGGCAAAACCACTAAAATATCACGGTGTATAGACAAACAAGGCACCCGAATGCGAGACTTAACACACTGGATTGTCTGGCCCCGTAGACAAAGTAACAATATCGAAACGATAACGAAGTTCGAAAAGAATAAATTGTATGGGATTGACATTAGACGCGATAAATCACGTGGTCAGTCCCATACATTTTGTTCTTTTCGAACTTCGTCATCGTTTCGATATTGTTACTTTGTCTAAATCCCCTGATTCGATAGTGGATTTGGTGGTTCCTTAGTGTGCCCTAATAGCCGTGGGTTCGCCCCCGGAACAAGCACACGTGTACATAATTGCCTAATCTCGATATTTCACGTAAGATAATCTCCAATTATTTACCCAAATCATTACCTGCCTATTTAAAAACAATTTTTTACAAGGCATTATGTCAATCCGTACGCCTGTGCACGTATTCGGAAAAAAAAGCAACTGTCAACAAAGAAAGGCGGGAAGGCGGTGACAGAGAAAAAAAAACCTATTATTCCATGACAATGGCTCCCAAAATAAGATCCTATTTGTCCATCTCGGCTCGCGCACCGGATTTGGGCTAAACAGCTTATTTTGGGGTGAAAAATAGAAATTAGTTACATCCGTTTTCGTTGCTGTCAAAATGTGATACGTTTTGGCGGGCTCGCAAAAAATGCAGGGGTGGAGTACCTTTTGCGGGCATTTATTATTACTCTTAGATTGGGAAGGCCTATATCCAGCAGTGTACTATGATTGGCTGATGATGATGATGAGTTTAACTTAAACACCTCCAAACAAAATTTAAATATTTTAAATTGTGTATCCACTGTTGATTCTGTTATCTGTAACACAAGTGTTTAAGCTACTTACCACGGGACCAGATCAATGTATGTGATGTTGAGTAATATTTATTTATTTATCGCTTTCTCCGTCCCTATATGTATGTATGCTTATATCTTAAAATGGATTTTGATACAGTTCTTTTGAAATAGATAAAGTGATTGAAGAGGAAGCCTTTTATGAAGCGAAGCCAGGTCAGGTCACTAGTCTAACATAAGTACAACAATTACTAGGTAGACAGAAACATAACCTTAATACTAGCCTGGCAGGTAAACATTCATTTATAATGTGACAAAACAATGCAATAAACAAATTCTGCCTGGCTACGACCCGACTGGTTGCCAACCCCTGTACTTTTTTTTCTACTAATCGCCGGCGGCACGCAACGCCATCCGGTCGGAGAATGCACGTGGCACATCTTTATAATCTGTCGCGAGTTTTTACGTCAAACGGAACGCCCGCCAAACGACCCGCCAGACGTTTGGTTAACCTTAATAGTGTTGTTCTCATGTTCGGTGGACCGAACGGAAAGGTTCAGTTCAGTAGTTATCGAACTAACTCAATCTTAATCCACCATAAATAAATTCGCTTAACCGTATGCGGTTTTGTAGGGTTTCTTATAGATTTTGTTGTCTTGTCTGTCTGTCTGTCCTGTCCTATAGGTCACAACCACTTTATTCCGAAACTACATGAACTATTTTTAGTTTTTGTTAGTTGTGGCTAAATGGTGTCTATCCAATGGTATCATAATAAACAAGATGCAGCTATGTTATAACCGCTCGATTAGTAAGCCACAATAATTAGGGTACCTTCTGATAAAGCTATCTCATTCATTTGCGTGCTCTTTCGTATCTTTTGTTTAATTTGTCAGTAAAGTGTCAAAAAAATTCAGGGCACAGTTTTAAACGCAAATTACTATGGGTGTAACACATCTATAGTTCATTATATCTTTGAACTATCTTCTGAACGGTATACGGGTAAGCGACCCCGGCTCCTCGAGCTACTATCGACTCAGTCCAAATCATCCGAGGCGATAGTATCCTTCCTCCCCTTTTCCTTCCCCCGTCATATATCCTTGCTACTCGTGGGAATGCAATGACTTTGTTAAAACAATGCACAAGGCAGAATGGCGGCGACGTGGTCCACAACCCGTCACGTCACGTTTCCCACAGAGGTGAAAAGTGGATCGCTGGAAGTGATCTCTGCATATCCCTCTGGGAAAAAAGCGTGATTTTATGTGTGTATGTATTTTTATTATAGTTAATTATTTTTTTATTTTATTTTATTTTATTGGTTCGCCAACAACTTATGTACTACTACATTGCAACAAGAAACATCAGTAAACATATATTTTCTAAGTACACAGTCAATTATAGGTGAACACCACATGCATTTTTTATTACAAGACAAAGGTCAAAGTGAAAAATATTAAGTATACATACTATACTAAGTTATACAATGTTAATTTAACAATTCATAAATTCTCTTTTTAAAAACTTGCAATGAAACACGGTTGATGTCTACCTTATCGCTGATTCCATTATAGAGCTTTGACATTCGACAGATTGGGGAGTGAGATCCTAGTGTTTGGGGGGGCCTATGTCCAGCAGTCGACAAAAGTGGGCTGATGATGATGATGAGTTAAATATATCACTGTGTTTCTGCTTACCTACCCTATTCTACCTAGGAAATAGGCACTTACAACCTACATTGTGAGGTGATAAGGTAAGTCATACAATAGAAAAACATTATTACAGAAACTCAATGCTATTATCATTTTGAAGTATGAAAATCTATACCTCGTTCAACGCCTACTTTAACCATTTCCTGGAAATGGGTGAATTCATAGTTCGTTTGTATATGTTACCGGCCAAACCCGATTTCAGGACAAACTAGTTTAGCCTAGGCCAAACTAGTTTGTCCTAAGCCTGTCAGGATAAACCGGTATAGCCTAGTTCAAACTAGTTCGTCCTAAGCCCGTTAGGATAAACCAGTTTAGACTAGGCCAAACTAGTTGATCTTGATATAGATACGCATTATCTAGGATATACTGGCATGGCCTTTTCCATACATTGTAATATGTCAAGAAAGTCAAAATAAATAGATTATCCAAATAAAATCCTCCGCAATAAGAAAAATAATAATTTTTATTATACTATAATCTTATTTCTTGTTTCTTATAAAGATGGGATAAACCGGTATGGCCTTCTGTTTACAAAAATTAAATTTAAAAATTGTGATAGCATGAAAATTAAAGGAGTTATAGTCAAAAACATATTTTATTTTTCTCTACTCCGTAACTGAAAATTTCGGCATGTGATTATTTGGAGCAATGTGAGAGTACGCAGTATAATACAGAGACCCAAAACTATTGTATTGTGTATAATTAATATACATAACTATCTGTGCCCGCGACTTCGTTCGCGTGGACTCTGAGATTTTACATCCAAAAGTTTTTGCCCAATAACTCCCGTTCCCGTGCGAATTTTGCAATATCGCGTTGCAAGTAAACTTAAAAAAAAATTCAGGGTTTCAAGGGTTGAAAGGGGGTTAAAACTTGAAAATTATTATAGAAAATATAAAATATTACTTACTCTATATTTACACACTAATGTATTTCTTTGTGTTTTTTCAATTAAGGGGTTGTTTGCAAGGGTTGTAAGATTTTCAAGGGTTGAAATTATTTAAATATGAGGTCATTGTGTTAGAAAACACTTCACGACGACTTCATCACTCACTATTAGACATGCTTTTTATCGATTAAAGTTTTTCGATTAAGGTTTTGTTTACACCCTTTAAAAATAATAGGCGCAGTTCAGATAATTTTCACTTTTGAAGTTATGGGGTACATAATACTCATATGATTATTTCTTTTTGTTATTATTTGTTAAAGTATGATTGTTTGTATTATCATTTATTATCCACTACACACACATATACACTTGTCCGCGTATTAATGGGTTTAAGTAGCAATGATGTATTAAAATAGCCAGCTACCTCCATACCACGTTTTATAATAATTTATAAACGTAAAAGTTTTCCCATAAAAATCCCCCCCCCCCCCCCATGAATGAAATAAAAAAAAATTGCGCTGGTGTCTCCGGAGTGCCAACTACCTCCATACCAAGTTTTATAAAAATCGACAAACACGTCAAAAGTCTCCCATACTAATTCCCCCCCCCCCCACTCCCCAATGAACCCCATGGGGATTGAATTAAAAAAATTGCGCTGGTGTCTCCGGAGTGCCAACTACCTCCATACCAAGTTTTATAAAATCGACAAACACGTCAAAAGTCTCCCATACTAATTTCCCCCCCCCCACTCCCCAATGAACCCCATGGGGATTGAATTAAAAAAAATTGCGCTAGTGTCTCCGGAGTGCCAACTACCTCCATACCAAGTTTTATAAAAATCGACAAACACGTCAAAAGTCTCCCATATCACATCACATCCCCCACTCCCCAATGAACCCCATGGGGATTGAATTAAAAAAAAATAGCGCTGGTGTCTCTCCGGGGTGCCCGCTACCTCTATACCAGGTTTTATAAAAATAGACAAACACGGGGAAATTCTCCCATACAATTTTCACCCCCCCCCCCAAAGTAGCCTATATGTTATTCCAGAGTGCTAGCCACCAGCATACCAAATTTCATGAAAATCGGTTCAGAAGTTTGAGCGTGAAAGAGTAACAAACATCCACACATGCATCCATACATCCACACATCCATACATCCATACTTACAAACTTTCACGTTTATAATATTTTTTTTTTTTTTTTTTTATAAAGAGGCTAACAAGATGACCTCACTCCACCCGATGGTAAGCGGTAGTGAGATCCAAATATGAGGTCGACAGGCACAATAGACCATATTGAGCCTGTCGCACTCACCCTGAAAGCCGTGAAAAAGGAGACCACTGCTGCGGCAACAACGAGACAAGGTGTGGAGTCTCGCATTGGTATTGAGCTGTGTGGGTCGGAGTTGGCCAGTCCGCCGGACGGAAGGGCCCCCGTTTCTACGGGTCTCCCAGGCCGGCGGGCTGATCCGCTCCGCCCGCACAATACCGCCGCTAAGACTCCACTGGTCCGGCGCTTGCCGCAACAATGGTCCCCCCTGGCTCCGGTTCGTACAGTGCTGATCCCGGAACGCGACCTGACCAAGAGAGGTCAGAGTCACTTGGCGGGTTTTACACAACTGTATGGTGGTAACAGCAACCGGTAATATTAGGTATTAGTAAGGATAATTTTTAACGACATAATAATTGTAATAATTAAGACATTATTGCTTACATAAAAAAAAACATTTATTTCTTGCCAAATATAGTATGATTGCACGAATGAAAACTTGACGACGAATCATTATAAGAAGTAAGAAATAAGATTATAGTATAATACAAATTATAATTTTTAAGGATTTTATTTGGATAATCTATTTATTTTGACTTTCTTGACATATTACAATGTCTGGAAAAGGCCATACCAGTTTATCCTAGATAATGCGTATCTATATCAAGATCACCTAGTTTGGCCTAGTCTAAACTGGTTTATCCTAACGGGCTTAGGACAAACTAGTTTGGACTAGGCTATACCGGTTTATCCTAACGAGCTTAGGACAAACTAGTTTGGCCTAGGCTAAACTAGTTTGTCCTGAAATCGGGTTTGGCCGGTAACATATACACGCTTTCAGATCAACTAGTTCGCCTACCAACGAACAACACTATTGGACCCTAATCATTGCACGAAATAGAAAAAGAAAATATGTTCCGCCGAATGATTTATGACAACTTTTTATTGTAACATGTTAACTAATAACCACTTTTGTTGAATTTTAGACCTTGTTGTCTGCGGATTAGGTTTTAAATAGTATAATTCATTAAATTACCACTTAATTATCGACTGCCAATTAAGGGAAATCGTCTTCCGGCTTTTTGATAAGAACATTGTCGCAAAGAGATTGTTGATTATGTTAATTTAATGTACCTAATCATTTGAGTCGGGGGCGGGAAATGCTGATAGTAGGTAAGGAGTGGAAATGTGACATAGTTTTCTTCATGCATAGCCAATAAGTATGTCGTCATTATAATTAATAATTTATTATCAGTTATTGTTAACAATACGGGCAAAAACCAGAATATTAGATGTGGCAGAAAAGGCTACCAAATTGAAGTGGAGTTGGGCGGGCCACGTCTGCCGGATGAACCCGGAGAGGTGGGCTAAAATAGTCACTCAATGGCAACCACTCGACGGTCATCGACAAAGAGGTAGGCCGAAGAAGAGATGACGAGATGACCTAGATGCCCATGAGAGGAACTGGTGGGCATTGGCCGAAAATCGACAGCTTTGGAGTGAGTTAGGGGAGGCCTTTGCCCAGCAGTGGGACAGAACAGGCTAAATAAAAAATAAAAACAAAGTTTAAGAGAAATTGACTGGCTAGTTGGAACAGTGGTTGTTAGTGACCCTGGCTGGCGGTCCCAAGAGTCGTGGGTTCGATTCCCACGCGGAAATATTTGTGCGATGAACATTGGTGTTTGTTCCGTGTCTGGGTGTGATTATGTATTTATCTAAGTAAATATATAAGCACAAGTGCAAGCACTGCTTAGTTTGGAGCAAGATGACCTTGTGTGGGAATGTCCCAATATTGATTTATTTTTATTTTAATCAGAAAAATTACATTGACACTCTATTTTCGCCCATGGATTTAAACCCTATTCGAATCACGTCAAACATGCTCAACACCAAACAATTTACACATTTTCCTTCCCCTGTGTGTTATCTGAAAGAGATCGCTGAAATCTTAAGATTTTAGAAGAGAATCGAGAATCTCGGAGAATGATAGCGATAGAATCGTCTCAATTTTACTCTTTTAACACCAGGCTCATCTTTTTTCTTTATTTATTATAGCTAGGTAGTGAAGTGTAAGTACAATAGCCTTTTTGCCCGTAGGAATTTCTTCCAACTCATCGATTGATATAACTTTGTTATTTTTTGAGCCGACCGAGATGAAACAAACAAACACGAAATTGGCAGAACGCATTATTCAAAATGAATGACAGTTGAAAAACTAATTTTACTAAATACTAAAGAAGTTTAGCCTGTGACCACGAGCGCTGTAAAGAGCTCGAAACTTCGGGTCTCTAAATAATATGTTTATAATAACAATACACGCGAGTTTAATCCGTGAAATTAGTTTTATTTCAAACTAGTGGTCCCGGCGAATTTCATACCGCCAATACTGATTATTTTTCTATATTTTGTCGTTGAAACCTCCCCTGGACTACGACGAACATTTTAAAACCAAAATTACCTAAATCGGTCCGGGCGTTCTCGAGTTTTAGTCAGACTAACGAACAGCAATTCATTTTTATTTATAAGAGATGTGTTGTGTTCCCGCGATTAATAGACAATAATTAACGACAATATTATACTTAATATTAGTCTTTATGGGTGGGTCTACACGCGTTATTAGGAGTAGCAAATTACATAGCTACTTACTGCCCGAACTTAATATTAAACTTGTTTTGGATGTACTCAATGGGATAGAAAACTGATAAATAATTTAATACCGATATATCAATATCGGTATTAAATTATTTATCAGTTTTGGAAGGTAGATGTATTATGTTTATGTATCAACATAAACATAATGAATCTACCTTCCAAAATTGACCTAAAAAAAGACCTACATGACGTTTCCGATTTTCCCAGCGGTCAAGGAAGGCCTCCACAACTTTTTTTAATTTTGTCAAATCCCAAAACGTGAAAGAATTTAAGCCAAAATCACGTATTATTTAGCCAGAGTCAACATAAAGGAGCCGCCCATGGCGAGCGGAAGCCGGCCGGTGTGTACACATCTTTACAACTATTGTGCACTACAAGCATTGACAATAATTTATTGTCTAATAACGGAAGGATATTGTAAAGCCATTTACGAAGTTTTGTTGGACAATTTCCGGTAGTTTGAACGTAGAATTGGTGTTTTTTTAATGGGTCGTCTGGATCTCGCATGCAATTGGTGTTTCTTACGTAGAATGTAGTTTATGGATTTTCTACAATGTTTTACTTCCGGCAGATTTGAATCAGAATCTAAGTTACTTTATTTACTTAGGTAGGCATTTTACTTGCTCACACATACATAAAATCACGTCTTCTTCCCAGAGGGGTAGGCTGAGATCACTTCCTGCCATGTGCTACGGTCCTGGCACACCACTTTCGCTTCATCCACATTCATCAACCTCTTCAACTTGCTTTGTTACTAGAATAGTCAATACAGCAAGATTATACACCTATTGGGTGTACCTCTCTCTCTACCACACTTATTCTGAATGTAGATCGATTCTTTCGTGGGAATAAAAAAAAGTAGTTAGGTAACTATTAAAATGGTCCAAATAATCAGGTAACAAATTGTAAATAGCCAAGTCACACTATTCGGGCAGTAAAATAAATTTGAATACATAAATGTATTTTATATTCATTTTTGCAAAAATTAAATAAAATATGGGCTGATGATGATGATGATGAAATGGTCTACTATTTACGTTTGTATGTAGATCTACAATTGTTTTTTTTTTTTTATTGTATATTGTATGTCTTAACCCTTGAATGTAGCAGTTAATTTCTGCGCCACGTACCCCACTTTCGTTTGGCTCGGTGGAACAGTGGTTAGTGACCCAGGTTCACTACCTACGGTTCCAAGAGTCGTGGGTTCGATTCCCACTCGGGACAAATATTTGTGTGACGAACATCGGTGTTTGTTCCGTGTCTGGGTGTGTTAATTAATATATTTAAGTATATTTGTGTATCCACTGTCGTTTCTGATTTCCGTAACACAAGTGCTTAAGCTACTTACCACGGGATCAGATCGATGTATGTGATGTTGTGAAATATTTATTATTTACGTTTTTTATAAACTACTGCCGCAGTTATCGTATGTACCGTTTTTAATAGAGTACTTTTTTGATCCAATCGAAAACATATAAAAAAAAATATTGTTTTTCCATTTTGTATTAGAAGACAAATATTTAACATCTCTAGCCGTAAGTTCACATCCATGAGCTACTTAGCCCGGAATCAGGTCAACGCATGTTGTCCAATAAAAAAAATCTTAAAGGAAACGGTTTCATCCGCTTCCCGCCTTCGACAATCGGCCATATTTCATAAAGCACTGTCCAGACCAGACCATAGACAAGGCAGAGGAAACGTCCCCAGGAAGCAGTAAAAACGTTTAGAAACCTTTCTCGTTTACAATCCACATCCGGTTCCGGCCTTTTAATTTTTAATTGTAAGTTGGGATGTGTCCTTTCGTTATTGTATGTTTTTTTTAAAGGGAAGGGTTGAAAGAGTATTTATAACTAATGGTTTTTCTTGACGTTAGATTTAATCTTAAATGCCTTGAAAGATTTGTTGCCCATTAATCAAAATGTACCCGTAACCATGTCAGATTTACGTTACAACAACACGGAGTAGTGTTTTTCAAATTTGAAATTCATATGTACGAATATTCGACGTTTTAACGGTGAAGGAAAACATCGTGAAGAAACCTGCACATGAAGAAATTCTAAGTGTAGTCGACCAACCCTTACTTGGCCAGCGTGGTTGACTCGCGGCCTTATCGCCTTAGCTTAGGTTAGGCCCGTGCCCCAGCAGTGGGGACTGATGATGATGATGGTGTCACGCTTTAAAACTATAAATCTTTATACAACTTTTATGCTAAAGCCACAACTCTTCAATTTAATATTGAAATCGGTACCAATACTGAAAAAGGTGAGAGCCATCCGCTCCCGCGCAAATCCGGTGATGATGACGAAGCTACTACAAGCCCCGTCATCATCACCGGATCATTCATCATCAATCATCGTATGTCAGTTAGGAAAATTTAAAAGGACTTGTGCTACTTTTTACCCGACTTCGCTAAAGGGGATTGATAATAAATTAACGACATATACTGAGTGCCTAATTATTTAGTGTCACTTTATAAATATAGATAAATTACTTTTTTGTTGGATAGTAAGAACAGTAATTATTGTTTTTATGTTTCAATTGTTTTATAGTTTGTATGTGTCACTAAATAAACAATTTTTATTATTTATTCTATTCTTTTTTATAAACGAACGACTTCGTGCGTACAGAATTGCGAGCGGATAGCTAGAACATAAAACCCCAATCCAGGTCGCAAAGGAAGTCCTACATCTCCCGGAATCGACTAATCAACCAATAAATCTGTTGAACAGAATTAAATTATCCCATTTTAATGAGCGTCCCAAAAAACTGTCCACAGGATACCGGCGCGACGCCATATCCAAAATAAATTTTGCGCGGGAAACGAAAATAATAACGGAAATACGAGTCCCTAATTATTTGTTGCTGTTCTTGCTTGAAACCGCGAAAATATTGCGAACCAAAATCTACTTTCACCCACTACAGATAAGACTCAAAATTCTTACGCGAAATTTGACATAAGCCGTTCGGAAACCGACATTATTATACGGAAACGATTAGTTCCAAACCACACGCTGACAGGCAGGATGCGAGAACACATTATCGATTCAAAAACAATCGCCCATCCCCTTCGCACGTTTACAAACTGGATGCGTGTAAAAGAGACGGAAGATACGACCCGCATCCGGCCGCAGACGGCGCACGCTTGCAAATCCTGTCAAATACTGAAAATGTTTTAAACGTCACACTTTGTACAAACAAATATATACCTTATTTCTTAAACTTAAGGTTGATATTAGCTAGTTTGTTGTATTAAATTGGGTTATTTTCTGAGTGAGATGTTTGAAAGACATCTGCATTCATTCAAAACTGTAATTCAATAGTAAACTCATTCGATGTTCAATCGTGAATCGGAGCTCGTGCGATCAACACGTGTAAAAAAGAACTCTCCGTGGAAAATAAATACGATATTCATATTTATATTGGATTTTACTGGAGATTACAAGTTATTGAGAACTGTGTAGGAATTGTGTGAAGAGTGATTGCAATAGTGTGTGACAGTGAGGATTTACTTGAGCTATTTTATATTCTATGGTGAGTTTTTTTACTTTTCAGTAAAAGTATTTTGTTTTTATTGCTTCACTTTACATGTAGCAAATATAAAATTTACTTGTAAATGAACACATTTTTGGATCGTATTTATCTAATGATAATTTATTGGTTTATTGGTATCATTGTTAATTATTTATTATAAAATGTTTAGATAGGTATTTGATTAATGCTGACAATAAGTTAGACTATTACTAAACTGTGTGAGATTCCTGTATTCCTTTCTTGCGTTCTACATGCACTTAGAAATCGTCAGTACAGATAAATATGTGCTACTTCCGGTTCGGAAGTCCCATTATATTAAGAAGACTCCGGTAAGAAACTTACCCCTTTGAACCACGCAAACGATGATTTATGTATGCAAATACATATATAAAGGCATTTTCAGTTCGTGTGATAGTCAAATAGACTTGCTATAGGAACTCTATGAAGAGAAATATTACGAGAAAACCTACATCATCATCTCAGCGTTTTCCCGGTTGCATCCTTGCGGAGCCCGGGGTCCGCTTTCCTACTCCTAACTCTCCACTTCGCACGGTCTTCGGCATCCTTCGCGGAGAGTTTGTTGGCACGCATGTCATCCACTACGACGTCAAGCCAGGCCTTCTTGGGCCTTCCCGAAATGTGCCAGATATTTATTTATTTTATTTATTTAATAAAATCTAAGGGTGAATTGTATCGAAGAACCCGCAAGCCAAGCGTGGTTGACAGAGGTAATCACCGTTGTTTGGGCTCGTGTCCTTCTGTGGTAGGTATATGGGGTGATGATGGAATCAAAACTCTCATAAAAATTTGGTCCAGCTATCAAACAGGTCCAGGCCTTAGATAGAAATCAGTTTGGAGATGTTTAAAGGAGATTTTTTTTCCTGACTGACATACGATGATGGCTTGGAGTAGCCTCGTCATCATCATCGGACTTGCGGGGCAGCGGATGGCTCTAACCCCTAAATAGCTAAATAGGAGACCTTTGACCAGCAGTGGGACGGTATAGGACAAATAAATAAAGCTTTACTTAAAATAATAAAATTCAACGATCGTTTCAGCATTTGGTAACTATTATTCATCATCATCATCAGCCCATATACGTCCCCACAGCTAGGCACTGGCCTATCCAAAACTAGGGCGATAAAGCTTGAGTCAACCACGCTGGTCAAGTGCGGGTTGGTCGACTACACAACCTTAGAAATTCTTCGTAGGTGTGCAGGTTTCCTCACGATGTTTTCCTTTACCGTTAAAGCGTCGAATAATCGTAACTATCAATTTCAATATATAATTTTAAACTGTCATGGTTACACACATTAGAAAACTGAAAGTGTCCGGGAAATATCGGGAGCTTATTAAAACAAAACAACATGGTAAATATCCCGGACGCGTTCAGTTATCTAATATCAATTTTAAATTTGAAAAACAGAGTGGTACCTGGCGGGGTTTGGACTGGCGACCTCTAGCATGGCAAGCAACGACCGTAACCACTCGGCCATCGATTTGTTGATTGATTGTTGTTTCACCATTTAGTAATTATTATGCAAGTCAGGGGATACCAGTCACAGCTATTTACCCGGTGGTTGGTGAACGTTATACGGGTAAGCGACCGCGGCTCCTCGAGCTACTATCGACTCAGTCCAAATCATCCGAGGCGATAGTATCCTTCCTCCCCTTTTCCTTCCCCCGTCATACATCCTTGCTACTCGTGGGAACGCAATGACCTTGTTAAAACAATGCACAAGGCATAATGGCGGCGACGTGGTCCACAATCCGTCACGTCACGTTTCCCACGGAGGTAAAATGTGGATCGCTGGAAGTGATCTCTGCCTACCCACCCCTCTGGGAAAAAGGCGTGATTTTATGTATGTATGTATGTATGTTATTGCGCCAAACGAGCCTCAAAACCCCCACTCCCCTTTCCCACAACTCCCATCTCCCACGGTTAAAATCCTCCATTGTAACCGTTTGCCGGTTTCCCGCCAATTTGCTCAAATTACCGACATCCTAAACAAGACAATGCGAAGAAAGTATCTTCCGTCTCACGACGAGATAATGGTGCCGTTGATACTTCCGGTGGGTAGGGGCGTCTGCTGATAATGTCGATAAACAAATACATAATGACTGTGTTTGCTTCAAGGCAATTCTCACTAATTTTATAAATGCGAAAGTTACTTTGTCTGCCTTGTTGTGCTTTCAAGCCAAAACTGCTGAACAGAATGAAATGGAATTTGGTGCACAGATAGACTGGAGAGTGAGAAAGAACACAGGCAAATTTTTGACCGAGTTCTCTATGAGGAAGTAATGTTTTGCGCGACATACCTTACGTGGACAGAGTCGCGGGTGAAAAGCCAGTAGAATGTAAATTATGCCGAATCAGTCTATAGATATGTAGCTACTAAAGAACTCTAAAAACTACCATAAAAATATGTGCTGGGTACCACATTGCTACCGCAAACGATACCATTCAGATACTTGTGGCCCGACCCAAGAGGATCAGTTTCACTTTTCTACCAGAGAGTAAGCAAATGCTGAGTGCATTGCACAACATGCAAATATGTTCACTTGTGCCCTCCAGAGGGCCTACCATGAGTTGGCTATCGAAAACTTACGTACGTTAAAAACCTATCGAGTTGTTTTTTTCATACGGCCGATTTTAGTTCTTCGCGTAACCACCAGCGGCGCTGTTCAAGTTTTTCATAGACATATTTACGTAGGCGATATCGAGTGCGTAAGTTTTAAACTCATGGTAGCCCTACAGTTTGCTGTTTGCCATTACTGTAATACCTGTGTATATAAATTCCGTCAGTTGCTGTATGTATTGCACAAAATCTGTTATTCATATTTAAGAGCTGTGGATTTTGAATAAACAAAGAAATAAATGAATAAATCAGTCGGACACCTTAAACTAGTATGGATTCAATCGATAAACTTTTCGGTGACACTAACAGTTTTCCCGCCGTCGGTTTGACAGCTCCTTTCCCGCGCTCTCGCACTTCCGGTGCCAACAATGGCGGGAAAGAGAAAGGCACTTTGTGCAACTTCGCGGAAAGATGGCCTACTGGAATGTTCTTTACCTACTTAGTAGATCTAAGAAGAGTTTGTGGAAATAAGAATACAATTTCGTGTCTCTTTCAACCTTCAGAGTAACTTGGAAAATTGTGTCCTACTGACATAGGCCTCATTGACCAAAGGAATCTTTAATAACCAATTTTAGCACCAAGATGGAGTATTTCAGTGTTTTCTCTTATTTAATAATAATATATTTAATATTTAATAATTTATTTATTTCCCAAAACTTAAAACTATTACAAGTAATCATGCGGTCGCTGCACTAAGCACAAGCTTGTATCGCAGTGACCAGGCGTTATTGAATCATGAATTTTAAATTTTGTGTTAAATAGACCGGCGTAGTGTTTAAAAATGTTGTTAAGGAGAAACATTAAACCTTAACTCCCTACATGGGAGATCTCCTGATACCTTCTGTTCTAAAATTAAATATGTAATAAGGTCCACATTCTAATAAGGCACGCGTGAAAGCAGGATAATTTTGTTATTGCAGTCTTCACGCATGATCTTGACGCATGATTTCTTGCCGCTGTCTTCAGGGTAGAATCAGCTTTCCGAAACGGTGGTAGAATCACTTATCTTTTACTTATTTCTTTAATATGATGACGATTTATAAGTGCGTGTGAATGCTTATAAAAATAAAGAAATTTTGACTTTTGACTTTTACTTTGACTATGTGACAGCCCGTCTCTATCTAGTTACTAGTCAGTCATTGCACAGAACCAAAAAAAGAAATGGGATCGCTCGCATTCACACCGCCACCTATTAAATTATCAGACGGACATTCCAATTTACATTAGCAAGGATAAACAGACCACACAGCCAACAAAAGAGTAATAAAAAACCGTCACCGAGTTCCTTTTTCAAACGCACCGGAAGTGTCGATTTCAAATATGGCGCGTCCGGGAAGATGGCGTGCGTACGTCCGGCCGGGTGATCGACGCGCGCTGACGCTGAAAAAAAAATGGAGGCCGGCAAATTGCCGCTAAACACCCTATGCGGGTAGATTATACGTAGATTAACTGTGTAACGGAATTGAAAATATAAGTAGGTCATGTAGAAATGGGTCTCGTAGTAATAAAATACGATGATACTTTCCTCTTTCTAAATATTATTTTTGTTGTCAAAACAAACTTTTTCCTTCTTTTTTATTAAATAACAATTAGCCACAGTCCGTTAGGTTATAATAGTGTTGGTGATGTGTTTACTGATTTGGATTATTGTCTAGAATTGTTACCTAAGATTTTTTCTGTCCAATAAATATATCGGCGTCGGGGGTGGCCGGAGGCGACATCAGAGGGTTAACACTATCGTTAGGTTCACTACTCTTCACTCTGTGGGCTGCGTAGGGTCTTCAGGCAATGAATAACACCACATATAACAGTTACAGTTTTATTCTTGTTCGGCGATCGTAAGTTAACATCAACGAAATAACATTATGGTCGATATAATCACGATAACCAATACTGCCCGGTCACTAGACAAGTCCCATGGACGACCTAATCGAATCTGAATCTAAATCGTAACCGTCTTCTCAACTCCATCATTTCAACTCAAACTAAATGTGACGGGCCATGTCCAAACGAAATCGACTGTCACCTTTTTGACAGTCGCGTTTGAGTGACCGGCCAGTATTATTCGAATGCAACAAACATCATTTAATCAAGTAATCATTGTTAATGACTTCCTTAAATCAAGTTAGGATTTACAATAATATTACAACATTATTTAGCACTACTTAATACAATTTCATAAATCAACCTAAACTTCTTGCTACCAAGCGCCATCTAGCGAAGATCATAGACACTTATTCAAAAGCGCCGCTCCCGCTAACCGCTATCCTACAAATAATAATGGTTTATTTATTATTTGTTTATATTCCAAACAAATGATGCCATTTCATTGTTTCATTAGCCATTCATTATTCAGCTATGATCAAACGCATTGTTTGAGGACTCATCTCAATTTGTTTTCATAAACATCAAACAAAATCACTCTCAAGCGTTCATCTTGCGCATGCATTATTCTGAAAGGGTGACAACAGCTATTATCTATACTTAATATTAAATATTATAAAGCTGAAGAGTTTTGATACAACCACGATTTACTTAACGAGCAGGGGTAGTTTAATTAAACATTACATGCAAACACCCATTAAGGTCAGGTCATGCTTTTGTACCTAGTTTAAGAAAATATCTCAAATAATATAAGGCGTCCGACCGATTTCGACCATGGCGGCCGATCTCAATTGAGATCAACCAAGTGCGCAGGACATATTATGGTACACAAGGGTGCGCGCAAACACAAGTGCACTCTCTATTCCCTTACTCTCATGATTCGGTGAGACGGCAATCCGACATGACCGATGAGAGATCGGGCGCAGGACCACCGGCTTAACGTGCTTTCCGAGGCACGGGCGTTCAACCGCCAACTTCCTAACTCCGGGCTGAGTAATTTCATTACAGAAAAACTCACACAAATTTTGCCCGACCCCGGACTCGAACCGGGGACCTCTCGGTCCTTACGCAGCACTTGCTACCAATAGACCAACGAGGCAGTTAAATAATACACATTCATTAAAGCGTAGATGGCTGAATGGTTAAGGTCGTTGCTTGCCATGCGGGAGGTCGCCAGTGCAAACCCCGACACGTACCACTGTTATTTTAAATTTGAAATTTATATGTACGATTATTCGACGCTTTAACGCTGAAGGAAAACATCGTGAGGAAACCTGCACACCTACGAAGAAATTCTCAGGTTGTGTCGTCAACCAACCCGCACTTGGCCAGCGTGGTTGACTAAGACCTTATCGCCCTATTTTAGAGTAGGCCCGTGCCCCAGCAATGAACCAATTTCAAAAGGAGGAGTTTTTCAAGTCGACCGTATTTTTTTTTGTGTAACATTTATTTTAGCAGCTTAAGTTAAACATACATTACTTATTAGTCTTTTAAGACTAGATTGTAATTTTGAAGGCGTATTTATCCATAAGGAAATACATCTTAAATAAAAAATAAAAAAAAAAAAAAAATTGTAACGAATCTTTCTACACAATAAACCATACCATTCCATTATCAATACATCACAACCGGCCTCAACCCCCTCAAACGTCACAGAACCAATTACATAACCGCGTTTAATCCGCCATTGCCGTCGCGCGAGCCACTTCCGGTTTCCGGCGCGCAATATGGCCGATTTCGTTCAAATGATCGTTTTCCGCGCTCAATCCATTCAATATGGCGGATGTGCTGAGGTGAATGCGACTTCCTAACGATATAATGGACAGGATCGGCCACAATGGCCGCCGAGCCCAGATTCTAGTTGGGTTGCATGTTAAATGATACTTTGATCACGTGACAAATCTGGTAATCCTTGGAGTTGTTAAAGTCCTGGGATTAGCCAGCTCACTAAGTTAGCCAAATTTTTTTATCATTTTTTTTCTTTTAGCTTTTTTTTATCGTAAGCTTTATTATGTTTTATTAGCTTTATTTTTTCGTCATATTGTATTACTTTTTAATTGTATTCAGCCATCTTTATTTTCCTTCTGTCGCGTCTTCAAAGGTTCTGCCAGAATATCAGCATTTTGATCATAAATATATTTTTATGTGTATGTTTGGTTTTAGCTTTGTATGTTTTTATGATCAATAAATATTTTCTATTCTATTTTTTTCTAAAATTTTAAATTAATCATATCATCCAATTAGCAAAATCGTACGACGTAGCTAATTTAAAAATAGTTACATGATATTCAGGAATAATGTATAGCTTTCGAGTAACAGTCTTCTCGGTAGAATCGATATTCCGAACCGGTGGTCGAATGATTTATTCTCATACAGAATTGACGATTTATAGTGCACGTAAAATGCCTACATGACAACGTACCACACCGATTATTGATTTTAGTACTTGAATTTTCAGGAAGTCGATTTTTGACACTTTTTATTAATTGTAAAAACATTGCATATTTTTCGATATCCGTATAAAAATAAGCGTCGATGGCCGAGTGGTTAAGGACGTTGCTTGCCATGCGAGAGGTCGCCAGTTCAAACCCCGCCAGATACCAATGTATTTTTCAAATTAGAAATTCATATGTACCATCATTCGACGCTTTAACGGTGAAGGAAAACATCGTGAGGAAACCTGCACGCCTATGAAGAAATTCTAAGGTTGTGTAGGTTGGCCAGCGTGGTCGACTAAGGCCTTATCGCCCTAGTTTAGGGTAGGCCCGTGCCCCAGCAGTGGGGACGTATATGGGCTGATGATGATGAATAAAAATAGACTTAGCATTCCAAATAGAGTGACCCTGAGAGAGTAAGTGGGAGAAAGAGAGAGGGGACAGAGATGTGCAAGAGAGATAGATAATATCTATTTCTCCACCCCCTCTTTCTATCCATCTCTCTCAAAAACAGACCTCTTATCATCAACACTCAACAAACCAACTTCCAAGTGATAGATCTAACAAGTACCCCCCCTCTTTTCAGACGTACTCCCCCCGCCCCCTGCCCGCGATGCCGACAGCCCGCTGCGAGCGAGTGCCTCCTTCAGACGGGAGCACCTGGGGAGCCCTGGACCTGAGGAACCTGCAGGAAGACGACCTGCCTTTAGGTGAGTTGGAGACTGCAGCGAAATCGAAGGTTCATATGTGGCGAATGAAAAGTTTGGAACAACGCCATCTATTGGCGAGTAGGGTGACATAAGCAGAAAATGAAAGTATGAGATCTCCCCCAAATAGAAGTACACTTTAGTGTTACTTTTAGTGTGGGACGCCCTCAGGCCAGTGGCGCTACCATGAGTAAGCTATCAAAAACTTACGTACCTACGTTAAAAACCTATCGAATTGTTTTTTTTATACTACCGTTTTTAGTTCTTAGCGTCACCGCTAGGGGCGCTGTACATTTTTTTATAGTAATTTTTTTCATAGATAAAAATCGAGTCTGTCACTTTAAACTCATGGTAGCGCTACTGGGGTGGATTGACGATATGCTCTCGGCTCGTGGGAGTTAGATGCAAGTGGCCGAGTACAGGCGGGAGTGGACTGAGTAATAAACCGTCTTTCTTCGTGCAGACCCTCGCACCTAATGCCTTATAGATGCTCCTCAATCATAACCTAACTAGCCATCTTTCTAAACCCTCGTACCTGATGCCTTCTAGATCATAACCTAACAAGTCTTCTGTCTTCTTTCCAGACCCACGCACCTGGCGCCGGACGGACGTTGGTCGTTGGGTGGTCCGTCGAGGGGGACTCCCCGAGCGGTTCCCGATGAACGGGAAGGCGCTCTGCCTCATGACTCGAGACATGTTCGCTAGCCGCGTGCCTGCCGGTGGACACTTGCTGCACCAGGTCAGTATATAGAATAATATAGGAACTCTCTATATACTTGGAGGGGTGGGAGCCATCCGCTCCCCCGCAAGTCCGGTGATGATGACGAGGCTACTCCAAGCCATTATCGTATGTCGGACCTTTAGGGGTGAGAGCCATCCGCTCCCCCGCAAGTTTGGTGATGATGACGAGGCTACTCCAAGCCATCATCGTATGTCGGACCTTTAGGTGTGAGAGCCATCCGCTCCCCCGCAAGTCCGGTGACGATGACGAGGCTACTCCAAGCCATCATCGTATGTCGGACCTTTAGGGGTGAGAGCCATCCGCTCCCCCGCAAGTCCGGTGATGATGACGAGGCTACTCCAAGCCATCATCGTATGTCGGACCTTTAGGGGTGAGAGCCATCCGCTCCCCCGCAAGTCCGGTGATAGGGACGAGGCTACTCCAAGTTGCAAAATCCACATTATTATTAACTCGAAATTAGATTAAATGCTACATTAAATTTAAAGATATGTATCGATATTTATTGACAACACTGTTTTCCCTTGTTACAGGATTTCAGAAGAAGACTGGCCAAAGCCCTCGCTCTACAAGAATTAATCGAGAAGTTATCACCTAAATAAGTCAATCAAAGTTGAACCGACTGCTTTAGAATATGATATTACCAAGAAATTTGTCACTAATACAATAATCAACCAGGTTCGCTTGTAATATTTGCAGATTCTTAGGTAAAATTTTAACAATTTAATGTTACACTTCATTCACCAAACATAGAATCGAAATGTTGCTAAAATTATTACTTGAAAAGCAAACTCCATATAGGTATCACAATATTAACTTGTAAATTTAAAAATTTTAAGTGCTCTAGCTTGCACTAGCTGTACTAATATTTAGAAATACGGGAAAAATTCAACTGCCTCACCGCGGCCCGGGGACTCGAACACCCGTCCTTCTAGGAATCGCGCCCAGACGTGCATTACCATCACACCAGACCAGCAGCTATTAATTGAAGCCGTCGAATTTACGGGTCATATACGGGAATTACAAAATTAAAAATACGACTGAATTTTTTTCCGTTTTTCTAAACAATAATATCTTGTTTTTTAATACTAAATAGGACTTTTGGTTTTGCCAAGTCAAAAAGATACCATTTTTTAATACATATTAAACTAAGTACTTTTCATACTAAATAGTAGGGATGTAATGTTTTTTTGTGGCACATAATGTTTGATAAAAGCGATCGGTTTTAAAAATTAAGTTTAAAGCAACATAAACTTAGAATAATGTTCCTATAAATATGTATATTTCGAATTTAGTAGGTACTTTAGTAGATGTATTGAATAGCATGTCAGATTACCACTGTTTGTATTTATTTTCAGTTAATGTTCTCATAAGAGAATATCATTAATATGTTTAAGATTTTTGGAAGGATCATATAATATTAAAGTCTGATTACGTTTGGTATATGAATGGGAACTTGGCGCAAACATTTCTTTTAAATTAGGTCGAAAATCAGTTCTAGAACTTCATAATCTGACGTGCTATGTAAAATACCAATATTATTGTAATGTTTTATTCATATCATTTGAAAATGTGAAGCCTGGAATAATTGAAAATAATAATTTTTATTAAAGAGCCCTGACTCTTAGCGTTGGTTAGAATCTTTTAATAGCTAATATTACAATGAGGGTATTTTATATTGAACTAAACACCGGACGCCTACGTCATTTCCGGCCAGGCTAGACTCTCATTGGTTACTATGCCATCATGGCCGTCAAAACGAACCAATAACAGCTTAGCAGGACCGGAAGCCATCTGGTGGTTGGCTCGATCAAAACACTCTCATTGGACAAATTAACCGTCAAAACAGGCGTAGCATTGAATAGATTTCTTTTTAATTTATCGTCACAGTATTAATGACACCAATGTTTGTATTTGTTATTACATAAATAGTTTTGTTTAGTTTTAAGTGTAGGCACTATTTTTGTATAATTCCTCTAGTCAAGGTGTAAATAAATCATTCTCAAATTTAAAATTTCATTATTTTTATTACCTACTAGTGGTCCCGGCGAATTTCATACCGCCAATACTGATTCTTTTTCTATATTTTCTCATTGAAACTTCCCTGGACTACGACGAACATTTTAAAACCAAAATTACCTAAATCGGTCCGGGCGTTCTCGAGTTTTAGTCAGACTATAGTATTTTTCAGCTAAGATGATCCCTGTGACACTTAATTGTGTTCTGAATCACGCAATTTACGTTTGACAAACGAAAATAATTTTATTGCACACTTATTTGCACACAAACGTAAAATGCGTGATTCAAAACACAAGGAAGTGTCACAGGGATCATCTTAGGTGAAAAATGTGAAAAATAAAAGGGCTGTTTTTAGGGTTTTCCCGGCATTTAATTGATTTTCTCTCGCCATAAGAACCATCCCTGGACTTCAACGAACATTTAAAAAAAAAGAATTGGCCAAATTGGTTCAGGCGTTGTTGAGTTATGCGCTTGCCAACACATTTTGCGATTCATTTTATATTATAGAAGATACCACCAAATACTTTAACTTTAATCAAATTGTAAGCACAATAACAAATATAAGTGCAAGAGTAAGTATTTCACTTGGCTGATTTCAATTGAGATGCCTTATTAGGTATTTAAGTTATTTAGTCTGAATACTTCTTTAAAAGTTTAACTATCAGTACGTTACGTGCAAATGGCTTGAAATTCAAATACAATATCAAATAAAACCTTTTAATAACCAAACAGTCAATCACAAATGCTCCAACGTCCTTGTCACTGGCTAGATCTAGGTCAGACCTGAACCCAGACCTAGGCTGGACCTAGCCTAGGTCACTTCTTAGTCATGGCTTCCTTGAAGGCGCTGGCTCCGGCCATGAGGGCCTCCAGAAGCTTCGGCCCCTGAGCAGCTAGGGAGGTCGTGAACTCTTCTATATTCTTCTTCTGAGAATCAGAAGAATACGTTAAAGTTCTGAGGGAGATAAACTTGGGAAGGGATGAACCTCAAAAGGTGATCCAGTCGTAGAGAAATCGTCATTTTGCAAGAATAAACACAGTAGACAATTTTACTGTTTTACTTTCTTTCCGCACATGTAAGAATGGTACTTAATCTAAATACTTTATGAATTAATAATAAATACTACACAAAATCATATACATTGATCTGATTCCATGGTAAGTAGCTTAAGCACTGTGTTACAGATATCAGAATCAACAGTGAATACACAGATATACTTAAAATATATATGATGATAACAAATCCAGACACGGAACAATCACCGATGTTTGTCACACAAATGTTTGCCCGGGTGGGAACATAACTTCTCGCCCTGCAGAGCGTTGTATCCTTAGTTTCTGGTACTCCCGAAGCTTATGGATAAAGTCTGCTGTTCTTACCTGGTCAGCAGCCACCTTCCCCAGCGCCTCTTTGAACTTGGAGAGTTCCACGCACTGCTTATCAGCCACGTCGTTGAACAAGGCTCGTACCTTGTCTTCTGCTGCTTTGGCGTCGTCTATAACCTTGGCTGGAATGATCAGGGAAATTGGTTGGAGTCCTAAAGATATTCCTAATAATAGAACTATTTTCTAAGTTATTCATGAAATTTTTAGAAGTTAAAACCCGTATCTTAGTACCCGTAAGTCAGTGGACGTAATACTAAAGGAAGGCCGAAAAAGACATGGATGGATTGCGTGAGAGATGATATGGGAGTGAAAGGAGTAGACACAGAGCTGACGAATGACAGGCCCGAGTGGAAGAAGTACACATGTTGCGCCGACCACACTTAGCGTGGGACAAGGGCAGGAGAATGATGATGGTGATGAATATGCATCTGCTGCTTACATTCTTTCATCCAATTTATTAGGCTGTCAACATCAGTCTTCCCTTGTTGCTTCAGTTTCTCGAATGCTTCGTCCATTTCAGAAAGTGCATCACAGAGTAATTCCAGTGACATCACCTATTTCTTCAAGATTTTGAGTAATTTACAGCAGCCATCACTTTGAATTTTCAAATCAAAACTGTAGATAAATTTTGTTTTAACAATGACTACATCATGTGGAGAAAATGAAAACAGGCGTTGGTTGAGATATTAGTATGCAAAGCTGCAGACATTCTGGATGACAATAAATGTCAAAATTCAATAGAATGTCAAAAAATAATCAGAAGAATGTCATCTTGATTACAGATTATTAGGCCTTTAGTCACTAACGAAAATTAAAATATTCAAAATAAAGCTAGGTAGCCACCTATCCGTATCGCATGAAAGGCATTTGTACGAAATCCGACCTATCGTTGGATGCGTGCATTGCTCAAATGCTTAGGTTTAGTTTGGAGCATTTTTATTAAAATGATACTAGAAAAGTTTCGATGGCCGAGTGGCCAGCGCCAGCTCAAACCCCTCCACGTGCCACTGTGTTTTCAAATTCGAAATTTATATGTACGATTATTCGACGCTTTAACGGTGAAGGAAAACCTCGTGAGGAAACCTGCACACCTACGAAGAAATTCTTAGGTTATGTTATCAACCTGCACTTGGCCACTTAACTTAACTAAGGCCTGATCGCCCTAGTTTAGGGTAGTCCCTTGCCCCAGTAGTGGGGAATTATTTGGGCTGATGACAATGATGAAAATGATTCTAAGTTTACGTGGAGTTGATCAACCCGCACTGTGCTTTCTAGGATCGCCCTAGTTTAAAGTAGCTATATAGTAGCTAGTGCCCCTCGTTGGGGACTATATGGACTGATAATGATGATGATAACCAAAGTAGATTTAGGTTTTAAGTGTGTAGAAATAAAACCAGGTACTTTAGTATTGGTGTAGTGTATTGCAGCGCAAGATGATTTAGAAAGTTCCTACGCAAGTCCGGTGATGATGACAGAGCTACTCCAAGCCATCATCGTAGTCAGTCAGGAAAAAAAAAGATGATGATCATCTACTTCTTGGTGAAAGCATCCTTGAAGGCGCTGGCGCCCGCCATGAACGCGTTCAGCAGTCTCGGCTTCTGTTCCACCAGCAGGGTTTTCAGATCTTCGACATTCTTCTTCTAAGGACAAACATAAATCCAGACTTTTAGCCAGAGCATCACATATATCTATTGTATCTATTTATGTATTTCATCTATACTAATAAGAAAAAAAATAAGCCGTCCGAACGATATCAGCCATGGCGGCCGATCTCAATTGAGATCAGCCAAGTGCGCAGGACATATTATAGTGCACAAGTGTGCGCGCAAACACAAGAGCACTGCTTATTCCCTTACCCTCATCATTCGGGTGAGTGAGAGTGATCGGGCGCAGGACCACCGGCTTAACGTGCTTTCCGAGGCACGGGCGTTCAACCTTTTATTTTTTTTATTTTCTAGTTTTTAGTAGATATTTAATTAAGTGCATCAATAATTTTGCAACAGCATCCATCTTGAATTTGAAATTTTGACATAATTCTAATACTGCCCTTTTTTTGATACCCATATTGGGGGTTTTAGAAAAATATGTACCTAGGCCGCCATTTTGGAAAGGCGGCCATCTTAGATATTTAATTTTGACATGATCGTCGTATTCTACTTGTTGAGCCCTTTCATTTGATACCTTTGAAGGTTGATGGACGTTGAAGAAGTGAAAGTGGTGTGCTAGGACCGTAGCACATGGCAGGAAGTGATCTCCGCCTACCCCTCTAAGAAAAAGGAGTGATTTTATATATGTATGTAAGTTTATGGTTAGCTATTAACTTCAGCTCACCTGTTCCTCTGCCACCTTCCCTAGAACCTCTTTAAACTTGGCAAGCTCGACGTCCTTCCGGTCTGACGCATCATTGAGGTACTCCCTCACTCGCTCTTCGGATGCCTTCGCCCCTTCTATGATCTTGGCTGAAATGGATGCTGAAGTATCATTAACGTGGTGAACTCGGTGAGATATTAGTAGGCCGTTGCCAAGAATAATAAATAGGAATAAATAAATATTTCATTACATCACATACATCGATCTGATCTCGTGGTAAGTAGCTTTAGCACTTGTGTTACAGATATCAGAATCAACAGTGGATACATAAATATACTTAAATATACTTAATACACACCCAGACACGGAACAAACACCGATGTTCGTCACACAAATATTTGTCCCGAGTGGGAATCGAACCCACGACTCTCCGAACCGTAGGTAGTGAACCTGGGTCACTAACCACTGTTCCACCGAGCCAGAATGGCACCCCATAGTGCGGATGTGCATGAATGGTGGTAGACATTGATTTATTCAATAGCGGTTTCCCTAGATATAAGATAGTTGTGACCGATATATTTAAAAGTATACATATAAGCGTCCTCGACCCTGATCATAATTAGAATGTAATTTACTCATAGTCATAAACTATCTTTTAATAAGTAGATATAATTTGTGGAAAGTAAACATGTGTACGTTAATTATGGATCTCTATCTAGATATTAATTAGTGTTAAGTTTTTTTCAATGTATGAATGGCAAAGATCTGTCTGTGTACTAATCTAAATAAATAAATAAATTTACTAGTCCACTATGAATAATAACCTCATAATAAAGGAGACTTTCCTATGTCACTGAAACGCAAACTCGTCGGGGGAATACTACCTATCCTTACATATGGTGCACGCACAATCTAGGTCCCTCGCTCAAAGACAGAAATCCAATCTCAAGGTTTGCCAAAGAGCTATCAATGGGGCGGAGTATCCAGGTATTTTAGGATGAGTACTAGGTGATGTGTGTGTAAGGCTTCTAGCTTGATCCTAATTAGTAGCACAGCTTCAGCGAGGACGCGAAACGCAACAGCGATATCAGCAGTGTGCCTTAATCGGAAGTCTACGAAGTGATAGGTGAAGTTATCTAGATTGACAAACATAATCAGTCAGGGGATACCAGTCACAACTATCTGTCCGGTGGTTGGTGAACGGTATACGGGTAAGCGACCCCGGCTCCTCGAGCTACTATCGACTCAGTCCAAATCATCCGAGGCGATAGTATCCTTCTTCCCCTTTTCCTTCCTCCGTCATATATCCTTGCTACTCGTGGGAACGCAATAACCTTGTTAAAACAATGCACAAGGCAGAATGGCGGCGACGTGGTCCACAACCCGTCACGTCACGTTTCCCACAGAGGTGAAAAGTGGATCGCTGGAAGTGATCTCTGCCTACCCCTCTGGGAAAAAGGCGTGATTGTATGTATGTACAAACATAATCTTAAACTACGGTAGAGGGCATCGGGCATCGGGCGCAGCCGACAAGTATAAAAGACTAGCTTTCCGCCCGCGGCTTCGTCCGCGTGGAAATCCTATTTCCGCGGGGACTTCGGGATAAAAAGTAGCCTATGTGTTATTCTGGGTCTTGAGCTACCTGCATACCAAATTTCGTCGTTATCGGTTCAGTAGTATTTGCTTGAAAGAATAACAAACATCCATCCACACATACAAACTTTCACGTTTATAATATTAGTAGGATGATCGGGCGCGAGTGATTTGGACGGCGGCAGGCCCTCCCGGGCAGGAGAGTTGTTTTATTTTGATGAATTGCAGGGAGGATACATCAGCCGTAGAACCGGCAACTGCTAGGGTAGACGAGTTCAAGAGTGGAGACCGCGTCTCGGCAAACGTAGTGTAGGACGCCCGCAGGCCAGGTGGAGTGACGATCTGCGCGGGACGGCTGGTAGGAGCTGGATGCGAGTGGCCGAGAATAGAAATAAGTGGCGAGCTTGTGGGGAGGCCTTTGTCCAGCAGAGGACGAAAGTGGGCTGATGATGATGATGATGATGATGATAATAATGATGCAGGAAGGAGGAGGGAGCTACAGTATCAAACCAATAGACAAAATAAGGAATACCAACATCCGCTCTCAGACTGGTATTGATAATGTATATATATATAATATAATGTATATAAAATACACGCGAGTTTAATCCGTAAAATTAGTTTTATTTCATAGGTGTTAAGAGTTAGCTGAAAACGGAAGATGGGCAAAAATCATCGCTCAATGGGTGCCTGAAGACGACTTTTGCCGAATGAAGGTCCAAAAAGGGTGGTGCAACAATCCGTAGCGCCACCATGAGTTAGCTATCGAAAACTTACGTACGTACGTTTTTTCATACTACCGATTTTAGTTCTTAGGGTGACCACCAGGGGCGCTGTACATGTTTTCAAAGACATTTTTTACATAGTCGATATCGAATGTCGCTTTTAAACTCATGGTAGCGCTACTGGTCTAGCTATCACAGAAATGGCAAGAGCAGTGTTTAGGTCTAGGGGAGACCTTTGCCCAGCAGTGGGATGATATTAAGGGATAAACAAAAACAAATTGCCCCTCAAAGTAACTTGCCTTAAATCTTTTACACCATTTTACTTACAATCCTAAAAGCGTCGATGGCCGAGTGGTTAAGGTCGTTGCCTGCCATGCGAGCGGTCGCCAGTTCAAACCCCGCCAGGTACCAATGTGTCTTTCAAATTTGAAATTCATATGTACCATCATTCGACGCTTTAACGGTGAAGGAAAACATCGTGAGGAAACCAGCACACCTGAGAGATTTTTCTACGGTGTGTGAAGACATGTCAGAGGCCTACGGGCGGCTTAAACTCTGACACCAGGTTGTTCATCAACCACACGATAAGAAGAAGAAGAAGAAGAAGACTTACAATCCTTCATCCACTGAATCAAGCTCTCTACATCTGTTTTTCCCTGTTTCTTTAGTTTCTCGAATGCCTCTTCCATTGTAACTGTCAATAATGAGTAGTCAACATAATACAACAAAAATATTCTCATGCAGTAATACTAATCGTTTTTTACACCATTTATTTTACTTTTACTACCATGTCATGTTAAAAATAAGTACAAAAATTAATTCAAGTAGGTCTGGATTTACTTACTTGTGCATATTATTGAAGTGAAACTTTTTTATCGGCGTTGGAAAAAAATGTACCGTCACATTTTTCGGTTACGCGCCATCTTAGTTTCACTTCTTACGTGTGTAGGTACACTATATAGTATACGCACACATTTTTTTTATTGCCATTTCAGCGGAATAGTTTTATAAATAAATAGATTAAAGGAGAAACTGGCTATAGACTGACTGAAATATCGACGCACAGCCTAAACGGCTAAACGTAGGCACTTGAAATTTAGAAAGGACATAGCTTAGGTACCGTTAGAGGTGCACTAAGAAAGGAATTCCCGAAACTGTCACGGGAACGGGAATTAGCGGAAATATCCTTTTATATGAAAAATTTAAATCGCTTTAGTTAGACGCTTGAAAAGATTGGCATGCAGATACCTTGGTTAACTATAAGCTTAGTTGTAACAGGATATTGCAAAATTTTCACGGAAACGGGAGTAAGCGGGAAAAAACTACAAGTATAAAAATATCTAAACCGTGTAAGAAAGATGATTGTAATTTGGCACGCAGGTAGGTACCGTAATGAACGTAAAGCTTTCTTGAAACGCGATATTTTAAAATTCTTACGGGAACAGGAGTTGAGGATTTATTGGGAAACAACTTTTGTATGTGAAATCCTGTAGTCCACGCGAACGAAGTCGCGGGCACAGTTAGTAATTTGATAGTCCCCGGATAAGAGTGAGAGAGGGCTAGATAAGAGTTTGAATAAAAAACAAATGTAAGTATGTGGTTTAGTAACAGTTTATTTGCTGAAGGCGTCCTTGAACGCGCTGAGGCCGGCCTGGAGTTTGCCCAACATCTTGTCTCCCTGCGCCGCTAGCGTCTTCGTCAAATCTTCCACGCTCTTATGCTGTGGACCAAAGGGTTAACACGATTTAGAAACCATAATAAGAAGAATAGTGGGCTTTAAAAAAACTGTCCGATGACTTCAGCCATAGCTGCCTCTCAATCTCAATCTCAATTGAGGTCAGCCATGTGCACACCAGTGCACTCTCTATTCTCCTACTCTCAAAATTAATGAATTAATGAATAGCAGAGTTTACGGGGTACAATATAGGCTATTTAAATAAATCATTGCTGCCAATAACTATTTACATGCGGACAAAGTCGTGGGCGGCCGGTAGTTGATCCATAAACATGATCTTTTGATTGGTGGTGGAGGTCCCGGATATGAATCCGGGACATGAGTCCAAAACCGTGCTTTTATATATTGCCACTACGTGCTGCTAATCCTTACTAATATTATAAATGCGAAAGTAACTCTGTGTGTCTGTCTGTCTGTTACTCTTTCACGCCTAAACGGCTGAACGGATTTTGATGAAATTTGGTATGGTGATAGATGATAACCTAGGAATGGTTATAGGCTATAAACACGCCATCGTTCTTAGGGGGTAGGCAGTAGGCAGATAACTAAATTGAGTTAGAGATTTTTAGTCGTTTTTGTTAGGACTTTCGCTCTTTGACGTTGAATGGCTGAAAAGATTTTGACGGGACTTTTATTGGCAGGTAGCTGATGTTGGTGTAACTAAGACTATTTTTAAGTTAAAAAAAATCAAAATCCTGTAGTCCACGCGAACGAAGTCGCGGGCACAGCTATATATTATATAGAGATAGAGATATACCCGAAGCAAAGCGAGGGCGGGTCGCTAGTAAATAAATAAAAATAGCCCCCAGTTAAAGTTACTTAACTGGGGGCTATTTTTATTGTCCTTTTGCTCATATTATTTTGTTTTTTTTTCTTTAAATTGTTTGCAAATTGTCTCTTTTTATATTAATTGTATTTTTCTGTTTTTTTTCTGTAATTTGCAAAATGTTTTATTCCTAGAGCAATAAACTGATTTTTTATTTTATTTATTTACTTGCTGGACAGCCAACTTCTCCAGAGCTTGTTTGAACTTGGCCAGCTCTACCTTCTGCTTGCCAGCGGCCTCCGTGAATAGACCACGCGCTTTCTTCTCAGCCTCTTGAGAGTTTTCGATGATCTTGGCTGGAACAGAGATGCTTAGGATTCCGTTACTGAAGGATCGGTTCTGCGGGATATCAGAAATGAGGTGATCTGGCAGAGAACCAAAGTCATCGACATAGCTGACCGGATTAGCATGCTGAAGTGGCAATGGGCTGGCCATGCCAGCCGTAGAACCGGCAACCGCTGGGATAAACGAGTTCTGGAGAGGAGAGGGGAGACTCTCGGCAAACGTAGTGTGGGATGCCCTTAAGCCAGGTGGAGTGATGATCTGCGCGGGACGGCTGGTAGGAGCTGGATGCGAGTAGCGAGTAGGCGAAGACGTGGGGAGGCCTATGTCTAGCACTGGGCAAACCTAAATGCTGATGATGATGATGACCTGAAGGAAGCCAACTATTATACCTGTGTTGTCTGCCCATCTGTCACAGGACTCTGGCACGCCATCAACCATAAAAGGTGGATCTATGACACTATTTAAAATAAAACATTGTATTATTTCGAATCTCCTTGTTGAGTCTGCGTGAATATAAATTCTCAAAAAAAAAAACTACATTCAGACGGATTGATAACCACCTTATTTTTGAAGTCTGTTAAAAATGCCCAGAAATCGTGGGTTCGTGTTTTTTTTTTTTTTTTTTTTTTTTCAAAAAATAAATTTCATTTCATTTCATTTCTCAACGTACTAGAAGCCGAGTCAGGCAGCAAATGTGACATGATGGAAGGACATGGTCAAAAGTAGAAGCTACGACTTTGCAAATTTTTGCTTGATTTGCAAATCAATAGATTACTAGATAGCCTTGTTAGTGGAGGTCATGATTCTGCAGTGGAAGGAAGTGAGACAGAGCACCCAAATATAAATGGCCCATAATGCTGCATAGAAAAATTACATGTCAATGAACGTAATAGTAGAGGGAGACCGAAGAAGACATGGATGGATTGCGTGTGAGATGATATGGGAGTGAAAGGAGTAGACGCAGAGCTGACGAATGATAGGCCCGAGTGGAAGAACTATACATGTTGCGCCGACCCCACTTAGCGAGGGATAAGGGCAGGAGAATGATGATGATGCTGAATAGAAAAATTCATTACACAAAACTTACATTCTTTCATCCAAAGAACAAGATTGTCCACGTCATTTTTGCCTTGTTTCTTGAGTTTTTCAAAGGCTTCTTCCATGTTTTCACTGGGAAATTTGTTGATAGACACCAAGAATATTTTATGGGATACACATTTTGCAATTTTGTTCGGTTTCTAGATGGTGAAGTTAGGTGCAGTGACAGGTGATCAACTTGACAGATTTTTTTATGAAGTCTTACTTAAAATGGAACACCCCATTTTCGGGTACAACCTCTATGGCCTAATTCTGAAACTATCCTTCTTGTAGACTGTCTTGGTGGCAGCAACAGCGTCAAATTACTATACCAGAGCCGTTCTAAGTTGGCCGATTTGACACTTGTGAGACTGACTGCACTAGTGAGGGACAACGGTAAAATTGCCGAAGTATATAAGTAACAGTTATTTCCACTTTATAACCAAGCAAGGTCTAATTATAACAAATTTTTATTAAAAACATTAATTCACATCCAAAAGATTGAATTTAAGTTCCTTATTTATAAATAATATATTTATTTTTAAAATACAATACCTACTTATTAAATCCTTCATCCTATTTTAAAAAAATACCTGGTGAGTATTACCCACTACGTCACTATAAAAACGTGTCAAACGGCGTAACCTTGTAAAAGCGTAATATAGAGTGGAAATTTTACGTTTTCTTTTTATAATTCAATTATTTTAGGTAATAAAAGACAAATAATTAGATAATTAGGTGCATTTGACATTTTGAAATAACGTCTTATTTTTAAAAGTTGATCTTTATGATTCGCTAAATATGTTCCTCTTAACAAGGATAAATGAAAAATATAAAATAAAAAGTGTCAAATCAGTCTTCTAAGAGCGGCTCCGGTATAATCTTATACATTTAGAACATCTTACTTGACACAAACGTCTCTAGCGGCGATGGCCCCTTTTGGTATCGACTGTCATAGTTTCGCATGATTCTTCTACTTTTATTGACTCGTGCATAAGAAAAAAAATGACATTACGAATGATATAATAGGTAATACAGGTAGGTATTCATGAGTATCGTCTCCGTCCTTCTGGTGTGTCGTATCGGGATTGTACGTACATCGTCCACGAAGCTCTGTCGGACGGTTAGGAAACGGTCGTAAAACGTCTTGACATCTCGCTTTGTCTCTCTGGCCAGGATACCTGGGTAATGTTAATGTGAATTAAGTTATAATAATAATAATAAAGGCCATTTAGACAGGCCTATGTCTAGCAGTGGACAAAAGTGGGCTGATGATGATGATGAATAATAATAAAGTTTATTGACATAATAAATCATACATTTTTGTTGAGACTATAGATATTGCACCAGGCTCACAGGCCTGTATCGCAGTACCAGTAATAAAATAGGTTTATAAAATACCCGTAAATAAGTATCTGAGACATTTCCATTACTGTAATCTGACCCCAAACTAAGCGGAGCGATAGAGACTGATTTACGTATACACCTTGAAATTTGAGTGGTTGTTTTCCCGTGGCAGAACGATTTGCCTTTAGTAATACTATCGAATCATGCAAATTATTCAGCGAAAAAAAAATTTTTTTTTCAAATTATTAATTTTCCAACTCGAAAACGAGGGAAGCTATCGTTCTTATTTATAAGATGTGTTGTAAATAGGTGCTGCTTGCCGCATGAAATCGATGCTTAAAACTAAATAAACTCTACGCCCTAAGTAAATTAAAGCGGTTTGAAAGTGATTTCGAGTTTCGGTTGTACCTTTCGTAAAACCGGCATTTAATGATTTTAATAAAAAAGAACTGCACAAATCTATTGTGCTACTAAGATAGAATCATTTTACTGCGGGAAAACAACCACTAAAATTTCACGGTGTATATAGATATTTTTAAATACTTAATCACACCCAGACACGGAGCAACACCGATGTTCACAAATATTTGTCCCGGGTCGGAATCGAACCCGTTTGGAACCGTTGGGAGTGAGTTTTAGTCACTAACCACTGTTCCTGCGAGACATTAAAATAGTCTATAATGATAATAATGTTGAACTTACGTCTTACCAAGTAACTGTATGAACTGGGTTAAGCTTAAAGGTTCCTTATTTGGCGCCAGCCTTTCAAAAGCCTTTTCTACCACTTCTTCAGTTAGCAGCGTCCCGTCGACCGCTCCGGAGGCTTGGAGACACCTCAGCACGGCGGGGTACTCCGCCCCTCGGCCTCCGCTGACGGCCGATAGCACTAGGTACATGTCTTCTAGGTTTATTTGATGTAGGTGCCTTTTTTAGGAGATTTTCGTAAGGAGAGTAATGTTTTTCGAGATTCGTTTTCTAATGCTTCTAAGTTCCTTGAGTACAGGGTAATGTTTTATATATGTTTGTTTATATTTTGGTACTTTTACGGAGACGAAATTACTTATTCTAGTAGGCTGTGGCTGTCTCAATGAAGATCAGCCAAATGCGTAGGACATTTATAGAGGTAGTACACATTCATGTGCTCATACAGTGCACACTCCCTTTTTTTTTTTTTCCCTAGCTGACTAACGATGATGGCTTGGAGGAGCCTTGTCATCATCACCGGGCTTGCGGGGGAGCGGATGGCTCTCACCACACTCCCAATCCCAAATATTGGGCGCGTAGGACTAATGGCTTAACATGTTTTCCGAAGCAATTTACTGAACTGGTCAAACTGGTATGATCAAAGCTGCCTCCCAAAAGCCTTCTCGGCCTATGCTGACGGCCTATTTTACTAGGTACATGTCTTCTAGTTTCATTTGGTGTAGGTGTCTTTTTTAGCTGGGTTTCGAAAGGAGAGTAACGTTTTTCGAGCAAGTTTCCTAGGTTTATTACTTGTGGGTAGGTACTCATATTGCTCGATTGTCGAAAATATGGAAATGAAATGTTTGATTGTATTGAAGTAATGATTTGTTGATACGTTTATGGAGACATATTACTAATTCTAGTAGGCTGTCTGTAAGAGATTTGGATAGATAAGTTGTCCACTGATTTTGGTCATGGCAGCCAATTTTAATGGAGATCAGTCAAATGCGATTTGTGTGCGCATACAGTAGTGCACTAGTGCACACTCCCAGTTATTAGTGTAACGGCCATCTGAGATGGAGGGTCAGGTTTAGGACTAGGTAATGGCTTAACATGCTTTCCGAAGCAATTGACTGAACTGGTTTATGTTCAAAGCTGCCTCTCAAAAGCCTTTTCCACCACTTCTTCAGTTAGCGTCCCGTCCACTGGAGGAGGACTGAGGGAGGCTTGGAGACACCTCAGCACGGCGGGGTACTCCGCCCCTCGGCCTCCGCTGACGGCCGAAAGCACTAAGTGCATGTCTTCTAGTTTCATGACTTATGGGTGGATAGGTACTCTGCTTATTTTTCTGATAATTGAATGGTTTTCGAGGTTAGGCTACTAAATATTCGTCTTTATGGGTCTACACGCGATATTAGGAGTAGCAATTACAGCTACTGTTGATTATTATTTTCATTATTAGTGAGCAGTTTTCTTTTTTACCCGAGTGCCAATCCAAGAGTGATGTGTATGTTTTTATTTAGGCATCTTATGATTTATAGGTATAATGTTTTTGGAGACATACTAAACTAGTAAGCTGTGGCTGTCACTAGTTTTGAAACTAGGAGAGCAATTTATAAGGAGGGGTTATTCACATATTATAGTGCACAAGTGCACGGGCGTTCAACCGCCAACTTCCTATCTCGGAGCAGAGTTATTTCATTTTAATTTATAGAGGTAGTAAACATACGTGTGCTCATGCATTAGTGCACTAGTGCACACTCCCACATATTGGTGAAACGGCAATCTGCGATATAGGATCAGGTGTAGGACCAATGGCTTAACGTGCTTTCCGTCGGGTTGTAAGATAAGGCATCACCTTAGTTTAGGGTAGGCTGACTCATCAAGCCATTCTGTAGGATAAGGATTAAATTAGAAAATAAAATAAACCATTACTTTGTCACTGTTTATTAATAATAGCTTACAAAACAATTTTATATCACTACCTCAGTTAATATACTCTATACAAGTAAATGAGATACCAAATATTTGTGTCTTCATATATCGGCGATGATGGTTTTTTAAACCTAACTGTGGCATAGTAAGTCTATTGCCTACTATGTATATGCTTTATATATTTAGTTCCACATATTATTTTGATTAGAATATTAACAGTTCTAAACGAAATATCAGCAAATAGGTTAGAATTCAATGGGGGCTATCGAATGAATTGGCCACTAGGGGCGCTTTTATTGAGTGAGGTCTTCTAAATGTCAAATGCCACATGAGGAACACTGTTGCTTGATCAATAGGTTTACGTGTTTTTGGTTAACGTGGCAAGTTTTACAAGTCGTATTTTCGGACCTCACTCATCAGTGGCGCCGCCTGGTGGCAAAAACTATAGCCCTAATCGGTTCAAATACAATAGATTTCTGACGCAACCCACATCGCATACATCCTATACAGAATATACCAAGATAAACTTCAAATACTTAAATACGCATTATAAGTAATACAGTTTGTACAAAATTATTTTTAAGGTATGATCGGTAACTATGTTAACAAAAATATCTATATACAATATATTCCATTCTGTCTTTACCACTCTCTCGGCTTTTACATATATAAAATATAAATATATACGCCGTGAAATTTTAGTAGTGTTTTCCCGAAGCAGAACGATTTACTACTAATATTTTGAAAAACAAAATCAATTACTCAAAAAAATTATCATCAAACTCGAATGCGTGAGAAGCGATAGTTCTTTTATAAGATGTGACGTAATCAAATACTGCTTGCCGCACGAAATTGATGATTAAAGCTAAAGAAGCTCTACGCCGTAAGTAATAAAGCGGTTCGAGCGTGCTTTCGAGTTTCATATTTTCTTTCATAAAACTGGTATTTATTGGTTTGACAAAAAAAAAACCGCACAAATCTATTTTACTACTAAACAGAATCATTTTACAGTGGGAAAACCACTACTACGATTTCATGGTGTATATCTATATTATCTATACACCAAATTTCAATCTTCCTAGCTACATAGCTCTATACATGATGTATTATCTATATAGAAATCTGATCTCTCTTAATTTTGATTATCTATATATTCTCCTCATCATTCACCTTTATTTTGAAGGAAGATTATCATTTACAAATGGCCGAAAAATGAAATGCCACTAACATTTTGACATTTATTTTTTCTGACAAACTACGATGATGGCTTGGAGTAGCCTCGTCATCATCACCGGACTTGCGGGGAGCGGATGGCTCTCACTCCTAAACATAGTTTTTCAAATTTGACGAAATAAAAAACTATGTTTTTCAGCTTTTAAATTTTAAACTTGCATTAAATTTTTGAATTTATCCCGGAGTTTTTTTTTTCAGTTTCGACCCAAAATCTCACACACTGACTAAACATACAAAAATGCACAATATGGAAGCCTGATTTCTAAATTGGCAAGATTTTAAACTGTTAAGCTTAAAAGCTGGAATAATTTTGGTGAAATTTATTAAAATATAAAAAGTGTCACCCTTGAGGAAATCTCAAACAGCCCCTTAGAAAACATAAATGGAGACAGACGAAAAATAAAAAAAAATATACAAAAACGAAAATAAAAACATTAAAAAAATTATGAATTAAAATAAATTGGTTTCATCATAGACCTTATAGCTGAGACAAAATTCGGTTGATTTTATACTACATAGTTTATAAATATGTATTTATAGAAATATATTTTATACTCATGTCAGAGTATAGAAATAGCCTTTATTAAAATATCAACTTTGATTGATAATATACAGATAACTTTAAAAATCCAACCGAAATGTTTGACTATTTCAAATCAATGATAATAATATCTACATTAAATCCATTCCAAAATATTTTTCATACAAAAAAATATTAATATAAAAAAATCACCACATTTTCCAGTATAATTACTGTACCTACATTGTAAGTACATACCTGGCTTGACACTGGTATATGAACCTATGTTAGGTACCAATGACAAAATTTGATATTGTCAATTGTCATTTCTCCTAAAAATGACAAAACCTGATAATGACATTTGTCATTTCTACTACAAATGACAAAACCTGATAATGACATTTGTCATTTTCCTTCTTGTCTTGTCTATGGTATATTCGGTAGCGTTGTCTCTGGTCTTTATCCGTTCAAACTGGGCTCCTCTTTGGTCGGCCGTTTCGGTATGAAAGAGACGGTCATAAGGTCGTCCTCTTCTTGCAGCAGGCAACCGTCGTTAGACTTTGTTCGATTAAATAACCTGGAATAAGTAAAAATAAATATTTTAGTTTGAATTATAAATAAATAAATATCTGGGACATTTCCACAAACGGTTATCTGACCCCAAACTAAGTAAAGCTTGTACTATGCCCATAGTCATCAGAGACTGGTATAGATACATAATCACACCCAGACACGGAACAAACACCGATGTTCGGCACACAAATATTTGTCCCGGGTAGGAATCGAACCCGCGACTCTTGGAACCTGTAGATAGTGACCATGGGTCACTAACCACCGATCCACCGAGGCAGTCGCAAAGATACATGCTACTTTTACACAAAGGGTATAGCGAGGTAAGGAAGACGAAATGGCCCCCACGGCCCATGACGGAATTATCATTTGTACTGGTATTGGCACTCTAAAAGAATACGAAATGTAAGGTCGTTGACCCCTGACCTTGACCTGTCTTTGAGATATTCGAGAAAGTTCGTAGGCGCGCCGATTTTTTTCAAATTTTTTTTTCCGTAAAACTATAAAAGCTAGAAAGATGGGACCAATTGCGTATAATGAGGGATACTTTGAAGAATATTCTGTATTTTTTTCAGAGTTCTCGTGAAATGACAACTGTGCAAAATAATTGAACAAAATATAAATATTTTTTTTTAGTACTGTTCTATTATGTCTACCGCACCAAAAAAAATATATAATACTCATTGATTTATATACTTATACCACACAAAAGATAATCAAAATCAAAGAGGCGCTTCTTGAGTAATTATGAATTTACTTAGTGTGCGTACGGCTAGTAGGAACTAATTAAAGAGGTAGTTTTTGGATTAATTATTATAATTACATGTTGAACATAATTTTAATCATCATCATCACTATGTTCATTTATTACAACATTGACTGCATCATTTGAAAATATTTTCGACAGAATTTCAGCAGGACGTAAAATGCGAGATAGATATCTCGCATGAGCTAAATAATATGTTACACTTGCAACATGAGCGCAGCATCCAACTGTCCTGTTTCCATTCGGACAATCACAACAATATCCTCGGATTCCTTCGACACTGTTCATATTAGGAACATAATCAATGAACAATCGGTAATTTTTAGTATTCAATCAAGTTAAAGTTCAACATTTAACTTGATGATAGTTGGGGTTTGTTTGACGTAATATATATAAAGATTACTCATGTCGTCCATTATTTCAGCGATCCGTTTCTCGAGAAGATTTAATAAAGAACACAAGTTTAACAGCTCGAATGTTATTGAACCTTAGAGATGATCAGCTGGTATTGATATTTGACGGCACTTATATCAGCATCAAAAAAGTTGAAAAAAACAATGAATACCAGAGAAAATCGTATTCTGGGCAAAAGAAAACCCATTTATGCAAGCCGTTCACAATCTGTACTACGAACGGGTTTATAGTTGATTTTGCCAGGCCATTTTATGGTACGGAAAATGATGCCACTATTATGAAGAAAGTGTTACAGGATGCTGATTATGTTCCTAATATGAACAGTGTCGAAGGAATCCGAGGATATTGTTGTGATTGTCCGAATGGAAACAGGACAGTTGGATGCTGCGCTCATGTTGCAAGTGTAACATATTATTTAGCTCATGCGAGATATCTATCTCGCATTTTACGTCCTGCTGAAATTCTGTCGAAAATATTTTCAAATGATGCAGTCAATGTTGTAATAAATGAAAATAGTGATGATGATGATTAAAATTATGTTCAACATGTAATTATAATAATTTATCCAAAAACTACCTCTTTAATTAGTTCCTACCAGCCGTACGCACACTAAGTAAATTCATAATTACTCAAGAAGCGCCTCTTTGATTTTGATTGTCTTTTGTGTGGTATAAGTATATAAATCAAAGAGTATTATATATTTTTTTTGGTGCGGTAGACATAATAGAACAGTACTAAAAAAAATATTTATATTTTGTTCAATTATTTTGCACTGTTGTCATTTCACGAGAACTCTGAAAAAAATACAGAATATTTTTCAAAGTATCCCTCATTATACGCAATTGGTCCAATCTTTCTAGCTTTTATAGTTTTACGGAAAAAAAAAATTGAAAAAAATCGGCGCGCCTACGAACTTTCTCTAATATCTCAAAGACAGGTCAAGGTCAGGGGTCAACGACCTTACATTTCGTATTCTTTTAGAGTGCCAATACCAGTACAAATGATAATTCCGTCATGGGCCGTGGGGGCCATTTCGTCTTCCTTACCTCGCTATACCCTTTTCTAAGGTGGCGAAAAATAACTTGAAACTGCTGGACCACGAGCGCTGTAAAGAGCTCGAAACGTCGGGTCTCTAAATAATATGCTTAGAATAACAATACACGCGAGTTTAATAACAATACACGCGAGTTTAATCAGTAAAACGAGTTTTATTTCAAACTAGTGGTCCCGGCGAATTTCATACCTCCAATACTGATTCTTTTTCTATATTTTCTCATTGAAACCTTCCCTGGACTACGGCGAACATTTTAAAACCAAAATTACCTAAATCGGTCCGGGCGTTCTCGAGTTTTAGTCAGACTAACGAACAGCAATTCATTTTTATTTATAAGAAGAAGAAGATTGTAACTGGATACTAGTAAAATCATAGGGACTATTGGATATTACTATTGGCACCAATAATATACCTTACAAATAAGTTTAAAATTAACAAAAATTAAAGCAAAAAATCCACCATCTTTTGGTCTGACCAAACTTAGCCGAAGAACCTTAATCATGATTAAAACCAAGCAGAAACCCACGTTCCAAACCCAAATTCTCAACACCGAACACAATTCCCTGAAAACGCACACAAAAACAGTCCTTATTCCCTTAGAGATAAGACGCAAAACAAAACCTGGAGTTTGTGCTGATATAAGAGAAATGTATGAACTTCAGTTTTTAAAAAAATTAGGCGTCCGACCGGTTTCGGCCATGGCGGCTGATCTCAATTAAGATCAGCCAATTGCGCAGAACATATTATAGTGGGTTTTTATGTTATGTTATTGAATTACCTTTTTATAATTTCAAACTTTTTATTAGTCGTGTCTTGTGAAAAAAGCATATTATGTATAAAGTAGAAGACTGCTTAAATGATAAAAATCCATGGACATGAGAGCACTTGGACATCAATGAATTATGTAACTTGTGAATTTTTATGTAATACTATTTACAACTTGTGAATGTATTATGTAAATTTATTTACAACGTGACGTGCAAAAGTATTTCATGAAAATATATTTGCAGAATAAATTATTTCATTTCATTTAAACATACCAAGTAATACAAACAATTGCCAGCCTAAAGTTGTTTTTTATTAAAATTTGAGTGTTTTATATATAATTTGGATAGATAGGAAGGTCCCGAGGTCGCAATTTTTTAGGATCTGTCAACATTCCTACTTTTATTCTAAAGTAAGGCATCCGACCGATTTCAAGCATGGCGGCCGATCTCAATTGAGATCAGCCAAGTGCGCAGGACATATTATAATGCACAAGTGTGCGCGCAAACACAATTCCCTTAATTTTATAAAACGGTGAGACGGCGGATTAGTCTATTGTTATATAATATAAGTAGTAAAATTCTAAAGTAAAGTGATTTTAAATGTATAACTTGAACTGTTTGGATGCTGTAATATGCTTAATTAAGCCAGCACTTCAAAATGTAATTTCTACTTCTAAGATCTAAGTAATGGTGTATGCTTTGTTGGCTATCCTTAAATAAATAAATGTGACAAATTGGCGTATGAATTAAACCTAAATCTCAAAACCAATATCAGCACCCGACGAACACACAAACAAACAAACACGAAAACAAACCAAATCAAATCAAACCAAACTACACACCATACTCTACTAGACCTTGATCAGAGCAGCTCGCCACGATTCATCCCTGCTGGTGCGAGAGAGACGACAACAGTGTGAGTGAGACGGAAACATACACCGTGAAATTTCAGTGGTTGTTTTCCCGCAGTAAAATGATTCTATCTTAGTAGCACAATAGATGTGCATCACACACATCTTATAAAAGAACAAGCTTCTCTCGTTATCGCGTCGGAAAATTATTAATTTGAAAAAAAACATTTTTTTTTCACGGATTAATTTGCATGATTCGATAGTATTACTAAAGGCAAATCGTTCTGTCTCGGAAAAACAACCACTCAAATTTCACGGTGTATAGTGCTATGTGCATATTTGATAAAGAAGCGAAAATGTAAATAAAATATTTGGTAAAAAAGAAATTATTATGAAACGAAATTGTAAAATCAAGTAAAATAAACTCGCTGATATATGGAATGACATCTGTCATTTTGAATACATATTTGAATTAAAATTAATTAAACTTATTACTTTTAGTCGACTGCAGGTCATCAATCGGTATCTGGATGTCGACACGTCGACAGTATATCAATTTGTTGAGTACCAATGATTGTTATAACGTGTCGCAACCGGATCCCAAGTCGGAAACTAAATCTCTGTCGCTATTCGGCACGTCGAAAATTAGAGGTCGACACGTCGAAGTCAATTGTAATCCCTTCTTTCGTCAACTAACTACTTTTTTGTTAGTGGCCTAAAGGTATCTAGCCATCTAACCCACCCAAGTACTATATACAGTCATCTAGCAACCTATCCCAGTCAAGCAATATCTAGAATAGGGTATTTTACTGTGGTCGTTATTCTTGCCATTTTTATGATAAGCAGTAAGATTTAAGTAAATTATTACTATTAATGAAATCGAAACTTAATTTTTTGGCGTAATGAGACAGCAAAAGACATTTAAGGTTGGGTGGGCAAGTCCATTTCAAAAGTGCGAAAATCATTAAAAATTTCGTTGTCATCTAATAAATCACATAATTAGTAACATCTTTCATTTTGAAAACATATCCATAAACGCAACTTTTGATGAACCTGCCGAACAAACTTCCTAGGCGCTGCATACAAACAACTAGCGTAGTGACGTCACTCGCCAGTGGACGTTTGTATGGAACGTTTTTGAGCTCGCCCAAATAATGTGCAATTAAAACTGCAATATCTCGTCGAGTTATCGAGATATCAAAGTGATACTTTCAACAGTGTCTTTGTGTTCGAGTGGTCCATCCAACTTTATCAAAATAAAAAATAGTAAAATACCCTATTCTATTCTAGTGCAGTACTAACTTAACCATATTGAAATTAACATCTATTGCAGTCACTTCTGTCTACTTAGCTACTTTTGTTAGTGCCCTAAAGGAATCTAGCCATCTATCCCAGTCCAGCTATATCTAGCATCTATCCTAGTCTAGTACTACACGTCGTCAGGGTCGGTGAGTCCGACCGACTGGAGGTACTCAGAGCACTGGGTTCGACGTGTCGACGAGTTTGATAGGTGGTGTCACATGCACCGTTTTCATAGTCATATTTACCAGTCACCAGTCTTTCGTTTTTGTCGACTTTTAGGTCACATTCGGTAGCCAGCTGTCGACACGTCGACAGTTTACCGGCACGACGACTACAAATGATTGTTATAACGTGTAGCAACCGGATACCAAGTCAGAAATTAATCTCTGTCACTATACTACATGTCGACACGTCGACGGCAGAGATTAAAGTAATTAAAGCTAGAAAAGGGATACAACTAACTAATTGTGTTAGTGACCTGAAGGAATCAATCCCGGTCTAGTACTATACTTAGCCCAGTCTACTTATCTAGCAATATCTAGCATCTATCCTAGTCTAGTAATAAGGCGTCCGACCGATTTCAGCCATGGCGGCCGATCTCAATTGAGATCAGCCAAGTGCGCAGGACATATTATAGTGCACAAGTGTGCGCGCAAACACAAGTGCACTCTCTATTCCCTTACTCTCATAATTCGGTGAGACGGCAATCCGACATGACCGATGAGAGATCGGGCGCAAGACCACCGGCTTAACGTGCTTTCCGAGGCACGGGCGTTCAACCGCCAACTTCCTAACTCCGGGCTGAGTAATTTCATTACAGAAAAACTCACACAAATTTTGCCCGACCCCGGACTCGAACCGGGGACCTCTCGGTCCTAACGCAGCACTTGCTACCAACAGACCAACGAGGCAGTCAAGTTCCATTCTAGTGCAGTACTAACTTGGCCATTAAAATTAGTCTTTATGGGTCTACACGCGTTATTAGGAGTAGCAAATTACATAGCTACTTACTGCCCGACGTTTCGACTGGGTTACACCAATCGTGGTAGCTCGCTACTATGTAATTTGCTACTCCTAATATCGCGTGTAGACCCATAAAGACTAATTTTAGTGTAATGGAACGCGAAAGTCTAAAATCTTACCTAGGCCATATTGAAATTTACAGCGATTGCAGTCACTTCTGTCTACTTAGCTACTTTTGTTAGTGTCCTAAAGGAATCTAGCCATATATCCCAGTCTAGCAATATCTAGCATCTATCCTAGTCTAGTACTAACTTGGCGATGGGCGAGGCGGCCCGGGGCGGCGGGTCGAGCCGCTCGTCGAGCCCGCGGTGTACCGACACGTCGTCGGGGTCGGTGAGTCCGACCGACTGAAGATATTCCGGAGTCCGGAGCTGCTCCGCTGTTGGTTTCTTAAAGCTGGGGAGTGAAAGGGTTAACATGTAGTTCATTTTGTTAATAAAGACCTTGTTAAAACAATGCACAAGGCAGAAGGAAAGTCAGGGGATACCAGTCCCAACTATCTGTCCGGTGGTTGGTGAACGGTATACGGGTAAGCGACCCCGGCTCCTCGAGCTACTATCGACTCAGTCCGAATCATCCGAGGCGATAGTATCCTTCCTCCCCTTTTCCTTCCCCCGTCATATATCCTTGCTACTCGTGGGAACGCAATGACCTTGTTAAAAGGCAGAATGCAGAATGGCAACAAGGCAGAATGGCGGCGACGTGGTCCACAACCCGTCACGTCACGTTTCCCACAGAGGTGAAAAGTGGATCGCTGGAAGTGATCTCTGCCTACCTCTCTGGGAAAGAG